>OX452984.1:10275911-10802689 GCA_949699065.1 Metalampra italica
GATGCAGAAACTTCTTTGGAGCAATGACGCAAGTGAACAACCTTAAAATAAGAAATGTAACCAGATGTTAAATGTGGCCAACATTACGTCTTAAGACTAGCTTGCAGTGAGTAGCGATCGAACGTCTGTACAATTGATTTTCATACACACAGCTCAAGTAATCCGTGCCGTCAACTTTTATAACCTACAAATAAGATTAAAATTGCATTGAATGTATTCTAAGTATGTAAGGATAGTGAAGAGAGGCCAGATTGTTAAAAATGTCTAACAAATGCCATGCTAGATGTCGCTACGGGCAAGCCGGGGTAGACGCGAGCGCTAAATACTAAAAAAAAAAAATTATAAAAAAAAATCATAGAGGGTTCGGTCGCAAGACATCCAGACGAATTGAAACTTTATTACAACTCAAACTGGATTCAGTGTCAACCGTCGCAACTCAAGAGCTCAAGTAAACAGAAACGCAAATTAAAAATAATGTGAAATTATTGTTATTTATACAGTGACTTCTGTATTCTCCTAGTAGGTACACTTAATTTTTATTCGTATAAAAAAATACACCGCAGTAAATCCAACGGTTTTTTTACGAGCTTAATTAAGTAAAAAAAAAAAAAGAAATATAGGAAATAAAATGGTAAATACCTTTATTTTATTGTAGATATATTGTAGGAGGTGGATTGTAGGAGGTATTCTCCCAAAAAACATTTTTATCCGTCTGCGAGTAGAAAGAGCGAAAACATCAGAGAAAACGACTTTTTATTAAAACTATATAAAAAAAATCACGTTGGATTTACTTTATTTTCCTGGACTATAAATGACATCGTTTGAGCATTTGGTAGGTATATTTACAAAATTACTAATCCTATGGTTAATAGTTTAATACTATTAATTATTTAACAAAGCGCATTTTACTTTGTTTTTTTTTATTATCGGCTCGAGTATTCGGCCCCATATTTCACTTGTATACGTGACACCTAAAGCGATATTTTTTTTTTATTAGTAAGATGCCTGAAGATATTCGGCATTGATACGATTTTTTTCGAATAATTGTGTCTATTATTCGACAATGGTGCACGCCTTAACTAAATTTTAGTCTCATGTGCTCTATTTTTAACTTAAAATACCTATAAGAAAAGGGTGGCATGAATTTAAGAACTGTCAGATAGTTTAGTCCTGTCAGCCACAAGAAAATGTATGGGATTTCTACTGCAATTTAAACCATGTCGATTAAAATTCCCTCTGCCTGTCAGGGCCGAATTCCAAAAACATAAAAAAAAATCGTCAGTTCTAACATTTATACCATCTCTTTCTTGATTTTAAAATTAAAAGCGCACCATCCGAATGGACGCCATTGTTTTTTTTTCGTAAACTCTGCAGCAGTGTGTGTGCGTGTAGTGTTGTTAGTACCTGGTCGAGGGAGGGCGAGCGCTGCCTGTCGGCGGGGCGCGGCGGGGGCGCGCGGCCCCAGGCGGGGTCCACCACGGGCGCGGGGGCCGCGGGTGCGGGCGCGGCGCCCCCCGCGGGGTGGTACAGCGCGTGCGCCGCCAGCGCGGCCACCACGCACCGTCGCGAGATGTCCACCACCACGACGCCGCGCTCGCCGCCCCACGCCATACTGCGTACAAAACAAACATACAACATGTAAGTGATAGCCTGTTGCCATCAAAATCAAAGGAAAATAAGTGATGACTTCCTCGCAAAAGGCGTTGAGAATCGAACCACACGCTTCATTACACTTCCCGACTTCATTACGCACTCGAGTTTGCCTCGTGTGTGCAATCCAGCCTCAAGTGTAATGACCAACTTTGCTCACCTGTATCATCAGTGATGATTCATCACTTACTAATTAATACAGACTTGAAAAATGTATCTATGAGAGATAAGTTCGCCGTGTTACGTTTCTCTTTATGGTTAATCTTTTTTTCTGTGGGCAGTGCAGGAGTTAAATATGATTTTTTACAAAAACTAATTAATTAATTTCTTTGTAAAAAGTTGATTTATTACTTGTTGAGCCCCTGTTGTGTTTGTGTCACCCTTAGAGTGAATGATTTGTTTTTAAATTGAAATGGACCCACCCTCCAAATACAGCCTATTCAATCAAAATATCATCATTCATTCAATCAAAAAAAAGTTCACAGCGGCGATAAGATATATTTCAAGGTTCACGAGATATCGCTTTACACATAAAAACATACAGTCGAATTGAACCTCGTCATTTTGAAGTCGGTCGATAAATAAATAAACCCACAGCTGGTAGGAGGAGTTGATGGTGAGCGCGCTGATGGGATGCGGCGCGCCGACCTGCAGCGCGACCAGTGCGGGCTGGAAGCCGGGCGCGCGCCGCACGCCGCCCGCGCCCGCCGCGCCGCGCGCGCGCAGCCCGCCGCACACGCCGCCGCCGCACCCCCCCGCCCACACCGCGCACTGCAACCGGAACACACGCACTCTTTCACAAAGTACTTTACGACTCTGGAAACACCCTTTAAGTCCGTCTTAACTTGAATAAATTAAGATATTTGAGTTAAATGATAATTGAAAATGTTTACTTGAAACATACATTTTACATTTACCGTTAAAAAGGTATATATTCTATAGACTTTACGCCTCTAGAGACACACCCTTTAATATAATATTTTCAGTACTTAAATTAAACTTTTTATGGCAATGGCTTTATGGCTCTAGAAACACACCCTTTTTAAGCCCGTCTTAATTTTAAAATACACATATATTTCTCGGGAAACATGAGTAAAAAAAGACTACGTATATATCATGCTTCTTCTTGCAAATTATATGAAAAGTATTGTGTCTCACCCTCCTCCCGTCCGCGTCGGCGTCCCCCCCGCGGCTTGCGATGGACATGGACCGCGCGCCCCCTCCCCCCACGCCACCCGCGCCCCCCTCGCCCTCCGGCGACGCCTCCTCTTCTAGCGAGTCGGATATTACTGGAATTTCTAGCACCTACAAAGACAAAAATTTCAAACTTTAAATCAAAAATCGTACAACATTTACTGGTTGTATTCTAAAATGAGCTTTATGAGCTTACATACTAAGAGTTTTAAATGTCGTTTGTCATTTTGATAATGTTTTGTGTTAAGGTCGTATTACATTATAACGGCACGGTTGCGGCACCACAGCACCGCCTCAAATTTCGGCTACCGCTAGCCGCCCGCGAGGTGCCAGCTCGTTGGCAGCGCGCCACAAACTATATAGTATGCTAACGCATGTCCCGCAGTCGGCGCGCTGTGCGCACGCGGTCTCCTCGCTTGCAGCGCGCGGGCTCCGCGACGAGTAGTATGGTAGCTGTAAGTGCGCTTCTGCCCGCCGCCGGCGGCTTTTTATATTGACATTACGAAATATATTATACGACACAGGTTTTAATGCTCTAATTTGAATGACAAGTAAATGCTGGGTTGGAGCCGTGCTGGATCCGTGCCGCTATAGTGTAATATGACCTTTAATGTTACTTCAGCCTCGTAGATACAAACAATAATGTCATATAAATTTGATTTGTGAAGATTTGTGTTGCGAAAATCTGTTCCGCCGCTTTTCCGGCGCTAGCGAGCACGTAAAAAACTAACTATATCTCTCTGTCTTTCGTAATTAGTCGAAAAGAGATACCACTATTAGGTATTTACGTAGTCGTAAGCTAGTTTTACGTTATCAACTAATGGTGGGTGTACGTGAGCTCTATTTTTGAATCGCTCGAGCGGTCGATTCTATTAATTTTCCTTCGACATCCGACACAAAAAGCGAGGAGCTCCATAATAGGTTCCTATAGTAGGTTCCCATAATATAGGTCCTATCTAGTCTAGTCCTATACGTAGGTGGACGGATAATTAAAAACGGGGCACGATTTTCATACAATCTAGGTCACTTTGAAGCCATGGGTCTCCATGAAGGATTCATGGGGGCATGATCTGATGAAGGTCATCGAGAGAGTAGATGGAGGACTTTTAGATCGCTATAGATATCCAACTGATCAGATGAGCCGTTCGGAAGCAGCATCGTCATGATTCCTTAACTTTAAGATTTTCATACATTTTGTGGTTTTTTTTTCTTCATGACGATGCTGCCTCCAAACGTCTTATCTGATCAGTTGGATATCTTTAGCGATCTAAAAGTCCTTCATCTACTCTCTCAACGACCGTCATCAGATCATGCCCTGGTCAATCCTTCACGGAGACCCATGGCTTCAAAGTGACTTCGATTGTATGAAAATCGTGCCCTGTTTCTAATTATCCGTCCACCTATGTATATATCCTCTATAGGTTCCCATAATAGGCTCCATCATAAATAGGGCTTCAGGGCTCTAAGTTCCACTACAAGCTGTGGCGGTCGACTCACATGCGTCTCGCCGACCGTCTCCGCCTTCCTGAACTTGAAGAGCACGACGTGTCCGTGGGGGAGCGCCACGCACAGGCGGCGCGACTCCGCGCACAGCGCCGTCTGCTGCACGGCCAGCGGGGACTCCTCCTCGTACCCCGCGCCGCCGCCGCCCGTCGGGCCCACCCGCCGCTCGAACACTGACAGCAGTCAAACAAATTAGGCATAAGACATCCGGCTCGACGGACCAACAACTGATTATTTGTTCGCACACTGGGAACAGTCATACAACACACTCTGCACATCCGGGTCAAAGGACCAAAAATTGATTATTCGCTCGAACACTGGCAACACACTGGCCATAACGCATTCGGCTCGAAGGACCAAATATAAACTAATTATTTTGATACTTCTAAACAGGATCAACAGGCCCACATATATCATATAACAGCCTCTCACCTTAAATGTTTTTAACACTTACGATTGGTTCTCAATTCTAAATATCGTTTCTTAATGAGTTTCTTTTCAGATTTTGCCCATCTCTAATCAGCTATTTAAAAAAAATTGTGCTTATTTAATAAGGAGAATGATAAAAATATACTGACCTTTAGAACATTTCAATTTGTACAAAATCTGCAGGGTACCCGCACTCGCGTCCCAAAACTTTACACTCCCGTCTGCATGCCTGGAATTAGAAATAACTTAAGTTGACAAAATGGCTCAGAAACGCGACTCTCTTACCAAACTAATTCACAACTCAAATAACTGCCTATGAAGAGCATAGCTATCTCGAAGTTATTTTGAAAGACGATATTATTGTGTAGGAGTTAGTCTACAAGAGTTAAAGAATGGGCGACGTTACCCCGTGATTATGTTTCCGTTGTAGAAGCGAGTCTACAAGAGTTAAAGAATGGGCGACGTTACCCCGTGATTATGTTTCCGTTGTAAGAGCGAGTCTACAAGAGTTATAGAATGGACGAGGTTATTCCGTGAGTAGGATCTAGTAGTCTACAGATCTACAAGAGCTAAACAGTGGTCAGCGTTACCCCGTGATTATGATTCCGTTGTAGGAGAGAGTCTACAAGAGTTAAAGAATGGGCGAGGTTATTCCGTGAGTATGATCTAGTAGTCTACAGATCTACAAGAGCTAAACAGTGGTCAGCGTTACCCCGTGATTATGTTTCCGTTGTAAGAGCGAGTCTACAAGAGTTAAAGAATGTGCGACGTTACCCCGTGAGTATGATCTCGCTGTAGGAGCACGAGGCAGGCGCCCACTCGCCGCCGTTGATGGGCCACAGCTTCTCACTGAAGCCCGTCGGCTTCTTGTTCCCCTGCCGACCCACCGAGTAGAACGCGGGGATCTGCAACCGACACCAGTCGTTTGTTCAACAAGAGAGCAAAAACGGTTGAACAAGCTAAGAAAAGAGGAAAGCGAGTGATTCTAAAGTATAATCCTGAGCACGGCGAGGGATTCGAAGGCACCAGATGCAAATAACTTTGCTCGGTCACTTTCACAGGAAAGCATTTATACAAGACTGTCCATCATTTTTGAAGATGTTTCGCAGATTTAAGCAAAATAGTCGGCAAGAAAAAGTATAAAGAACTAGGTGTTTCCGCCTCGCCAGCGTTGTGTAAGTTAATTCAGACTATTCCTGCTCGGCTCCTAAGGGTCGTAGCGTGTTGTAATTACCCAATAATCTTCCTCGAGAATTGGGCTATCAAATGCAAAAAGAATTTTTCAAATCCGACAGGTAGTTTCAGAGATAAGTGCATTAAAAAAAAACAAATTTCAACTTTATTGTACTAAGGATATACATAAGTGGACGGATAATTATAAACAGGGCAAGATTTTCATACAATCGAGATCACTTTGAAGCCATGGTTCTCCGTGAAGGATTGATCAGGGCATGATCTGATGACGGTCATCGAGAGAGTAGATGAAGGAGTTTTAGATCGCTATAGATATCCAACTGATCAGATGAGCCGTTTGGAAGCAGCATCGTCATGAAGAAAAAAAAGCCGCAAAATGGCATCAAAATGTAATCATGACGATGCTGCTTCCAGACGGTTTATCTGATCAGGTGGATACCTACAGCGATCTAAGAGTCCTCCATCTACTCTCTCGATGACCGTCATCAGATCACGCCCCCATCAATCCTTCACGGAGACCCATGGGTTCAAAGTGACTTCGATTGTATGAAAATCTTGCGCTGTTCCTAATTATCCGTCCACCTATGTAGATAAGGTTCAAAAGGTATAACTGAGGCAGTACTGACGAGGTCCGAGGGGCAGTCGGCGAGGTAGGTGCAGCAGGTGACGGGCGCCTCGTGCACGTCCATGGGGTAGGGGTTCTCGAAGCACGGGTACCCGGGGGACAGTAGATCCACCACCACCAGGTCGCTCTCCAGCAGCACCACGATGGCGTACGGCTCCTGGTACTCTAGAACACGACGACAGGCCCATTAACCTCTAGGTATAGGCAAAGTATCTTTAAGTCAACGCAGTCAGTAAGTATTTTGGTAACCTAAAACGGATACTTCCCGTTGACCTAGAATCATGAAATTTGGGAAGAAGCAAGGTCTATAGCACAAGTAAAGGGAAAAAACCGGAAACCGTAAATTTGTAGTTACATAACAAGTGTTAAATTAAATATAACTGAGAGTTTTCGTGTTTGTTTATTGGATGTCAAATATGGAGTGATTGCAAAAACAAAGGTTGCCTAGGATACATAATTCTATGATGTTCCAACTTTGAACACTTCCCCTCAATCACACCCTGTATATAACCAACAGTTATCCCAGTGCAGACACGCTCAAGTCCATTTCAGTCACACATCTTTTAAACTTCACATGACATAACGGCTTAGTCAACACGTCAGCAGTCATGTTCTCAGTCGATAAATATTTAATTTCTACTGAAGATTCATTTACACAGCTTCTAACATAATGCATGCGAATATCGATATGCTTTGTACGCTTGTGTCCGATTGGATTCTCAGACAACTTTATAGCGCTTTGATTATCTGTATAAATGAGTACCTTACTTTCCGTAATTGCATACAAATTTGCAACTAGACGGCGCAGGTACACGGCTTCCTTGCACGCGTGTGACAATGCGACGTATTCCGCCTCGGTAGACGATAGAGCCACGCAATGTTGCTTCTTACTCTCCCACGATATAAGATTTTTGCCGACTTTGAAAAGGAATCCTGTGAACGACTTACGGTCTTTCACATCTCCGCCCCAATCCGCGTCAACGTAACCTGTAATATCAACATTGCCTGTTCTGGTAAAATGTAAATGGTAGTCTAACGTACCCTTAAGGTAACGAAGAACACGTTTAGCGTGCTCCCAATGTACATTACCATGACATGCATTGTATTGTCCGAGAATACTCACCGCATTCGCGATGTCCGGCCGAGTATTACAAGCCAAATAATTTAGCGCTCCCACGAGAGATTGGTAAGGAACCTTTCTATCACCAGCTCCCCCTTCCGCCAATAACACGTGAGCGTTAACTTCCATTGGAGTACGAGCAGGTTTGCAGTCCTGCATCCCAAACTTATCCAGAAGTTCCAGAATATACTTCTTTTGATCCAGTGAAATAGTCCCATTTGGATCTCGACGTAACATCATGCCTAAACATTGCCTCGCTTCCCCTAAGTCCTTAATTTTGAAATTGTCCCGTAATTTATGAAGCAAATTGTCCTTCGCGGCTTTATTTCGATGAAAGATAAAGAAATCATCCACGTATAAAGCAATGAATAATCCATCCATAAAATATACACAATTGTCAAAATCACAACGTTGAAGTCCCAATGACAATAAAACGTCATTGACTTTTTCGTTCCAACTCCGTGAAGCTTGTTTCAGGCCATAAATTGCCTTCTTTAAAAGACAAACTTTTTTCTTCGAACTTTCTTTGACACATCCTTCTGGTTGTTGCATATAAACTGTTTCATGCAAATTACCATTTAAGAAGGCTGTATTCACATCAAAATGATCGATGAATAAGTTTTTCTCCGCAGCCAAACCTAACAACAAACGGATGGTTGATCTACGAACCACGGGAGAAAAGGTTTCGAAGTAGTCGATACCAAAAGACTGTGTAAATCCTTTTGCAACTAATCTCGCCTTACGCTGAATATTCCCGTCGGCGTCGAATTTATACTTGAAAATCCATTTATTTCCCACAACCTTCGCGTTCTTGGGTTTGTCTACTAACTCCCATACTTCATTTTCATACATTGAACTCATTTCCTTCTCCATTGCCTCTAACCACTCCGCTTTATCCTCTCTAGCACGAACTTGCTTAACTGTGGTAGGCTCTGGTTCAAAATGAAAACAATATTCTGCTTCCCGATCATTCAATAATAATCTGTTCCTCAGTGGATATGAAGTTTCTGCTTCATGACAGACATTTTCAGTTTCTGCCGAAACTACTTCAACCTCAGCATTATAACCAGCCTGGCCTTCTGTGCAGTCTTCACCAGCATCAGCACATAACATCCCCTCTGTGCAATCTTCATCAGCATCAGCACCTAACATGTCTTCAGCACTTGCCATAGAAGTATTTGCACTTTCATCCACAGATACGGAAGCATTTGGTATTTCAGTGACAACTTCCCAAATTAACCCTTCCTCCTCAACTTCTACTATCTCCTTTTCTGTTGTACGTAGGGGGTTAATAGTCTTCTTCTCCTGAAATTCCTTGGTTTCAATAAAGGTCACATCTCTTGCCCTAATAATTCTACGAGGATTATTTGGATCTGCAAAACGATACCCTTTTGTTTCATCACAATATCCCACAAAATAATATTTCTTTGCCTTGGGATCCCACTTCTTCCGAGTTTCCTTTGGAACATGCACATAACACTCCGAACCAAATACTCTTAAGTGATCAACAGTCTGTATACGCCCTGTCCACATTTCTTCCGGAATTTTGCTGTCATTCGCACTATGAGGTAGCCTGTTCTTGATGTATATTGCAGTATCACAAGCTTCCGCCCAATATTTCTTAGACAAGCCAGAATCTTGCAACATCGAACGTGCCATCTCAACAATAGTTCTCATGACTCTCTCCGCAACTCCATTCTGTTCCGGTGTGTAAGGAACAGTCACTTGATGTTTAATACCCCTATTATTAAGGAAAATATCAAATTGTTTATTACAAAACTCTAAACCATTATCCGACCGAATACATTTCACCTTCATACCAGTCTCCGTCTCCACATGTGTCACGAACGATTTAAAGTAATCTAGAACCTCAGTTTTAGATTTAAGAAAGTATGCGAAAAGCTTCCTTGTATAATCGTCCACAATGACTAACATGAACCGAGATCCCCCATATGAAGTATCCGACATTGGTCCACAGAGATCTAAATGCAACAATTCGAGCTTATCAGTAGCTCGTACAGCTTTCCCAGTAATAAACGGTAAACGGTGTGACTTACCCTTTATACAGGCAATACATGACTTCATAGACTCCTTTACATCGATTCCCAGCTTACGTAAATCACCGAAATTCACGTGACCAAGCCGACGATGCCACAGTAACGCTGACTTCCCATCCTGCACAGTAATCAATGCATCTCCTACAACCGGTAAACAATCATTAACCTTGTAGATGCCCGACACATTACTAGCTGTTATCACAGAATCGCCAGTTACACAGCAATCAGAATCCTGATATACACTACATCCATCCTTACGAAAAACAACACACATACCTTTCTCAGTTAATTTGGCAACAGATAGCAAATTCACACGTAAATCAGGCACATGAGTAACATCTCTAATGGGTATCAAGTCTCCTTTCACACTTACCATAATGTTACCCTTTCCCGCACATGACAAACTTTCATTATTCGCACATTTCACAACAGAAGTGTTTTGACAATTTTCATAATTTCTAAATAAATTTTTATCAAAAGACATATGAATAGAAGCACCACTATCAATATACCAGTCCGATGATGATGACGAAAAAGTGTGAAGTGAAGTGTGCAGTGACACATTCTTCTTCATCTTCGACGTAGCTTCGCCAGTCTTCAGCAAGGGACATGCCGGTTTTTTATGGCCTTTCTGGCCACATTTAAAGCAGCGCACCTTCATCAAACTCTGTCTGTTATCAACTGCAAGTGCAGAACCATCACTGGCCGGCGTGCTTTTCCGCGACGTATCTTCCTGCAGCAACTTTTGTCGTACATTTTGCGACGTCAACTTCATACCTGAATGCTCCAGTGCCATTCTCATAGGTTTGAACTCCGCAGGTAAGCCTCGTAGCAACACAACCGCCACCAAATCATCATCAATGCCTTTGTCAATCTCTTGTAGTTTCTGCGCACAATCCATAACAGCGACGACATAATCATGCATACTTGAATGATTCTCTAACCTTTCATCTAGAAGACTATTCAAGAGCGAAATCCTTCGATTTATCCCTTTGTCTTCGAAGACCACGGCAAGAGCATCCCATGCTTGCTTTGCTGTTAATGCGTCCTTTACATATGGATACAAATGAGGCTCGATGTGTAAACACACTAAAGCTAGCGCCTCCTCGTCCTTCTCTACTTGAGCAGCATCCGATCTATCTGGTTCTGTCATCGTACACCCGAACAGTTTTTCTCGTAACAATAACATTTTCATCGCGAACTTCCATGATGAATAGCTATCTAGCCCGTTTAGCTTATTAATCGTAGTGAAAGAACGTAATTTATGAGTTTCTGGGGCCATGACCTGTTAAATTAAATATAACTGAGAGTTTTCGTGTTTGTTTATTGGATGTCAAATATGGAGTGATTGCAAAAACAAAGGTTGCCTAGGATACATAATTCTATGATGTTCCAACTTTGAACAACAAGAATGTATTTTTTTTTTCTTGTACCAACAAACTTAACTTTGCGTATGAGGAAGCCATTCATATAACTTAGTACCATGTACTACAAATTTTATTAACGATTTTCTAATTATTTCTTTAATTAACTTTGTACGGAACCCTCAGGGCGCGAGTCCTACTCGCACTTTTCCGGTTTTTTTTTGTAAAAATTCATATTATGGAGAGTTCGGGTGTGGAAGCTTCAGTTGTGACCTCACCCGCGGTGTGCGGACTCTCGCAGAGCGTGACGAAGTCCACCACGCTGTGCTCCATCTCGAGCACCGTGGTGGACTTCCCGTTGAGGACCGTGATGCTGTGCGTGCGGCCCGCCTTGTCCGACGGCAGCCCGCCGGAGAATATCACCAGGCTCTCCCTGCAACCAACCAACCACTCCTTGACACCTCTTTAACACATTCGAAAATAATAATCTTTTAAATTTGACTGGCCTGTTGGCGTAGTTGGTATTATCTGCTAGTTTTCGGATTCTGGGTGTTTGTGTGTATTTACGGACCTATTTATTTAAAAAGTATATAATATATGTATGTTTATCAGTTGTTGAGTACCCACTCACAAGCTTCGGCTTAGTTTGGGACTAAACAGCCGTGTGGGAATTTGTCCAAACATTATTATTATTATTAAAGTTTTTTTTCCCGAAAGGCAGTTTGAAATTTTTAGTGACATCAAATCCGCTTGTAAAGTCTCTTTTGAACCGACTTCAAAAAATGAGGAGGTGCTCAATTCAACTGTATGTTTTTGTGTGTGTCGTATGTTACGATACCTTCGCCGATTGTGAACCATTTGACTGATAATGGCATCATCTTCAATTGTAAATGATCGTGGAACAATTTTACGTTGCGATTACCAAGCTTTGTTTACATTAATTAGAATCTTTTAAAACTACCCATAATACAGCGGTAAATTGAATGGATATATAGATCACCAAGTATCTTTATAACGTGAACGTAACACATTTTTTTTCATTGCACAAAAACCGATAATACACAAGGATAATTCATCTCAATTTTTTCACCGCCAGCGAGCTGAGAGGCCTCGCAATAAATATTACAACAACTGACAGCGCCCGATCGCAAAAACGCCGATTCATAGCGCCAGCGCTCTGCAGCCAAGTTACTCGATCCATTTATCTCCCACGAGTCACAAACGCCGTTTAGGCTTCCGATACGGGGGGTCTCCGAAAACGCTAGGCTGGGGGTCAGCATCTCACGGTCCTGAACATGTCTATGTTGTGAGCTGGTCGTAGAACTGGCCAGATTGCCTCATCGAGGTATGGACTGGCCTGTTGGCGTAGTGGTAGTGATCCTGCCTACTACAAAAGTTGTGGGTTCGAATCCCACCCGGGACCAACATTTGTGTGATGAGCATAACTGTTGGTTTTCGGATTCTGGGTGTTTGTATGTATTTAAATATTTATTTAAAAAGTATATATGTATGTTTATCAGTTGTTGAGTACCCATTTACAAGCTTCGGCTTAGTTTGGGACTAAACAGCCGTGTGTAAATTTGGCCAAACATTATTATTATATGTACTACGTACTAGAGAAGACACCCCAACTCGACTGTTTTCAACACGAGTTGGTGTTCATTGGCACCAACTCACGTGGCGGGGCGGCCTTTCGGTGAAATTCATTCATATCCAGACAAAGTCGCATCTGTGCGCATTGAATGTTATCATGTCATCTAGTTATACCATAACATAGGTCTATGTGTGTATAATTATATACCACTAGCGGCCCGTCCCGGCTTCGCACGAGTGGACTTTTTTTGCAATAAATATAGCCTATGTCACTCAAGGTGAATGTAGCTTTCCAATGGTGAAAGAATTTTTGAAATCGGCACAGTATTTTTTGAGTTTATTCACTACAAACATACACACACACAAATCTTTCCTCTTTATAATATTAGTATAGACATAGAACCTTTTTTACTTTTTTTCTGTATTTTTTAAACTTTTGTTTTAAGTAGCTAGGTACTCTACATTCACTCAAACATTGACGGTGACTATACCTGATAGGAAACAAATGTGTATTGTGTCTTACAACAAATGATTTAAGGGTCACTTGTTTTAGGGAACACTAAAACAGAGGTGGAGAATCTCACCCGGTTCTTGAGGTTTTCCATTCGAGCCTCAGGATAGGTTTGCAGGGCTCCAGTTTTCCCTCTTTGTTCGCCTTCGCTGGAATCATAATTAAATAACAATTAAATTTTATGTATCATCAACAGCCTATTAATGTCCCCACTGCTGAGGCTCAGGCCTACCCTCTCAACGAGGGCGTTCGGGCTATAGTCCACCACGCTAGCCCAGTGCGGGTTGGTTGACTTCACATGCGCCTAAGAATTTCTTCTTCGGCGTATGCAGGTTTCCTCACAATGTTTTCCTTCACCGTTTGAAAGCAGTCAGTAAATGTACTTAAGTTTGGAGAAAAGTACATTTACTGAAATTTTATGTATAAAATTAAAAAAAAAACTTTTTTAAAAACAAGCTTTTACGATCAGAGTACTTGTCAATACAAATCAGACGAGTCCAAACTCGATGGGTTTGCATGGTTTCATCACAGAGTTCCTGTAGCCACCGTCCAGCTCCATCATCAGATCAGCTCAATGACACCATAATATTGCATTGTCATCCGACTTACATACGTAGGTAAAATTTCAGCTCAATTGAACGTCGGGAAGTGGATCAAAATTCACTTGCAAGATCTCGCGAAGACATCGCTTTGGTATACCTGTAGATGTAGGTAGAGCTACGCGGTGACGTCACCGCTACGCCGTAGAGTCATCTCAGTGCTACGCAAGGGGGGACGATGCGGTCAAGGAGGACATGTACTACTCAGCGACTATAATGAGTCACTCCGCGTCTCCCGCTTCCCCCTACGTCGCCCCGCCGTCATAGGTACAGAGTGCAAAAACGATTGAGAAAGTGTGGGAATAAATTATTATTTATTTATATTTTCAATAAAAAAATAAAGCATTGTGTAAGAAGCAGTTAGATACTTAAGAAATCTTCATCTTTATCATCATTTGTTAATGGCACGACGTCACTTATGCCCGACCTCTCACGTTTATGCGAACGGTACCGTCGCGCCATGACGAGAGCGGGCGGGCGAGGTGGGGAAGCGGGACGCGGAGGGAGGCCAAGGCCAAGTGGCTCCCTTCAGTTGTCGTACCGTGCGGGTAGGAGAGCGAGGTGGGGCGCGGCGTGCGCGGCGCCCACACGGCGAGCGCGCCGTCCGCGTGCGCCGTCATCAGCTTGCCGTCGTGCTGCCAGGCGGCGGCGCGCACCGCCTCGCCGGGCCCGCCCGTCCCCAGGCTGCCGCGCCACTCCGCCAAGCGCGTGCGCAGGTCCCACACCACCACCAGACCAGTCTCGAACGCTATTAGCAGCTGAGGGCAACAGTGTGTTTTTTAATGGGGTTTTTACGGCTCTGGAAACAAAATCGCAATTAATATTAGGCCTGATGATTTGCATGATGTAATTTAAAGCCATCAATTTACGAATAAATATTTTGAATTTAGATCAATGGCTTTTTAAAATAATAAATAATAATATACAAAAAAAAGTAAATACATTAGTATTACCTTGCTGGAGTCGAGAGGGTTATCGCTGACCTCCACCACGGCCCCGGGGTGGTTCGACCTGGTTCTGCAACAATAAACATGCCCACTGTCATTTACCGATCAAACACTTTTAATAATTACCGACAATATTTTAGATTTTTTTCAACAAATTCACACACGGCTGTTTAGTCCCAAATTAAGCCGACTCATCAACAACTGATAAATATAGTACTTTTAAATAAATACTTGAATACAATAAATATGTCTGTCTTATACCTATACAAACACCCAGAATCCGAAAACCAACAAGAATGGTCATTACACAAAAATGCTGACCCCGGGTGGGAATCGAACCCACGACCTCTGGCGTAGTTGGCAGTGTCATTTCGCGTATGTGTCATTTCGCGTATGTGTCATTTTGCGTATGTGTCATTTTGCGTATGTGTCATTTCGCGTATATGTCATTTCACGTATGTGTCATTTCGCGTATGTGTCATTTCGCGTATATGTCATTTCACGTATGTGTCATTTCGCGTATGTGTCATTTTGCGTAAGTGTCATTTCGCGTATGTGTCATTTTGCGTATGTGTCATTTTGCGTAAGTGTCATTTCGCGTATGTGTCATTTCGCGTATGTGTCATTTTGCGTAAGTGTCATTTCGCGTATGTGTCTTTTCGCGTATGTGTCTTTTCGCGTATGTGTCATTTCGCGTATGTGTCGTTTCGCGTGTCATTTTGCGTGGCCGAAATATGTCATTATGCGCGTGATACATTTATTTAGGGATTTTTGAGCCTATGCGCAATTCTTATATTATTAATTCAATTTTAATTTACGGAGCATTTATATTTACAATTAGACCCGGATGAGTCTGTCACAGGAAGGTGTGACTTTCTGCATCTTTTTTTTAAGTTTAAAGGACAAGTCAGGTTTATTTAAAATTTTTGTAGAATGCTGCGATTCTTTCCGAGTTGAACAAAAATGAATCATTATATTATCATTATTTATCTCCCGTCGACGTTAATGAATAATGTTAACATTCTAAACATCCATCGGCTATCATTTCGTTGTCTCAGTTTTTGCTCCGCTCGCGTCGTTGGCTGCCATCAATAACAGCGCGGCCGGCGGGGGGCGCCACTTGTTGCGAGACGTCGCGGCGGGCCCCCGCGTTCCCCCGGCCCCCGCGCCTCCCGCCGCCCCCGGTAGGTCTAGGTAAGTCTCTCGGGAAGTCGGGAGATTATCAAAGATTGAGGCATATGTTGTGGCTTCAGTCATTTATTGATAGCCCGATAACGTCTAGTCAAATCAAACCAACAGCCTATTAATATGCACGCAAGAGTGTCGGTGGCGTGTGGGGAAGAAGCGGCCTATCGTGCCGAGAGGGTGGAGTTTGATCCCCGGCCGGGCCATGTACTAAATTAATTAAATTAATTTTTTGTTTATTTCAAGTAACCAGGACTCAAACAAAATTGTTAACAAAACATACTTATCCTATTTGTTAGTAAGTACCTAGATCTAAAATATTACTATATTAATTATAATAAAATTTAAAATTCAAAATTATAAAATTAAAATTCAAAATTAAAATAAATAAATAACAATTGTCATGCGACGCTGCTTGCGACATGGAGGTCGCAGCAGCGCCGGATGTATGGGCAGTCCAGCCTGCCCGCGACCATCTGCAGGACACTGTTGGGGCTGGCCCGCACCCTGCGCACCACCGCTTGCGCATGGTGATGGGGTACTGATGGGTTTTTCTCGAAACTTAAGTACATTTACTGACTGCTCTCGAACGGTGAAGGAAAACGTCGCGAGGAAACCTGCATCTTTGGCGTATGCAGGTTTCCTTACGATGATTTCCTTCACCGAAAAGTCTGTGGTGTTATCGCATAAACCGTATTTTTGGGGCGAGTACATAAAAGTGTATAAGTCTAACTGTACCGAAGTTGAATGAATCCTTCGTCAAAATGTACAATGGTCGAAATGTTTATTAATGAGCAATTGTTATAAAGAACACACGACAAATCACGAACATATAAGGACCTCGTGAACGCGAGGTTAAGTTTTAAAGGAGAGCCCAAACGGTTAACCGACGGAGGGTGATGTAGCATTCACATATTCAAAAGCAAAAACCGTCCCCACTGAAACATAAACTAAACTCCAGCCGTTACGTAAACGACGTCAGGGTACTGACGTTGCAACTTCAAACTGCCCAAAATCCAATCGAGATCCCGTGTGCGAGTCACGTCCTGTCGTTTTGTTCGCAATTGGCCTGCCCGGGGCGACACGAACGTACCACAAGTGCCTACGTAGCGAGTTTTGTGACGTTTGCTACCTATAGTTTGGTTTACGATCAGCCCTGGGCGACAGTTAATTGTCATCGAAGGACATACTCCGCAGGGTTGAAAAGTTCCCCAGCTTTTCTTGTCTTACGGTCCGGGCAGATCAAGCTGAAATTTGCCCGCGCATTTCTTGACATAATTGTCAAATGAACTATATCACTATAGCCTAAAGAACAAAATCGTATGAATGACCTCGAGCGCGCGGCGACGCCGACGTACAGAAGTCGTTATACGATTTTGTTCTTTAGGCTATAGTCATCATCAACAGACTATTAACATGTCCCCACTGCTGGGGCTCAGGCCTAACCTCTCAACGAGGGCGTTCGGGCTATAGTCCACCACGCTAGCCCAGTGCGGGTTGGTGGACTTCACATGCGCCTAAGAATTTCTTCTTCGGCGTATGCAGGTTTCCTCACGACGTTTTCCTTCACCGTTTGAGAGCAGTCAGTAAATGTACTTAAGTTTCGAGAAAAACCCATTGGTACCTACATGGACCAGCCGGGGATCGGCTATTGTGATATGGTTCATTTGAAAATGACGTCAAAAAGTGAGCGGGCAAATTTCCACTTGGTTTGCACGGTCCCTTAGCGTTCAGAGCAGGATTCAGAGCGCAATACCTTTTAAACTCGGACGTATTTCACGTCTGTTAGACATGACATTATCACTAAAAAAAACTGTCATTTTGAAACGTAACTGCGATTTACATTGGTCAAGACAAAGTATGACAATGACAGGTGTCTGAGTGACAGCGAACTGACATATTACCCGGCCGAATAACTAGCTAGCTATCATCATGCTACATGTAGTAAGCTGCGGGTCAAAGCAGGAAGAATCTACGTACGCTAGTGAGAGCCCTCACCGGACACTGCGGCCTGGACAAACACATGTTCACCCTCAAGCTCCGGGACACTAAAGTGTGCCCACTCCGCCAGGAAGCAGAGGAAACACGATCGCACCTTCTGTGAGAGTGTGGCCCACTGATGCGTACAAGAATCACCCATCTGGGCAACTACTCACTTCAACCTGACGAAGTAAAACAAATCGGTGACCAAACGTGCTGAAGTTGCTAACTGACGCAAAGCTTAGCACTGACCTATGGCCGACTGGCTCCAGAACAAAATGAATGTTGACCTATGAGCTAATTTTATCTATTTTTGTTAACGCCATACGATTAAATAAATAAATGCCAAGGCGGCGATCACAAATAGATCAGCAATGGTCGCAGTAATACAAGTCTGCTGTGTGATTCTGTAAAGTACGAATTAAAACTCGACCATCACATCGCAAGTCACTTACTTCACTTCGCATCCGATCATGAAAGACCTTGATGTCGCATTGTGTAAACAAATACAAGCTACACAATAAACACATCACTTGCGAAGTAAAGTGAGTATTGAACTGTGAATCATTGAGTTAGAGACCGAGCTCACTGCGGATTCAGGATCGAGTTGCACAAATACGCTTACAGAATAGCAGGGCTGTTGAAGACTTACTTTTCAAGGCTCCTGCCCCATCCCATGCAAATCCTAATAACTAACTTCGCTGTTTTTCGCTGGCATGTATGCTACTCTATCGAAATGATGTTCTCAGCACCATTGCTCAAAGAAGACGAACGGATAATAATTGTCCTATACACGGTCACAAAAGGAATCGTTACAATCCAATCGTCAAACGACAGCGATAAATAGGTCGCTTCGTTCCAATATTTTCATGAAAGCGATACACATTTCCCCCGCAATCGAGCATTGTCAATACAATCTCGCATGTCGTAACGTTGACAGAATATCGATAGCTTTATCGATAAATAATAATACGCCCAACAACACGTACACACATCGTATCGTATCCCATTGAGACTAACCCGAGTTTTTTTCCTGTGGATAAAAAGTGTCTGAAGTGGGAAAACGCCAGTCAAATAAAGTTGTATTGTTTTCAATTTTGTTTTACGGCCCTAGAAACAAAGTACTTTTAGTCTTATCATATTAACAGGTCAGATTTTAAAGCACAAAGTTAAAATTTGACAAGGCTAAAAAAGTTATATTCCTGTTACACACACACACAATACACGAAGGTAATAAAGACGAAACAATTTTTAGTGCTGTTAAACTTTAAATGTGTGCCTTCAGAATCAAGCCTAAATATATACTGCATTACACAGCATCATAATATAAGTTATCCTAAAAGTCGACACAATCGATAAAAGTGTTGTAATACTTTAGCTAGCGCGCTCATCGATACTATTGTCAAGATAAGTACGTGCTAACGGCACTATGACGATATCGATGTTGCATCGACTGTCGATTAAAACAGCACTAGCGCCTCGACAACTGTTGCTCTAATAATTGCGATAAGCGGGGAGCACAAAGCGTTTCCGGCCGCATCCGCCCGCCATGTTGTCGCCGCGCCGCCATTTTGCGCCGCCATGTTGGCTGGCTTGTATCTGCTCCGCTGTCCGTTCCATCATGGCGTCCGATTGTTTGCACTGACAATGGAGAAGGCTTAACGTGTTGTGGAAAAGAGCCGTGCTAGCCTACGTAGTTGGTTGTCAACTCGCAATTAGTTTTCAGAACAAGCACGGTTTATTATAATACCGCAGGATTTTCGGTGAAAGAAAACGTCGTGAGGAAACCTGCATACGCCAAAGATAGAATTTCTATTCTAAGGCGTATGTAAACTTCACAAAAAAACGGATTGGAGCACCGTTGGTGGACAGGGGTATATCCTGTAGAGTCTGTATGTTTGCTGAACCACTTTAATTTCAATTTTGTATGCACACACGGAGGAATAGGTCAAGGCTGGAGATTCATACGCTTAAGGACATTAGCGTACCTATTATCAGCCTGTCGACGTCCACTGTAGAACACGGGTATTCTTAATCCAGCCGCTTAATCTTATATCATAAGTAGTTTGTGATATAACCTTATTAAGTTCACAAAGCGAAAAAGCAAAAGCTAGTTCAAATATAAACAAGAAAGAAATTTAATAATGAACTCCAATATAAGAATCTTTAATAATAATGCGACGCAAGTAACAAAGTGAGACAAATACAGAGCAGTTGCGTAATTTTCTGGTTCGAGAGACATTATGAGATTCTTTTATTATATTTCCCTGCACCTACAATTCCCGCGGCTCCGTTTCTTCATAATTTATATCGCTTTAAGAAGCTGCGAACAAACGACGCCATTCTTTCGCATCGCCGACGCTTTCTTTTTATCAAATTGTCCTGATATATTTTTTATCACATAAAACGACTCCCGGACGTCGTTAAGTCACGCCATGGCGACATAAAAAAAAAGTCGCGGAACATTTGACAATGGGTCTGGCCGCGACAGCCCTGCGAATATTAATTGTTACAACTACGCCATTGGCGGAAGTTCGTTACGCCGCGCGAATCAGCGGGCGTTATTTGAATTGAGAACCCGCCGCGAGGTAATAGGGTTGGCGCACGCTCGCGGGCGCGTTATAATGATCTTTATTGTCTGTGGATTTAACACCTTATAATAGTAGCAGGGAGCTAGGCAGAGCGGCGGTACAACTTCCCCAATTAAGACAGTTTCAGTGTACATTGGAATAACATTAACAATTGTTACTACCTACCGCACAACTCTAACTAGATTGTCAATTGAGGAACTTTCAGACGACTCGTTACGGCTTTGCTTGCAGTCTACAGCAATAACTATGATATTATCATTAAATATAACATAACAATAAATATATAAAACATAACTATAAATATATAAAATAACAATAAATATCATTTTATTTCATTCATTGATTTTCAGTTAAACATAGGGAGTCTTACATGGATTTTTTAATGCAATGCAAATGGTTGACAATGTCAGGAGAATATGGAAGAGGGAAAACAACAGTTTGATGGCCGATTTACCGTAATTTTTATATTGTATTTAATATGCAATAAATATACAAAAAAATTACTCCACACAAAAATCACAAATTTTACAATGTGATCCAAATAAAGAGTTTGATACTCGTGTGAATATTAAAAGGCACTTTCCCGCATAACATGTGTCATCAAAGCCTACATTATGTACCTACCTATATAAATGTATTTAAAAAATTAACTAAACTGACTGACTTTCATAATCATTCTTTGTTGGTAATTATTCAGTTCATCAACACACAGCCCAAACAGCGGAGCCTAGAGATTTGAAATTTTGCACAAAGGTATCTCATATAGCTCTGATGTCCACTAAGAAAGGGTTTTATCCCGAGGAAAAATCTTTTCTACGCGGACGAAGTCGCGAAAACAGCCTGTAAAGCTTTGGTTTCCTAGGATAGCGGTGCCGTCATATAGCGGCCGTAATACAGCGGTGAATGACGTCACTAGAACAAATGGACTAAACGACGACCGCTCTCTAGGAAACCGCGCCAATTTGATTACATAGACGTTTTAGTGACGTCATTCACCGCTGTATTACGTCCGCTAAATGACGGGCACCGCTACTGGAGGAAACCATAGCTTTACATAGACAACGTTATAATTACGTCATTCACCGCTATATTACGTCCGCTAAATGACGGGCACCGCTACTGGAGGAAACCATAGCTTTACATAGACAACGTTATAATTACGTCATTCACTGCTATATTACGTCCGCTAAATGACGGGCACCGCTACTGGAGGAAACCATAGCTTTACATAGACAACGTTATAATTACGTCATTCACCGCTATATTACGTCCGCTAAATGACGGGCACCGCTACTGGAGGAAACCATAGCTTAAGATATAAGAGAAAGAAGAGAAAATAGCGGTAATCCATAAACAAATCAAATCGCAAACCATTCATGGCATCACAGAAGTCTCGATAAATAAAACACTTCAATTTATGGTTTGAAATGTGGTTACATCAAAAGCATTCAATTAGAACCACAGTCTGTCTGAATCACAAACTTTGGTTTATAATAAAATCCAATCGACATTTTCAATTTAGTTGGGAATGTTTTTCATTCAATAATGAAACTTCCTGAAAAAAAAATACAAATACATCTACATAAATGCTTGGATTGTATATAAGTAGGTATATATGTATATTACACGGGAACCTACGTGGTATCAATAAATATTTATTCATTTATGCCGTACATTTAAGTGAAAGCCCGTGCTGCAACCGTCGTCGGTATTTTGTACACGAATGAGTATTAAAAATTAAAACCGGCCTAAAACCACTTCGTTTCCAAAGCCGTGAAATCCATTATAAAATAATATACTACACTTTCAACTGAGACGAAAGCATCAGGTAGCCGCTTTCTAACCTAAAAACTTTAAGTTGTTTTTTTTTTAAGGAGTTTGTGGCTTGGTTGCAAACTTTAAGTTGTCCGCATTAAAAAGTCATCTCCATGTTCTTAGAGCAAGTTCACTCACCGCACGTATTGTATTTTATTTACGAGTAACTTAACTGAATTTTGAAGTGAAGCAACAAAGTTGCCGGAATATGATCATAGAGTTATGAGCTCCATTCAGAGCGGCGACTGGCGACCCCCATAAAAGTTTCATAGCCGCTGTGAAGTTTAATAACGTCTCTATTAATGGAATATCCCGCTTCATGGAATACCCTTGATGGGTTTAAAATAGTTGCGAAAGACATTATAAAACGGCCATCTTTGTTGCGAAAGGTTAGTTTGTTCACCGCCTATACATACAAGGAAAGGTAAAGCTATGAGTATCTACAATAGCTACAAAAAAGTACGTGTCAATTATACATATAATAATAATGTTTTGGACAAATTCATACACGGCTGTTTGGTCCCAAAATAAGCCGAAGCTTGTGAATGGGTACTCAACAACTGATAAAAATACGTAATATACTTTTAAATAGTTACAAACGCTCCCAGTTCGAAAGCCAACACACAAGTATTGGTCCCGGGTGGGAATCGAACCCACGGCTTCTGGCGTAGAAGGCAGGGTCACTACCAACTAAGCCAGTCCGTTATTGTTCAGTACTACACAGCATATATTAGAATGAATCAAATGATGCGGACACTTGGGTACCTTTCCTTGTCAATTTCCGTTCGTAATTTCATATGGGTAAAGTGAGACTATCTCAGAATTCCCATTGCAACGGGTAATTACAGTGAGACCCTTTGGCCTTTGCGGTAATCAAAACACACACAGGCTCGACCAACACGCACAAACGAAGCACTGCCGCCACAATCGGGTAACACAAACGAAATCCCAGTGACCTGTTCGATAAATAACCGAGTTTGCGTCGCCAAAATTGCTGTCCCGCCGGCAATAATGGAAACAAATCGTTGGAATTTGTTTCCACGAGCGTCCGCGGACCGGACGGTCAGTCCGAGACCTAACGATCACGTGACCCGAATACCTATTACCATGTACACTCGGCCAAAAAAGTCGTGTACCACCCTAAGGTTCGGATGTGCACGGTTAAACTGAATTTTAGTCCGCTTTTTTGACGTTCAAAATAAGAAAAAGACGGCATGAATTTTAGAATTGTCAAATAGTTCTGTCAGAAAGAGGGATTTTTAATCTCCATGTTAAATTGTTTAAATTGCAATAGAAATCCGGTACATTTTCTTGTGTCTGACAGGACTAAACTATTTTGACAGTTCTAAAATTCATGCCATCTCTTTCCTGTTTTTGAAGTTGAACAGTTTATCCTTAACCCGAGGACTACAGGCTCCTGCCCCTTAGCTGCATAAAGCTTTTGTGCAGCGAACACTTGGAGAGGAGAGCAACAGGTACACAGGGGCTGACACAATAGATCTCATAGGGTTGCAGCGTCGCCGGCGAACCTGACACCCTACTACAAGATAAGGTTGACATTCGTTTGCACGTCATAAAACAATTAGATCTATTTTCAAACTGTCACTAATGTCGTCCTTATTGCAAATTTTGTGACAATTGAAAATTTGTCAAAACTGATACACCACTTTCTTGGCCGATTGTACCTACACGGTGGCAATGAGTATTTCCTAGACCATATTGATTTCATCACGCGGTCGACACGATATAAAGTTAACGTGCCTCATTTCGACGAAGGTTGCCGACCATTATGGTAATTTAAACTGTACATTTCTCAGGAGGGTTCGAATTTAGCTACTCCCAGGCGTCCACCAAAGGGATCTTAGCTCCATGATATTTCTGCACCGAAGATTAAAATACACTTATGTATTTCATTATTACAAATGTCAATACATTATTGTTTTGAGACGGGGTGGCGGTCCCTACACTGACACCACGAAAACAGGAGTTGGGTGCCCCCAAGCCGTCAGTCCAGCCATACCAACTCCTTGAAGTACCGGAGTAGGTCTATTTCAATATCGTTACCTTAATTACATGATAATATTATACATATTATTATTATTATGTATATATATATATATATATACATAACAATATTAATCGTTTGTTTGTCTAATTTATCAAGGGTCAGCTGGTAGGGAATGCCATTGGCTTGGCATTAAGTTCGCCTTTTGTACAAATTAGTGCAATGAAGTTTTAAATAAATAATAATAACTTGTTGAACATTTATAACAACGTCATAACTGTATAAATGTGTATTAAATATCAGTATACCTACAGTACATATAAATAATGTCGCAGTTGAAATTTAAAACATGCGAATGAATGCTTTGACAAAGTAGAATTATTTATTCAATAAAAGGAAGAGAGAGAACGTGTGGTTTTCCTTTCGTCCATTAAAATTGGCGTATATTTACTCTTGTGTAGATATTATATTCAATTCAATACACTTTATTGCACGTTTAAAAATTACAGACAAAAACAAAAACAGATAAAGTAATTTACATCTAGGCGGTCTTATCGCTAAGAGCGATTTCTTCCAGACAACCTTTGGGTAGAGAATTTACAGCAAATTAGAAGGTAGGTTGTGCAATTTTAGGCATATTTTAAAAATCTGCACAGACTAAATACATAGGTATACAATATATATATATACATACACACATACATGCATACAATATACATACATACATACAATGTAATCGATAACAACAAAGTTCTAAGCAGGTGAAGGAAAGAGGGAAGTGAAGTGATCAGACACAGTCGGTGAGAAAAAGTCCCTTGACTTGTTGCTTGAATGCAACTAAGGATTTGGTGCCTGATCGGGACAGGTAGGGAGTTATAGTGTATATTACTCGTATCCTAGGTATATATTACTCCTATCAAGATACAGTTGATTTACTTTTTACGTAAATATATCAAGAAGTTAAGGCCATTTTTCCGACTCGCGTAAAATTGTGCTTATTTACGTTCCAATACAAAACTTTACCAATTTATGAGACGAGAAATGTTTGTTGAAGTCACACTTTTGCTGCGAACAGAATAACTTTAAAAAGTTCCCAGCGGCGACGTGAAGAAGTTGTCCTTATGAAAAAAAATATTGTTGAGAAATACAAAACAAAATACATACATAGATATCTTCACGCTTTGTCCCTGACGGCGTAGGCATGCATAGGTCGCTTCGCTCAGTCTTACCATTCTCTCCCCACACGCTCGCCGCGGGACGCGAGTGCTCTTTACGTGTCCGTCTGTGAGCACCCGCTCTATCTGATCCAATGACATGATATAATGTCAGTCTACGACTCCTATTACCAATCACATTCGCTCGATACATTCGCGTCGTCATTCGTTCATCACTCATTCGCTCAACATGTCCGAAATAACGCATGCCTTTTCTCATCTTAATGGTAACACTTTCATTCATCACGGTCATTAAGTTCAACTCGACACTGAAGATTATTCAGATCTGAAGAAAACAAAATAAAGAAGACTTGGCTCCGGCCTTGAACTTGAACTCAACGATGAAGAATATAACCGAAAAGAAGAAGACAAAAAAGAATCAAACTGAAGACATGGCTGTATGGGCAGTGACCCTTTGCCTTTCCCTTCGAGGGATAAATTTGACTAAAAAAAAAATCATTAAGTTCAATTTATAAACTTCTTTATTCGAAACCTCAAGTATTTCTGTTAGTTAGCAGCATGAATTTAAAAAAAAAACTACTCCTATATGGATGAGTAACAAAAGCATTTTAGGGGGTGCCAAAATCGTCTCAAATGTATGATAATATTTATACTCACTCACACATTCTCATTTTCAAACTCCATATAAATTTGTATTAGCAACTTCCTCCCGCTACTCCGTCTGTCCGCACACCCCCACCCCCCCCCCCCCTCCCGGATTTTTACACCAAATTTTTCTTCGTTTCCCATACAAAATTTGCAAGATCCGATCTCCATAGCGCGCGCGCGCCCAAAGAGGTTCGAATCTTCTTGGTTAGCCAGCTAGCGATTAGCCATTAATACTTCAGCAAATAAAGAAGCAGACAGGAGGAAGAACAAAGTGGAAATTCATTTCATGACGTAACAAAGCGCTCGAAAGGGCCAAACAGAAATGAATTCGAAAATTCCAAAGTGAATTTGCGTCCAATAAAGGCGGTCGGCGCGAATGAATAGGCAGCAATAATCAAGCGGGTTAAAGAGAGAGGGAAAAAAAGAAATCACAACACTGACAGCGTTTGAACGAAAGAGCTCAATCGAGCGTGCTGAGCGCTGATTGGTGCGTTCATTAACACTGGTAGGGTTGCCAGACTGAATTATAATATTCCCTTCGCCTTTCTCGAACACGGCTGAAACGTGATTTATACTACTAGTAATAACAGTGGTATTTTTTACCTCTCTTACTACTCTTAGGGCCTCTTACACCGCTTGCTGATAAAGTCCCAGATACCCTATCTGCAGATTATCTGACAGATAGCCTATTTTTTTGGTTTCACAGGTACCTGATTGCCTATATCTTAAATATTTTATATGGTCTATCACACAGATTTATCTGATAGATTAGTTTATCACTAAGATTACTATCTGTAACAATATCAGGAAGTGGTGAAAGAAGCCATTACTCTTACAGAACGGCTCAATAGTATTATGTTTTTTTTACAAACAAACAAACAATAAAATCCCATTGGTACCCAGGCAACAAACGCTTTGAAATCAAACGTTTACACTATAGGTAGATACAGTATAGCGTCAGTGGCCTCGGGGATAAGACGCGAACTATCATATCGAAAGGTCCGAGGTTCGATCCCCGGCTGGGCCATGTACCAATGGGTTTTTTCTCGAAACTTAAGTACATGTACTGACTGCTGTTAAACGGTGAAGGAAAACCTCGTGAGGAAACCTGCATACGCCGAAGAAGAAATTCTTAGGCGCATGTGTGTCCACCAACCCGCACTGGGCTAGCGTGGTGGACTATAGCCCGCACGCCCTCGTTGAGAGGGTAGGCCTGAGCGCCAGCAGTGGGGAGATTAATAGGCTGTTGATGAGATACAGTATAATGCTTCATATAGTCATCTTGCATTTAAGGTATCTCGATCATAATCGATAAAAATAAAAGGACTATGTCCAGCAGTGGGCGGCGAGAGGCTGATGATGGATGGATATATTACGCCTAAGAATTTATTTTCTACATAATACGCTGTCCCATTACCACTAAGTACCCATTGTACTTAGTTTCACTGGTTTAACTATCTGTTATTGTAATGTTTTTAGTACAATAAAGTGTTTACATACATACATACAGAGCTTATAGGTAATTGAGATATCCTCTTTTGAAGTCGACAAATTAAATAGGCGCTTACATTAGCTAGGTAATAGTACTGAAGTCAGCGGAACAAGCTAATCGCAAGAATGGGACGCCATTCTTTATAAAAATTATGTTGTTACTATTAGACATCATCATCATCATATCAGCCTGTAGACGTCCACTGCTGGACAAAGGCCTCCCCCAAGGATCTCCACGACGACCGGTCCCGCGCTAACCTCATCCAGCTGGGTCCCGCGACCTTCACCAGATCGTCGGCCCACCTTGCAGGAGGCCTGCCTACACTGCGTCTTCCGATACGTGGTCGCCACTCGAGAACCTTTCTGCCCCAACGGCCGTCAGTTCTACGAGCGATGTGCCCAGCCCACTGCCACTTCAGCTTCGCAATTCTTCGAGCTATGTCGGTGACCTTGGTTCTCCTGCGGATCTCCTCATTTCTGATTCGATCTCGCAGGGAAACTCCGAGCATAGCTCTCTCCATTGCCCTCTGGGTGACCTTGAGCCTTCTTATGAGGCCCATAGTGAGCGACCACATAATAATTATTACCACACTATTAGACATGCATATAAAAAACTTATTTAAATAGTTACTTAAAATGTGAAACGAAACGTCAAAACTTTATTTTATCTATAAGTATGTAGGTACGTAGTTTAGACATGAAAAAGAAAACGGTTACCTACGCTGTTTTCTATATTTTTATTAATGAAATGCTCAAAAAAACGACGCAAGCAATGGGATCTTAATAAGGTCACTTGAAGAGTCAATGCTGCAGCTGAAATAAGGTTTCGGCTTTTAAACACTACGTAATAAGACTAAGAACATAAAACAGAAAAATATTTTGAAGAATATCGTCGCTTTTTTTAGAGATCCGTAAAAAGTGATAAAATTATATTTTGTCTGTCCGGGGGATAACTCTAAAACTACTGGACCGATTGACCTGGAACCTAGAAACTCATAGAAATTTCAGAAAAGAAACATCATCATCAGCCCACACTAGTCCACTGCTGGACATAGGCCTCCCCCAAGGCGCGCCACTGAGTCCGATCTTCGACTCTCCGCATCCAGTCTCTGCCAGCCGCCTCACGCAGGCCGTCGCTCCATCTCCCACGCACGCTTGCCCAGTCGTG
This sequence comes from Metalampra italica, assembly GCA_949699065.1. Taxonomy (NCBI): domain Eukaryota; kingdom Metazoa; phylum Arthropoda; class Insecta; order Lepidoptera; family Oecophoridae; genus Metalampra; species Metalampra italica. Next base: position 10,304,756 of record OX452984.1, read on the forward strand.
GTCTCCACTCGAGAACTCGTCTACCCCAGCGGTTATCGGTTCTCCGACAGATGTGACCAGCCCACTGCCACTTCAACGTGCTAACCCTTTGAGCTATGTCAAATGCTTTGGTTCTCTGGCGGATCACCTCGTTTCGGATCCTGTCTCTCAGAGAAACTCCGAGCATAGCTCTTTCATAGCCCGTTGAGCGACTTTGAGTAATACAGAAAAGAAACATATTCCGCCTCAAATTTAAGAATGTATGCTAAGTCACAGATGAATTAATAGTGGCTAAGTGGAAATTTTGAAAGTGGACAAACCGATACGAGGCGATTTCGAACATCGACTACTACGTACGTTTTCTCGACTTAATTGTTTTGTAATGAGCTTGTTCCGCCGGCTGCGGGACTATACGCATAATGAGTGTTACATTATTAAAATACAGCCAGTGGTTAATACAAGAGTGAAAGTACCCCGTGTGTATATTTGCTCCGCGCGCGGTTTGCGTCGGGCCTACTTTGTGGTGGAAGGCCCGAGGGCCTTGCTAATTTGGGAAGCCACAAAGAGTGGCCTTTGTGAGTCTCACTCGCACAATGTAGGTACACTTAATGTCAGACTCAGATGGGTACAGTTACAGATTTTTAAAAATTATCTTACTGTTGGAATACTGTAGGCTATTGCATCAAAAGCATGGTCACGTTTTTCGCATGCCAATGTATGTGTGTGTCTGTGTGTGTGTGTGTGTGTGTGTGTGTGTGTGTGTGTGTGTGTGTGTGTGTGTGTGTGTGTGTGTGGAATTCTTTATATTTTTATAAAGGGTTGTATTTAAATAAACATCTAACCTAACCCACATCAAAAAAAATATGATTTGCACATCAAAAAATACTGATTGAACACTGACGCGCAATCAGTATAATTATGTGGTCTACAATTAAGTATTTATTCGATGCGCGCTTTAATTACAAAAAAAATTATAAATACTTGTATACGAATCAAATTCAATAATAACTACTACGAATATATTTTAGACGAACAGACGTTTATTATTTTTATACACGCACGAGTGTACAGGTGTGGGTCGCTTCCCTTACAAACTTTTTAATGAGCCCCTTCGCGTTACACAAAAGCGACATTTTAACGGCGGAGTTTGAGCGGCGGCGGGCGGCGGCATTTTGCCGGCTGCGAGCTAATAATTTGGCGGCAGGTGCGAGCTCGTGTTTGATTTATTACGATCAATGAAAGATATTTTTTGCAACGACATTACTCATTTCGGTTCAATTCTGTTCTTTCGGCTAACAAAAGAATGCCAAAGTAACCTGTGAGAACCAGTCTAAGTATTAAGCCAAAAGTCACCGAAGTAAGGTTTAACTTGGTTACAATTTCGATAAAATATTTCATTTATTAGTAACAAACAATTTATTAAATATAAAAAATTAATTAGTTATATATTTATTAATTAGTTATATTAATTTATTAGTTAGTTGGTACGTTTTTGCTCGGCTCTCATATTGTGTTACAAAGATTTTGTGTAAAATTGTTCATTTATTTTGTAAGCAACAATAAATAAATAAATAAATAAATAAATAATATAAAATTTTTATAAGTAACAAACAAACAATGTTATTCCTTTTTTTACTTGTTGATTCTTTACAAAAATATTACCTATTTATTTTAATAGTAACAATAGTTACCCGCAGCTTCATCGGAGAATTTAAAAAAATATATAAACTCTGGTAAACCATTTAATTAATATACACAGCCCTGATTGCAATTATTTTCTGTGTTGCCAGCGTCAACGCCAGGCTTGACCAATTTATGGTAACACTATATATTAAATAAAATAATAAATAAAACATTTTTATTTTTATTTCATTTAATAAAACATTTTCATTTTTTATTTCAGATTTTTATCATAGATCCATAGAGTTAGTAGCACACAGTATATTAACGTACTCTGAAAACACGGTAGCAATTTGCTCGAGCTACAGTTCAAAATTGACAAAATGATTTCGCGTTGCACAGCGTACATTTTCCTAGCAAAATTGACATTTCCAATTACATAGTAGTTGTGTAACAGCGTTCAGCCCTAACCGCCAGCAGTCGAGATTGTATGTGTCGGTGACAGCCCTGTAATTTGTACGCTTTATACCGCTCCCCCCACGCACCCCGCCCCGCCCCGGTCCAAGGATGGCAAAGGTCGGATTTTTAATTAGCTGGAGTAAATTGATGTTGCAAGTTTTTAATAAAATATATTGTTTATATTGTATTTTATTTTTTGGATGTGATACCAACACATGGGTTGTGTTTTACTTATAATTGAGTGTTGCTACTGGAAATAAAAGTTTAATATTAATAATAATAATAAATAATGCCAGATTTTTTTTGTTGCGAGTTTTACGAACACCTAAAGAAAGTGACAGTATTAGTGAGGGGTACAAGAGGCGCCGGGGACAATGGGCCATCTCACCAGAGAACTGGTTCACTCTGTAGACCAACCTCTAGTGAGTGACCTATGGAATGACTTCACTTAGTGGTTCATCACTCACTGGTACAAGGCGTCATTGGTAGGCAATTTTACATTAATGTTCCAAGTTTCAGATCAATCGGTCCAGTAGTTTTTGTGTTGTTCGAGGGACAGACAGACGAAATCCTAATAAAACGCTGGTGAAGAAATTCTAAGGCATGACCACAATTAGTATCTCTTCCAGTTTGAAAGAAAGATAGTAAAGAAAATGGATAGTTAAGAAAGTGGATAGTAAAGAAAGTGGATAGCAAAGAAAATGGATAGTTAAGAAACTGGATAGTTAAGAAAGTGGATAGTTAAGAAAGTGGATAGTTAAGAAAGTGGCTAGTTAAGAAAGTGGCTAGTTAAGAGAGTGGATACCAAAGAAAGTGGATAGCAAAGAAACTGGATAGTTAAGAAAGTGGACAGTTAAGAAAGTGGATAGTTACGAAAGTGGCTAGTTAAGAAAGTGGATAGCAAAGAAAGTGGATAGCAAAGAAACTGGATAGTTAAGAAAGTGGACAGTTAAGAAAGTGGATAGCTAAGAAAGTGGATAGTTAAGAAAGTGGATAGTAAAGAAAGTAGCAAATAAAGTGGATAGTTAAGAAAGTGGATAGTAAAGAAAGTGTATAGCAAAGAAAGTGGATAGTTAAGAAAGTGGACGAGCTAGGAAATTTGACGAATCCAAACTGTAGGGAGGGAAACAAGGCACACACGGCCTAATTCTACGGAAAAGTCCGGCCATGTTCCCCTGGCAGTTTATTTTAACTATATTTTGAATAAGGTAACGAACCGAACTTAATTGTCTTAACGAATTTTGATTAAAATCTGTTTGAAGACATGAAGAGTCCTACACGATATTATGAGATAGCTGTTAAATTTGCTTCTAATGAACACAAAGTTAGCGTTATGTGAATTAACTACTTACAAAAAAAATTGAGGAAGAAAGAAAGAAATATTTAATTTTATTGGACAAATAACCTTCAAGTTTTCCCTCAGTGCAAAGACATTTTCTCGCTAGTAACACCGTTGTTTGCATCGGAAATCACAATCAGTGAAGTATTTATAGAAGTGAACATCTACGGAGCGCCTACGCGTAGCCTTTAGCTGTCATTCGTAGCTAGAGATGTCTTTGAAAGTCGAGGAGCACTACGGCGTAGCCCGTAGCATTCATTCGTAACTAGATATGTCTTGCAAAACTACGAAACGCTATGGCGTAGCCCGTAGCCGTCATTCGTAGCTAGAGATGTGTTTGAAATTCGCGGAGCACTACGGCGTAGCCCGTAGCATTCATTCGTAACTAGAGATGTCTTGCAAAACTACGAAACACTACGGCGTAGCCCGTAGCCGTCATTCGTAGCTAGAGATGTGTTTGGAATTCGCGGAGCACTACGGCGTAGCCCGTAGCATTCATTCGTAACTAGAGATGTCTTGCAAAACTACGAAACGCTACGGCGTAGCCTGTAGTCGTCATTCGTAGCTAGAGATGTGTTTGAAATTCGCGGAGCACTACGGCGTAGCCCGTAGCATTCATTCGTAACTAGATATGTCTTGCAAAACTACGAAACGCTACGGCGTAGCCCGTAGCCGTCATTCGTAGCTAGAGATGTGTTTGGAATTCGCGGAGCACTACGGCGTAGCCCGTAGCATTCATTCGTAACTAGAGATGTCTTGCAAAACTACGAAACGCTACGGCGTAGCCTGTAGCCGTCATTCGTAGCTAGAGATGTGTTTGAAATTCGCGGAGCACTACGGCGTAGCCCGTAGCATTCATTCGTAGCTAGAGATGTCTTGCAAAACAACGAAACGCTACGGCGTAGCCCGTGGCTGTCAATTGTAGCAGTCTTGGAACGCTACGGGCTACGTGGATGTCATTCGTAGCTATAGATGTCTTGGAAAACTACGGAACGCTACGGCGTAGCCCGTAGCTGTCATTCGTAGCTACGTTTACAAGTTCCAGAATACAAATTACGCCGTGTATTCTCAAGTCCGCTTTAAATTCCGAGCGGGTAATTGTAAATTGGGTTCTGTAAGATAGTTCTGTTGCGTCAGATATTAATGTTGGACATAATTTACTGCCTCAGTGGTTACATGTATGTTCCAGTAGTTTGGTCACGTACATACGCAAACCAGGACTCAAATATATTACATAGAATCAGATTAAATAAACAGAATATTACAAAGATAGCATGATAAATAAATATAAAATCGAGTCGAAAACATATTAAGATTTTACACGAATACAACGTAGATCGTTGAAGTGGCCGTATATTCGGTTTTGCTAGACTGGAACGATTTTGGGTATCAGACAAGTGGTGCCAACACCAGTCCGTTTTTTGGCGGGCTTCACATGTGCCTTAGAATCTTAGGCATTATAATAAACCGTACTTAAGGTCCGAAAAACTCATTGGTACGGGCCAGGATCGAACCCACGAGCTAGTGCAACCAACTAGGCTATTACCACGCTCTCAATATTTATACCTAAAATCAAGAAGTTGCAGATCTCAATGGTCGCGCACGCGCTCCCTGTGGAGATCGCATCTGGCATATTTAGTATGGGAACCTATGGTGTCACTTACAGGGGGGGTGCGGACAAAGGAAGCGGAGTAGCGGGAGGAGGTTGCTAATACAAATTTATATGTAGTTTGAAAATTAGAATGTGTGAGTGAGTTACAATACTGTAATCCATTTGACACGATTTTGACACCCATAGAATGCTTTTATTACTCATCCATATGGGAGTGGCAAATTTTTTTGATACATGCCTAAAATACACGGTTACCTAATGAATGTGTACTGAATAAGGGAGTAACCACCTAAGCATTGTTCACGCCACGTGCAAAGATCAAAGGTAAACAACAGTTCAATTTGAACTCGAGGAAATTCGGGGAAGTTCTCTCGGTAACACAGTTACAGGCAGCGTTCGTCTGTTCCCAGTAATTACATTACATTCAACAGTTACATGTATTTTGTACCAGTAATATTTGTCTATGCGCGAATTTATGCTAGAGGTTAAAGTTTCGGTCGGTATCTCTGTGGTTAGGGTTACGTTTATTATGTACTAGCTGGTTCCCGCGGCTTCGCCCGCGTAGAAAGTATAGCCTATGGATTCTGATGTATCCTACTAATATTATAAAGGCGAAAGTTTGTAAGGATGTGAGGATGTTTGTTACTCTTTCACGCAAAAACTATAAAACAGATTTTGATGAAACTTGGTACAGTGATAGCTTATATCCTGGAATAACATATAGGCAACTTTTTAACACGGATAAAGTCGCGGGCGTCCGCTAATACCCGCTAACTCACAAAACGCCTGTATAGAGGGCGCTGTTTCACAATGTACACGGGAAAAACTTTTCTACGCGGGCGAAGCCGCGGGAAAAAGCTAGTAATATATAACATCCTTACAAACTGTCAGTAGGATGTTTTGAACCCTAAATAGAACAATACGGTTGGCGTTAACCCGAGCTTTTGAAGGCGACGCGAGCGAACTCGCGGGCTTTTATGATATACAGCGAGTAGGTATGATATAAAAGCGAACAATGGACGCGACCTGGCCTCAGTTAGTGGGTAATGGCGGGCCGTATAAAGTTTTACGGCCGTCTTACGTGCCCCAAACATCGCGCATTAAAACTTTGTGAATCAATACACTGCGTGGTTGGATCGAGCTTTCGGCAGGTGAAGTATTGTCTTAGCAGCTTAGGAGATAATTGTGAGACTGAGCGCAGCGAGAGGTGAGCGAATGCGAGTTTTACACGTGTGTTTCATGAGCGTCAGTGGCGTCGGGGATAAGACGCGGCCTATCATATCGAAAGGTCCGAAGTTCGATCCCCTGTTCGATGGGTTTTTTCTCGAAACTTAAGCACATTTACTGACTGCTCTAAAACGGTGAAGGAAAACATCGTGAGGAAACCTGCATACTGACGAAGAAGAAATTCTTAGGCGCATGTGAAGTCCACCAACCCGCACTGGGCTAGCGTGGTGGACTATAGCCCGAACGCCCTCGTTGAGAGGGTAGGCCTGAGCCCCCGCAGTGGGGACGTGTTAATAGGCTGTTGATTTGATTTTTTTGATAAGAATGTGATTGGTAATAAGAGCTGGGGACGAGGTAGACTGCCATACGAGGATCAGATAGAGCGGGTGCTCACAGACGGACACGCGAGGAGCACTCGCGTCCCGTGGCGAGCGTGTGTGGAGATAATGGTGTGTCAGGACAGAGGTGTGTCAGGATCGCGATACTGCCTACCCCGCCAGGGACATAGCGTGAAAATTATGTATGTATGTAGCATCTTAACGACTCGCTGACATGACAGACAAACAAGTCACGTTTTAAAGTAATACCAATAGAAAGATGATGGTTTTCATTACGTGTTATGCGTAAATACCAAAGTCAGTTACGTATAGTGACTGGGCTGAAAGGTAATTTTGATAGACCTTGTATATTATAGCAAAAAAACAAACCTATGTTTCTGACCTCTTTTTTTCGTTCTAATTTCCGTCGGGCCGAGTAGAGGTCAGCTGGGATGGTTCCCACGCGTGGGCGACGCATGACGTCATGTGCTAGTTGACTCAGGTGCGAGGGTTCCCTTGTGACGACCCTCTTAAGAGCGCGGTCACAAAATTTAGTTCGAACTTAGGACTTACCGAGGGGTATAGGTACGAGTGGGTATCCAAATTACAGAAATCTTGACTTATTTCTTAGGGCCAGCCAATGCAGGATAACATTCAGTCAGTATAGGATACTTTTTGTAATAAATCAAGTCAATAGCCTATTAGCATGTCCCCACTGCTGGGGCTTCGGCTATAGTCCACCACGCTAGCCCAGTGCGGGTTGGTGGACTTCACATGCGCCTAAGAATTTCTTCTTCGGCGTATGCAGGTTTCCTCGCGATGTTTTCCTTCATCGTTTGAGAGCTGTCAGTAAATGACATAGACATAGACATATATTTATTCGTATTTTTTGATACACGTCATTAATTTAAATTCAATTACATTCAAGAACAATGTCTAATTAATAATAATGATAAAATAAACACAAAATGAGTAATAAATACAAAAGTCAAATTAAATGAATCTTCAAAAATTCGTCAAAGCTATAAAACGACTGCTTGACAAGCCAGGCGCGCAATCTTTTTTTAAAAGCAGGTAAGCTCGGAGCGGCGGTGACGTCAGCGGGCAGCCGGTTGTACACGGCGGGACCCATCACGTGGATGGTCTTGCCGCACTTCGCGAGCGCGTGGGCGACGGGGCGGAGCCTGCTCGCGTGCCGCGTGCTGTACGTGTGACAGTCACCGAGTCTCTCGTAGTCGCTCAAGTGTTCCCTCGCGTAGGTAGCCACTTGGAGGATCAGTAGACACGGCAGCGTCATTATGCCTAGAGCTATAAAATGCTCTTTAGCCGGCTCGTCATATGCCACTCGTGCGATCACTCTCACGGCTCGTTTCTGCATCCGGAAGACGCGCTCCCAGTCGGCAGCACGTCCCCACAGCTCGACGCCGTACTGGAGAAGTGACTGCACGGTGGCAAAGTAGCATGTGCGCACAGCCTCCTTCGGCAGGGTCGAGCTGAGCCGGCTCAAGGCGAAGCAGGCTCCGCCTAATTTCGCGCAGAGCTTCTCGATGTGGGACTGCCACGTGAGACACTGGTCTATTTGAAAACCGAGGAAGGATCCGACCGACACTTGCTCGATGGCGACTCCCTCGACGTCCACCACGAGTGGGCGACGCGCACGCCCTGATAGGTCGAATTGAATGAACTGTGTCTTAGTTAAGTTGAGCATCAGTCCATTTTGGCGAAACCAAGTCAGCAATTGGCAGGCAACAGAGTTTAGTTTGCATTCGAGCAAGTCAATGGACGTCGCAGTCACTATCGCCGCCACATCATCCGCATACATAAACACCTCTGCTCCTGTTATTGCATTCGGCAAGTCGTTAAGCAGCAACGAGAAGGCCAGGTTCGACAGCGACGATCCTTGCGGGACGCCTTTTACTGCGGAAAGTCCATCAGGCCGCACCTCACCGCGCCTTCCGACGACGTACTGCGTCCGAGCCTTCATGAAGCTGGTCATCACAGCTAACGCACTACCGCCCACCCCGTAGTGACCGAGCTTGGCTGCCAACGCACCATGATCCGCGACATCGAAGGCTTTGGAGAGGTCGCAGCTCAGCATCGCGACCTGCTGCTTGTGCTCTCTGGCATGCACGATGCAGCGCACGACGTCGCGCGCCAGCATGGTGGTGGAGTGCCCGGCGCGGTACGCGAACTGCCGCTCCGATAAAGCCGTCGTCGCCTCGAGGAACTGTGTAAGGCGTGAGGTGAGCCCGTTTTCAAAAATTTTTGCAACGGCCGGAATAATTGATATAGGCCTATAGCAATTCGCATCTTTCTTTTTTTTAGTTGTGCGGTGTGACCGGACCACATGTTAATTTGTATATTCCTCATTGTCACAATGTGCAAGCAACGCCGTGGCAGCTATTAGTCTCGCGTATACATCGCGTATGCGCCGTTCATAGCTCCCGGCGGGAGTTCACGTATTCATTCACAGGGTGTTTCGGGCGAGTTAATATTAATTCCCAACCAGAGTGATGCTCGCGTGTGTTTGGGTACACGCTGTAGATTAAATGTTGAACTGAGGGCGTCGTACAGCGTGCCGCTAATTAATACTTTGGCTTGAGAGGCGGTTTTAGGTTGGGGGTATATTCGTAATACGGGAGTCAGTCAAAATATGTTATTGCGTATGAGTACACTGGGTACATTTACATTTTTCAGATTGGACATTTTACAGATTGGACATTTTTCAGATTGGACGTATTTCAGATTGGACATTTTTCAGAATGGACATTTTTCAGATTGGAAACTTTTCAGATTGGACATTTTTCAGATTGGACGTATTTCAGATTGGACATTTTTCTGAATGGACATTCTTCAGATTGGACATTTTTCAGATTGGACGTATTTCAGATTGGACTTTTTTCAGATTGGACTTTTTTCAGATTGGTCATTTTTCAGAATGGACATTTTTCACAACGGACATTTTTCAGAATGGACATTTTTCAGAATGGACATTTTTCAGAATGGACATTTTTCAGATTGGACATTTTTCAGATTGGACGTATTTCAGAATGGACATTCTTTAGATTGGACATTTTACAAATTGGACATTTTTCAGATTGGACATTATTCAGTTTGGACGTTTTTCAGTTCGAGCATGGCCGTTGAACATTTTCAGATTGGACACAGAAAAAAAATCTGAGCGGTTTGTTGCACAGTACCCCTTCCAGCAAACACCATTATAAAAGTAAAATTTCAATTTCACATTTACGAGGCCGCAGATCGTCGTTTTTGAGAATTGTATGTTTTACGGCCCCCCGTACAACGTTACGGCGTCGGGGCGCGCCGTAACAATGTCACAGCGGCGATACAATATCGCGAGTCGTAAACTGGAGAGGCGGCCGGGAACGTAAACGCGCGCGTAACCGTTACGGGTATGCGAGACACTTTTAAAGATAACGACTTATTATCGGAAGTTATGATTTTTGCACGGCCTTATATGAAAAAAAATTATGTATCCAGCAATAAAATGTGAAATCAATGACTTCCAATATAATAAAAGAGATAGGTCCCTGTAGACTGGATCTGAAACGAGGTGATCCGCCAGAGAACCAAAGCCGACATACATAGGTGGACGGATAATTAGAAACAGGTCAAGATTTTCATACAATCGAGGTCAATTTAAAGCCGTGGTTCTCCGTGAAGGATTGATGGGGGCGTGATCTGATGACGGTCATCGAGAGAGTAGATGGAGGACTTTCAGATCGCTACAGATATCCAACTGATCAGATGAGCCGATTGGAAGCAGCGTCGTCATGGTTCCTTAACTTTAAAATTTTCATACATTTTGGTGCCCTTTTTCGGGTTTTTTTCTTCACGACAATGCTGCTTCCAATCGGCTTATCTGATCAGTTGGATATCTATAGCGATCTGAAAGTCCTCCATCGACTCTCTCGATGACCGTCATCAGATCACGCCCCGATCAATCCTTTACGGAGAACCACGGCTTTAAATTGACGTCGATTGTATGAAAATCTTGACCTGTTTCTAATTATCCGTCCACCTATGTAGCTCAAAGGGTTAGCGCGTTGAAGTGGCAGTGGGCTGGTCACATCTTCCGGAAAACCGATAACCGCTGGGGTAGACGAGTTCTCGAGTGGAGACCACGACTGGGCAAGCGTAGTGTGGGACGCCCCCCGGCTGGATGGAGCGACGACCTGCGTGAGGCGGCTGGCAGTGACTGGATGCGGAGAGCCGAAGATCGGACTCAGTGGCGCGCCTTGGGGGAGGCCTATGTCCAGCGGTGGACTAGTACAGGCTGATGATGATGATGATGACGTAAGTATATTATGAAATAAATTAATAATAATAATATAATAATAATGTTTTGGACAAATCCACACACGGCTGTTTAGTCCCAACTAAGCCGAAGCTTGTAAATGGGCACTCAACAACTGATAAACATACATAAATACTTTTAAATAAATACTTAAATACGTACAAACACCCAGAATCCGAAAACCAACAGTTATGCTCATCACACAAATGTTGGTCCCGGGTGGGAATCGAACCCACGACCTTTGGCGCAGTAGGCAATTCTATATTAAAAGCTTGCTCTAACAGTTTAGAGACGAACTTATTCTGTTATCGGTAGCAGAACGGACGCCAGCAATGTTTTATACCTACTACGTAATATAAACAGATGTGCAAAGGGTTTGACAAAATAATTTCACTCCAATGCTTCAGTCTCTTTCGGCGCAGGTCTTGCAAATACGGCAGGTATATGTATATGCCGGTTTGAACGACAATGGCAGTTTGCGATCCTTTCTACTGTGGATCAAGCCAGGAGAGATAGATAGATAGATTTATTTAACAGAGTACAAACATTAAATAATAAGAATTAAATATAAAGTCGCATCCATTGAAACGATCGTCAAATTATACATCGACTTATTTAAAATCATTGAAATTGTACAAATTTCTATTTAAAGATGTCAAAAAAGAGCACAGGATAATCCAAATATACAAAACAAAGTCGTGTTAGTTACACCATTTATAACTGAAGAACGGCCGAACGGATTGGTGTAACTTGGTACAGTGATAGCTTATATCCTGGAATAACATACCAACGTATCCTATGAATAAAGGAAGCCACGGACAACAGCTATCATGAATAAATAATGACGGGATTTTGTATTTTCACATTTCAAAGGGGATGGGGGGAGGGGAGGGGGTGAAAATATCACGGGAGTAATCGGTTTCTTTAAAGGTAGTAACTTGAAAATTGGAAATGTATCATAAATAAATAATGATAGATTTTTAGATTTTCACATTTTGAGGGGCGGGGGTTCGGGTGGGGGGGGGGGGACAGCTAGTCATAGTAATGAACATTCCATCCAATCAACTGTTAGTGATAAAATAAAATGGCATTCGTGATAGTCAATCTGATTACACTTTCAAGAAACGCATTAAAGAGCATCTGTCACTCACATATAATTGATATCCATATTTATGTATTTTACGTATGTATTGTATTATATTTATTATTATTCATGGTATTATATTCACATATTAATATGTATGCATTGTTTAAATATTTATTTGTAATATATTTTTATATTATTATGGTTTTTGGATATATATAGTTTATTTCATTGTTGTTTTAATGTATGTGTACACACGTTGTCTTCCTTCATTATCTATAAATTATCTCTCTCGTGGGTCTACTCGAAGAAATCTCTTTGAGAGATAAGTTCGCCCTTTGTACTTACGTTTATATAAATTATTTTGTAATGTTTGTCTGTGTGTGTGCAATAGAGTAGGTATTAAATAAATAAAAATAAAATGCGGAGACCCGCTACCGCTCGTGGCTCGCGGCGGCCCCAAGGCCTTATCAAGGCCCGCCACGCGGCCCGCTCGGCCGCTGCACGATAACCGTTCCGGGCCCGTCCTCGGACCCCCTGTAATTGGCCGTCAGTACCCCACCGGCGATTTATTTAGGAGAGCGCCAAACTAAGTTATGCCCGGGCGTATTTATGTTTGAGCGGAATCTGATGAGAGCGGCACTTTGGTTTTCGGACGTCACTCATCATTTCGACTAGCAGCCCTCTTAAGCGGTCCCTACACGATCATGCGTCATGTCATGCGCTACGTGCTGTCACTCAGACATGACCGTCAGTACCCCACCGGCGATTTATTTAGGAGAGCGCCAAACTGAGTTATGCCCGGGCGTATTTATGTTTGAGCGGAATCTGATGAGAGCGGCACTTTGGTTTTCGGACGTCACTCATCATTTCGACTAGCAGCCCTCTTAAGCGGTCCCTACACGATCATGCGTCATGTCATGCGCTACGTGCTGTCACTCAGACATGACCGTCAGTACCCCACCGGCGATTTATTTAGGAGAGCGCCAAACTGAGTTATGCCCGGGCGTATTTATGTTTGAGCGGAATCTGATGAGAGCGGCACTTTGGTTTTCGGACGTCACTCATCATTTCGACTAGCAGCCCTCTTAAGCGGTCCCTACACGATCATGCGGCATGTCATGCGCTACGTGCTGTCACTCAGACATGACCGTCAGTACCCCACCGGCGATTTATTTAGGAGAGCGCCAAACTAAGTTATGCCCGGGCGTATTTATGTTTGAGCGGAATCTGATGAGAGCGGGGCATTGGATTTAGGACGTCACTCATCATTTCGACTAGCAGCCCTCTTAAGCGGTCCCTACACGATCATGCGGCATGTCATGCGCTACGTGCTGTCACTCAGACATGACCGTCTAGTGATTGACGTGCATGACATGCAAACTACGTGCTGGCCGTTGCTTCGCTGTACTGATTGATAGCAAGCATTATGGTCCATCATGCAGCATGATAATTCACGTAAACGTTATGCATGTCATGCCGGTTTGGGGTGCCCATATGAGCCTATCTATAATAATAATAATGAAGTACAGTTTCTTTTTATGGCGCAAACCTCTGAAACTACCCAGTGGTTCATTTGACAATGAGAACTGAAAATTGTGCGCGCACTTTTTGACGTCATTGTTTTTTTTTTTTTTTTTTTAATTTTGATTTTTAAAAAAACTTTAGAAAAACTCGCCTTTCATGATTCTGGATTCTAATGGTGGTCCAGCATATGGAGGTGAATCATACACGTGTAAGATATATTAGTTCATTCATTATATTACTTTAAATTTAAATGAATCATCAAAATTTAATTTGATCCTCTCTCAGAGGAAACAGAACCCCCCTTCTAACTAACAAACATTCCGGAAATTCCGAACACTGTTTCCCTCGCTCACTTTGTTAATTATTCCATTACATTTCCAGCGAAGGTCAAGTGAAGGTGTACGTAAAACAATAATTTACATTTAATCACAGTCACTCGTGCGCCGGCTGACTTCGCTGGGGAGCAACGGATAAGTTTTTACTGCGTACCTCTCCGCCGCCGCGTCGTGGCGTCATTAATGCGGGGGCGTTGTCGGTATTCTCCCTTTCATCATCATCATCATATCAGCGTGTAGACGTCCACTGCTGGACAAAGGCCTCCCCCCGGGATGTCCGCGACGACCCCTTCTCCCTTTAACTTTACATTAATAACTGCGTATAATAAAATCCTAGGTAAATAATGGATAGCCCAACTGCAAGCGTGGGTGCAGGGAAGAAGCGGCCTCGAGAGGTCCAAGTTCGATCCCCGGCCGTGCCATGTACCAATCAGTTTTTTCGAAACTTACGTACATTTACTGACTTCTCTTGAACGGTGAAAGAAAAAATCGCGAGAAGCCGTGCATACTCCGAAGAAGAAATTCTTAGGCGCATGTGAAGTCCACCAACCACTGGGCTAGCGCGGTGGACGATAGCACGGACGCCCGAGTAGAGAGTCCTTGAGAGGGTAGGCTGTTGATTTGAATTTCATCATCATCAGCTTGTAGACGTCCACGGCTGGACAAAGGCCTCCCCCAAGGATCTCCACGACGACCGGTGAATTTCACAAAGTTTCAAACCACGTCAAATTTGCAAAAACGGTACAACTAGGTCTATATAAACATCTACTAATAAGGGCGAGAAGCTCGCTAATTACCCTCTGTATCCCTCTCAGGGGGTAATTAGTTAGAGGTAAACGAGGGCCCTCTTCATTCCACCTGAAATATAATTGGTAGACGTCGCTAATATAAAATATTAAAAAGGTACGCGAAAAAAATTAGGTTCATTTATGGTAATAATATAATTCTGAAGCTTAAAGTGAAAGACTTATAAAATAATTATATAATTATTTACGGGTCTTACACACGAAATAGTTTTATTTACCTTGCCCGACGTTTCGACCAGGTTACGTTAGGTCGAAACGTCGGGCAAGGTAAATAAAACTATTTCGTGTGTAAGACCCGTAAATAATCATATAATTATGAATACAAAGCGCGATAGTCTGAAATGAAAATCATTTATGGTGTTTATTCTTTTTTTCTTCGATGGCCTTGTTTCAGTTGATGACGTAACAATAAATAGATGGAGCGTCAGAGAGGTAAGTAAGGGAGAGTACTCACACTTCGATGGCCTTGTTCCAGTTGATGACGTACCCGCTGAGCGCGAAGGTCTCCACGTTGACGACGTGCACGTTCCCGCGCTCCGTGCCCACGTGGATCCACTTGGACTGCAGCGGCAGGTGCAGGCACGTCACCCTGCGGGCACAATCAGCGGGTGTACAAGGGGAAAAAGTGCATTTTTATCACATACAATTACAGATCTTATCACTATGAAGACAGTAGTTTTTATTTCACTTCGATACAATACGTATTTACAAAGTTATCAGACTTATTAATTTGGTTAAAACACTGTACCTCGCTTTGTTGTGCTTTTATCCTTGTGGTCGGCTACGGCGCCCCGCGCGCAACGACATTTCACGAGAGAAAGGAGTGTGATGACGTCACACTCGAGGGCGCAACGAAAAAAATTGTGCGGGATCATTTTTACATCAAATTTTTACGTCATATTTTAAATTCAAAGTTGTATATTTTAAAAAATACACGTTCCCAAGCTCATTCAAAACTACCCGCGATAGTTTAGTATCAGGCATCTCGTTTACCTGCATCCAATCAGCCGGATAGCCAATTACGTTGGCCGACGCTACGCACAAAATCTCATTAGCTGATTTCGGCTTTTAATCCGAAACCGCTTTAAAGGCGATTGCGACCAATTCGATAACCCTATACGTATGTGATTGTGATCCGGTCAACATTTTAAAATTGTTCTCGTTTAGAGCTGCAGCTTATTTAAACGTAAAACGGAACTAAGCTACAAGATTTATCCATCAATTTGTTTGAAAAAAAATGGCCGCCATAAAAATGGCCGTTTTTTTTTTTTAATTTTTTTTTTAAGTTTTACCGAGTCGCGTTCGCGCCCTAATAGCAATTTCTATACTCGTACATATCAATAGAACATATTATACCGATGAAAATTTGCAATATCGATAACAGACTAGGCGCCACAATAGCTGCGGCTGTGAGAGCTGTTTGCATTGAACTATCGAAACCGCCGGTGTATTCCCATCTGTCTCACCGCGGTTGGCCCAGACAGTAGCGTACGTATTGTTATAGTAAATTTACTATGGTTAACGGCTATGGTATTATGAAAAAGAATACGAAACATAACATTGACCGCCGCGTCTGGGGACATACCACTTGTGTTATCGTCCTGTTCTTGTCTACAACCAAATCTATTACCTATATTTAATACCGGTAGACACTTTTGAATTGAGATAAACCTACATAATAGTAAAAAAAACTGAAATATGATAAGTTTCTTTTTAAAATAACTTTAGTTTGACGCTCTATGCCATTAATAACTAAAAACAAAAGTTTAAATAAGCATCAATCAGATAGATAGGCACATAATGATGTGTCAATTTGATAGCAAATGATCTTTCCTATCACTGTACGTCGTGATCACCGCCCTGTCCCAGGATTTATGGGACACCAGTATACGTTTCCTTTGTACTTACATTCTTACGCCCTATTCTAATTGTAATGTAAGTATTCTAAAATAGAAATTAAGAATCTCTTCGATCGTGGCTTACGAGTCTATACTACATTAAAATTATGAACAAAAATATTAATTTTTCAGCTGGCGCATTTTAGTATTACGTATCACTTCTTGAAATTGTCTAAACAACCGATCTGAGCAGTAAAGTAAAATTGTTGATCATTCTATAGCATCGTATTCACCATTCCTGTATTACATAAATAAATCGAAGAACACCAATCACACCAATCGGAAGTAAGACTAAAATAATGTGGTAACGAGGCGCAGTTGGGGGAAAATAACATGTGTAGATAGGAACAGTCCGAATCGGCTGAACAGACATTCACGACGACGGAGTTATTGAGTTTTTTATTCTAGAAATACATTTCGCAAACAGTGCCATACGTAAGTCAGTGGACTGGGTGATGCTAACTAAAGGTCAGAAAATGGTGAGATCAGAAAATACTTGGGTGATGCTTTCATTGGTAGATAAATGGTAATGATACAACGAGATGACAATCAGGTGATACTCGACTGATGGTAATGATACTCGGGTGACACTTAGATATACTAGGACGATACTCAGTAGATGGTTGTCAGATGATACTCAGATGTAAGAATAGAAAATGCAGCCACAACATACAGAGCACAACGAAGAATGCAGCCTGGAAAAGAAAATAACAGGACTACAGAAAAACTAGCACGCAAAGAAGGAAACAAGAGGATTCCACGTGCAAGATCCTACGACATCCAACATTCAAGTATGTACTCACCTTGAATTCACTGCAAACATTTAACATTTTTATGAGATTGGTATTCAAAATTTGTACGACGTATTCAAAAGATAGTGAAAGAATGGAGGATATTTCTATTAACATTGTCAATTTGTCATTATCATTGAAATTGATTCACTTCTAACAGAAAACAGAAACTTGTTCCAGATTTTAAAAAAATATATAAAGAAAATTAGTAGAGAATGCACAAAACGTTTTCAACATCGTCATAATATAGCCGATCAAAGGCTTGCAGCAAATCCAAAGTCACCTGATATACAATTAAACATATACACAACACAGGCAGGCGATGCAGCACATTCATTCAACTAACATACATACAGACAGACAGACACACTCACCCCTTTAGTTTTTTAGTTTTCCGCGTTAGTTTGAAGGGGAATCTGTAACAATGTGCACAAGCCTAAACTATAAAGTGCGAAACACACTGACAGCGGAATGTAACAAAATACTGAAGTGACCGCTTGCGGTGGCATTCAGAATCGAATATAAAACAGACTGAAAGTTTGCAAAACAAAGTTCAAATCTAAAGTCGGATTGTTAATTAGCATGTTGATGATAATATGCATGTTTGTTGCCATGTGTGTAATGTAATGTTGCCATGTATATTGTAACTGACGCGTTTTCTATTCAGTTGTGAACAGTAGTCCAATAAATAAGCATGGTTGTTTCATTTAAAACCAAATGGGTTCTAATTCACGTATTTGGATTATCCTAACCCTTTGGCTCGCAGGATTCATAGCGCAATACCTTATACATCGGATGTAAGTATATCACGTCTGTCAGACATCTGACATTGTCACTCAAAAAACGGTCAATTTAAAACGTAATTGCGATTTACATTGGTCAAGACAATGTCAGGTGTCTGAGTGACAGCGAACTGACATATTATCCGGTGGAGCTAGCTGACATCCTGCTACATGTAGCAGGCTGATAGTCAAAGAAACTTAGCGAAACATGGTATTTTGATTGGAGAATTGAGTGAGTCAATCCTTTCACTTTCAATCACAACATTAAAAAACTGGCAACAAAGTTAACGTCAGTTCACTTCAGCTAATTAAGAATCAGACTCTATGTCCAAAGCCTTTTTTTTTGTAATTTTGTTTCGCTATACGAAGTCGCGTGGGACCAAAGTTGTTCGTATTCCATACTGGATGCCTCCATAACAGTCACTACGGTTTTCTGTTACGACTTGTGTGACGCTGAAATAAAATTGTAGTTCAAAATGTGCAAAGATAAGCCAATTCTTTGAAAAACTTGCTGATTGCGTAGGTAAATTAAATTTTGTAATAAAACTTAGTAAAAATGTAAAATTAGAAAAATTTTGTAAATCTAAAGAAACTTAGTAAAAATGCCAATTACAAAATTTTGTAAATCGTGCCAATTATGAATATAGTTAGACAAGTCCAAAATATGTGCAGTGTGGCAATAAAAGCTTAAGTACAGTTATTAGAACAAGAATAGTACCTGCCTAAGAATGTTGTTTGTCACACTCCGTAATATATGAAAAGTTGTGAACCAAAGAATCAAAATCCAATGTCACAATACATCCCGCCCGCTCCCAACACCCACCGGTCGATCAAAGTGTCGTTTCATTACTCTTTATTGCCCATTATAAGAACACATATACATAAATAATAGAGTTACTTAAAATAGTACCTATAGCTGGGCGGTTACTTCCACACAACCGTTGCTTTCCAGTGTCGAATCCCAAGTATAAATAAACCTTTATATTTTTCTAGAGCGATTAAATCATAACTGATACTCCACTTTCTTAGCCACGCACGGGTTTGAACCCTCGAACCCTACGTACGGGAGCACCCCCTCCGCCCACCTACCCCCCTACATCATCAAAATTAATTGATCCGGAGTCTGTAATCAGATGGCGCCAAGGGCCGCCGGCGGCCGGCCAATCAGCAATTAGTGTATACAGTGTTTGGCTTGCGGCCATCCCAGATAATTGTTATGGCCCAGGGTGCCGCCAGCCCAGATAACACGACAGGCTTGCTTCATTGGCCGCTTTTACACTGGCCGATACCGTCATGCACCCGTGGTAGCCTGGTTGTTTATGCTCTCACCTCACAATGATGAGCTAGTGGGTTCGAAGCTTGGCGCGTACCGATGAGTTTCTAGGAAATTAGGTATAGCAGCCGGCAAACTTCTTGAATAATGACCTAGACTGCGCAGAACTGAATTATAGGTGTCTTTGGCGGCGGGGCACGGGGCGCGACCGAATCGAGCGCGCTGTTGGTAGATCAGACCGAGTCGAGCGCGCTATTGGTAGATCAGACCGAGTCGAGCGCGCTATTGGTAGATCAGACCGAGTCGAGCGCGCTATTGGTAGATCAGACCGAGTCGAGCGCGCTATTGGTAGATCAGACCGAGTCGACCGCGCTATTGGTAGATCAGACCGAGTCGAGCGCGCTATTGGTAGATCAGACCGAGTCGACCGCGCTATTGGTAGATCAGACCGAGTCGAGCGCGCTATTGGTAGATCAGACCGAGTCGAGCGCGCTATTGGTAGATCAGACCGAGTCGAGCGCGCAATTGGTAGATCAGACCGAATCGAGCGCGCTATTGGTAGATCAAACCGAGTCGAGCGCGCTATTGGTAGATCAGTCAGACCGAGTCGAGCGCGCTATTGGTAGATCAGACCGAGTCGAGCGCGCAATTGGTAGATCAGACCGAATCGAGCGCGCTATTGGTAGATCAGACCGAGTCGAGTTCGCTAATTCCGAAAAACTCATTAGTACTAGCCGAAGTTCGAATCCACGATCTCATGGGCGTGAGGCGAGTGCACCACCAACTAGGCCATCAATAAATTTACTTCCACATTGTTATGTGTGAGTGTAGATATGACGTGCTAAGGTAGTTATTGGCTATAATGGCTGTGTGTGGCCGTCCTGCGACCCGGCAGATTTATGGTAGCCGTTAGCCGGTGGCCGTTATTGGAATCCTAGCTGCTTCACGCGGCTTCGCCCACGCAGAATAGTTATTGCCGATAGCTAATATGTTGTGGGGACACAGGATATTGCTATCCCTTTCTAGATTTAAGCACTCCTCTCAACAGTCACCTGTTGAGAAGTTTGTAAATATAAATAGTGACAAATGTGAATAAATTCATGCATCTACAGATCATAGCTTTGGTATACTTGTAATGACAATTATGAATAAATGAGAAAGAGAATAATAATATTGTATTCCTTGTCTAGAAGAATTGCGAAGCTTAAGTGGCAGTGGGCAGGGCACATCGCTCGCAGAACTGACGGCCGTTGGGGCAAAAAAGTTCTCGAGTGGCGACCACGTACGATTTGGTGAAGGTCGCGGGACCCGGGTGGATGAGGTTAGCGCAGGACCGGTTGTCGGGGAGATCCCTGGGGGAGGCCAGCAGGCCAGCAGTGGAAGTCTACAGGCTGATATGATAACATCAACAGCCTATTAATCTCCCCACTGCTGGGGCTCAGGCCTACCCTCTCAACGAGGGCGTTCGGGCTATAGTCCACCACGCTAGCCCAGTGCGGGTTGGTGGACTTCACATGCGCCTAAGAATTTCTTCTTCGGCGTATGCAGGTTTCCTCACGATGTTTTCCTTCACCGTTTGAGAGCAGTCAGTAAATGTACTTAAGTTTCGACGAAAACCCATTGGTACATGACCCAACCGGGGATCGAACTCCGGACCTTTCGATATGATAGGCCGCGTCTTATCCCCAGGGCCACTGACGCCCTTGTCTAAATCGTTAAAATTCAAACCCCTCAAGGGTGCCATCTCTCGGCGAGCACATTGTCTGAAACGCGCTAAGGCCTAAGGGCGCCTGTAACAATGGCGACATTAACAAGTGGAATACTCGACAAAGCGTTAACTAAGTCCGTCCGCCGCCGCCGCGCTGCCTTAAGCATGTATGAATGGCTTTCATTACTAGGACAAGCGACACAGTGTAGGTAATAAAGACAGTATGACCAGCGGAAACTCCGAACAAGCGCTCTGGAACGCACGCACACAAGCGCAGTGTTCACCTACACTAGCACACAGAGATAAACGCGTCGCAAGCTGTGGGCCAAGTTCTACTTCCCCGGGATTATCTCTGTGTGTTAGTGTACGTGAACACTGCACATGTGCTTCAGAGCACTTGGTCTGAGTTTCCGCACTATCGTTCACTCTGGTAGGACCAGTCGTTCACTCTGGTAGGACCAGTCGTTCACTCTGGTAGGACTAGTCGTTCACTCTGGTAGGGCCAGTCGTTCACTCCGGTAGGACCAGTCGTTCACTCCGGTAGGACCAGTCGTTCACTCCGGTAGGACCAGCCGTTAACTCCGGTAGGACCAGTCGTTTACTCTGGTAGGACCAGTCGTTCACTCCGGTAGGACCAGTCGTTCACTTTGGTAGGACCAGTCGTTCACTCCGGTAGGACCAGTCGTTTACTCTGGTAGGACTGCTGCAACTGTTTTCCTCTGCAAGGCACTTAAGTAGGAAGCCGGATCCGGCTCGCTCGATCCGGAAGGGAGACGCCGCATTTGGTTCCAAATGGCACTTAATTTAGAAATTCCACCTACGAAACTGGTTTTTGTATGGTTTTTTTTTGTACCGTCAGAAAACTGGTTACCAACCAAAGTTATGATATGGTAATTAGACATTCCGTCTATGAAACTGGCTTCTGAATGAGATTTGTTTGGTAAGGAAACTGGTTTGCAATGATACTACCTAATTAGAAATTCCGCCTATGAAACATGTTTCAGGATGAGTTTTTTTCCATTTGGAATCTGGTAACCAATAAGTAAGGAAAAGGTGCCTACTAAGTAAATAATAAACCAACATTATTTAGGTACTAAATAGACGCCCCTTATTAAGAATACTCTAGAAACACAATTAAATTAAATATATTTATTCATTTATTTATTTATTTAAAAACTTTATTGCACACATTAGTACAAAAGGCGAACATAATGCCAGTATGGCATTCTCTACCAATTGACCTTTGGGTCATACAGATAATGCGTGGTAGGCGCGAAATACATGTTTAAAAATTTATGGCATTTATTACTAAACAAGATAAAAATACACTACTTAATAAATAATTATTTTAAAATATACTAAATATATATTATTATTATTATTTAGTATATTTTAAAATAATTATTTATTAAGTAGTGTATTTTTATCTTGTTTAGTAATAAATGCCATAAATTTTTATATGTAAACCAATAAAGCCGTGACATATAGACGATGACTGAGATTCATCGACCAAAACAAGACAATGTTGCGAGTCACGACGCCAAAATTTCAAGTTGACCTACTGTACCATTTACTATGCTGTATTTAAGCGTTATTAAGGAGAGCGCTACGTAAGCTTTCCAAATTCTAAGGTACATTCAAATTTCAATTCTATATTTATTTAGCAAAGTTCCCTTTGAAATACCGTAACGTTTTCAAGTTCAACATATTTATTCAAGTAAACATTTTGGGCAGAGGTATATTATAAGGAAATGTTGAACGTAAGAAGTAAATGGTAATGGGAAATAATTTAGAAACGATTCGAGCGTGTTATTTCATTATCATAGCCAAGAAGTTTCAAATCTCTTTGGCCGCGCGTGCGCTCCCTGTGGAGATCGCATCTTGCATATTTAGTATCGGAACCTATGGTGCCATTTAAAGGGGGGGTGCGGACAAAGGAAGCGGAGTAGCGGGAGAAGGTTGCTAGTACACATTTATATGGAGTTTGAAAATAAGAATGTGTGAGTCATAATTTTGAGATTATTTTGACACCCACAAAATGCTTTTATTACTCATCCATATGGGAGTGGAAAAATTTTTTGATTCATGATTATAGCACATGCTAAGGTTTTTACCTGACTGAGCGTCAGTGGCGTCGGGGATAAGACGCGGCCTATCATATCGAAAGTTCCGAAGTTCGATCCCCGGCTGGGCCATCTACCAATGGGTTTTCCACGAAACTTAAGTACATTTACTGACTGCTCTCAAACGGTGAAGGAAAACGTCGTGAGGAAACCTGCATACGCCGAAGAAGAAATTATTAGGCGCATGTGAAGTCCACCAACCCGCACTGGTCTAGTGGTGGACTATAGCTCGAACGACCTCGTTGAGATTGTAGGTCTGAACCCCAGCAGTGTCGAAGTAAATATAAAAACTCGTAAAACTGTGACGAAATAATGCACCTCTAGCCCAAGAGTAATAACAACAAAAATAAAACCCCAGCAACTGGGGAGTTCATTATCTCCGGCCCACTGAGATCATTTTTCTTCCCGGCCATATTTAATAATAAAAAAATTCATGAAATTAATGTGCCGTGAAATTAATCTTTATGACGAAATTACGGACAGGCGCGCGGGGTGCGGTGTCAAACGACAAAACATCCCGTCGCCATGGCAACCGTGCCCCCGCCCAACCCCGGCATAATTAATACCCTCCCCTCCCAACCCCCCCCCTCGTGTCGCGATAATGAATGAAGCGTCGCAATGAGATCCTTGATAAGTTTTTAATGTTGTTTTGATTAACGCATTGCCTTTACACCTATTATTAGACTATCATACACGTACCAAAATAACACATTTATATTCTTTACTACCAGGAAACGATTTCAGCCACCCCACACTGGCGTGGTGTCGAGGGCGAGGCGAGGCGAGGCTCCTTACTAAATTGAGCCCAACTGACCGCACCTTGCCCAAGCCGATGTGGCGAGTCTTCCACCTTCCAACTCGCCTCTATCGCACCAGTTCCGAATATAGGTCCAGAGTGTATATGGTCAGAGAACCGAGGATCGCGTTCAGTGGCGCCTTGGGGGAGGCTTGTGTCCAGCAGTGGACTCGTACAGGCTGATGATGATAGGGATACACTTAAAAACTACGACCTACGGAGCCACAGGAAGACGCAGCGTAGGGAGGCCTCCCACAAGGACCGACGATCTGGTGAAGGGCGCGGGACCCGGCTGGATGAAGTTAGAGCGGGACCGGTCGTCGCCCAGCAGTAGACGTCTTTCGGCTGATATGATGATGATGACGAAGCCACAGTAGACAAACGGCCGACGGCATCGTTTCCTCAACAATTCCAACAAAACCGACTGAATCGCATGATCGATCGCGCGAATAAGGGACGACGAAGCACAGATGGCGGCCACGTTGAGAAATTAGAGAAAGCGCGTTTCGGTGCCGAATGAAATATAGGCCGGGGTAAAACTGCGCGTAATTTAGATACATGACTGGCACACTGGCACCCACCAGCTAGGTAATAAATACCCGGTCTTACTGTCATGTTTTATTGTCCACCGACTCGTGGTTGGTTACACTCGTGTCACATTGGTGTAATCACTGCATTTCATTGTGGAAGGATGTTTCTTTTCACCCCATCAGATAGGAAAGGGGGAAGACGGTTTCTAAGATTTGAGGCCTTTTTGCGTTCTCTAAATCGGTCCCTCAGTGTATCTATCAGTTGACATATACTGGCCTTTCCAGATGGAAAAAAATTAGCTACTAGGGGGCGCCCAACAGAAAGTTTTTTGCTTCATGGGCCTTTGGCATTAAGTTAAACATACATAAATAAGTGGTTACCTCTCCCTCTGGAACTTGAGCGACTGCACGCGCTGCGGCAGCTTCTGTCGGAAGGTCCACAGGTGGAGCTGGTCGTCGGCGGTGGCGGTGACCAGCGCGCCCTCGTTGATGAGGAACTTGGCGTGCAGCACCGCCTCGCCCGTGTCGTGCCGCGCGTGCGCGTCCACCCCCGGCCCGCCCAGTCTGACCGCTCCGTTAAGGAAATAAGCAGGGGAAAAATGTTTTTTTTTTATCATATAGAATTACAGATCTTATGAAGACAGTAGTTTTTATTTCACTTCGATACGATACGTATTTACAAAGTTATAAGACTTATTAATTTGGTTTAATCACTGTACCTCGCTTTATTTTTGAGAATTCGCTGGCGGTCGGCATATATACCGACCGAGCGACGTGTACGGAGCCGATGTGTCAAGTTCGTCTTTTCTATTTTATCTTCGTAAATTATGTGTTTTACGGGTTTATCAATGTTAGTTTGTGATAGTATTTTACACAATAAGTGCTTGTGATTGTGCGGGAAATAAAACCGTGTAACAAATCTTTCAGCTCGTACCAAAATTGTCCGCGTAAATCTCCATTAAAGTTACTTCACTTTACTGTGGATGTGATTGTGGCTGTGATTTTCACTAAGGAAAATCGCAGAACTCTAGTCGTGCCCTGTTTTTGTGGAGGCCGTGTTGCAATCGCCGCTTTTTGTACGTACATAGAAAAAAAAAAGATTATTTCAAAAGCATGATGGGCCTAAAATGACTTTGTTTCCAGGGCCGTATAACCCAATTAAAAAATTTCTCCATTTCTGTGAAAAAAATACATTTCAATTTGTAAGATTTAGAGCATGTAATTCAAGAATAAACATTCAATCATTCATTACTACAGTGAACTCTGATTGCAAAATCAAGTAATGCTTTTAGTTATCTCATTCTCCATTCTCGTGGATGTTGATCTAAAGCCGCACACAGACAACAAACAAATGCACATCACGCTGAGCATAGCCAATGAGCACGCAGCGACGTTCCGTTCCACGCAGCGTGCATTAGCTTAATGGATACAACAACGTTGTTTGTTAAAGCCTGTATCCGCCTCCAATAATACCGCTGCAAAATGTACGGCGCGAAATGGAATTGAGTTAGGTTTTTTTAATTATGCAATGGACTTTTTGGCGGGATCTTCTCAGAGATGGTTAGAGAATAGAATGGAATTTATTAGACGTACACACATGACAACACACTTATACAGCGAGAGAATTAACAAAAAATAAAATATATATACAAACAACAATTGCACAGAGAAATAAAACATAATATCAACAAACATTTAGAATCGTAAAGAATTGTTTTGATCACAGACAACGGAAAAAGCTGGCTTCGCTCCCAATGTTCTGTGGTTTTGATGATTGATGTATGTATATTTATTTGTTGTAGTACAGGTGGAAACAGAGTAGTTTTATACAGAATTGACGTCAAAAAGAGGATATTGTATTCTGATTTTGAATAAACGAATTTTCATTTCATTTCATGCAACAAGTGCCTATTAGGGTCAAATCAGACGAGGCGGAAAAACTGGAGCACTTTTATGCCGCTAAAGTAAAAACAACTGTATTCCACTTGTATTTCAGCTTAAAACGGAAAACTGTTCGTGAAGTTTAAATTCAATTTAGATTAGGTATTGTTTTATTTAGCATTTTCTACTAAAACTAAAGAAACGATTTTTAAAATAATTATAATCAAATTTGATTGTTACAGCCTGGAGATGTACCTAACTACCAAAGTCACTTACTTTAGTGACGTTATGTAAGACCTTGAACTCAATGGAGTCATAATGTTCGCCAAACCAAATTTAATAGGGAACTACTAAATTAAAAACATAAAACATAAAAAACTTTCGTGACGTAACCAAAAGATTTGGAAAAAGGGATTTCTTACCCAGGATGTGATTGTATTGTAAGTAAGAGCTGACGACTCTAACAATTCCAAGACAATTTATAACAATTAATGTTTGACAAAAGAACATTGGAGTAAAACGGAACGACACGACTCTGTCAACTTGTATTTTTTATTCTGTGGAGCTCTACAATGTCGCTCAATTAGTACCTACTCTGTGCTGGCGAATAGAGAGTTAAAACTCTAATTTGAAAAGTTTACCCAATCTGTTCTAACTGGCTAATAGGAGCGGTTTCATCAGAATGAAATAAATGGAATGAGCTCTCTCAGTCGGGAGTCTTTCTAACTTTACGTTTTTACCGCTTGAGTGTAGAAGTGATTATAATTACAACATTTAGGACGTTAATGAGAAACAAGTCAATAATCAAAGTACCTATATCATTTATTTTCATACATTTTTGGTCCAAACTAAAACAGCTGGGCAAAAAAATCTTCAGGCTATGTCAGGAAGGCAGAAAGAACGGAGCGCCAAGTATCGCGATCCTGACACACCTCTGTCGCTTCGCTCAGTCTCACGCCGCGGGACGCGAGTGCTCCTCGCGTGTCTGGCTGTGAGCACCCGCTCTATCTGATCCTCGTATGTCAGACCTCGTCCCGGACTCCAATTACCAATCACATTCGCTCGATATATTCGCGTCGTAATTCGTTCATCATTCATTCGCTCAACGTGTCCGAACCAACGGATCATTCTTTTTCATCTCATCATCATCATCATATCAGCCTGTAGACGTCCACTGCTGGACAAAGGCCTCCCCCAAGGATCTCCACGACGACCGGTCCTGCGCTACCCTCATCCAGCTGGGTCCCGCGACCTTCACCAGATCGTCGGTCCACCTTGTGGGAGGCCTACGCTGCGTCTTCCGATACGTGGTCGCCACTCGAGAACCTTTCTGCCCCAACGGCCGTCAGTTCTACGAGCGATGTGCCCAGCCCACTGC
Source organism: Metalampra italica (assembly GCA_949699065.1). Classification (NCBI taxonomy): domain Eukaryota; kingdom Metazoa; phylum Arthropoda; class Insecta; order Lepidoptera; family Oecophoridae; genus Metalampra; species Metalampra italica. The sequence continues at coordinate 10,332,539 of OX452984.1, forward strand.
CACTTCAGCTTCGCAATTCATCTAATGCTATTAAATAAAGAAGACTTGGCTCCGGCCTTGAACTTGAACTCAACGCTGAAGAATATAACCGAAAAGAAGAAGACAATAAAAAGAATCAAACTGAAGACATGGCTGTATGGGCAGAGACCCTTTGCCTTTCCCTTCGAGGGATAAATTTGTCTATTTTGTTACATTACTCGTATATTTTCTGCCCAGTAACTGGTCATTTATTTGGACGTAAATGGCCAGTATGCCCAGTTTAAACCCATGTAAGCCTGACCCATCTCTAACTGTAATATTTGTCAGTAGCAGACATAATTCTGCGAAATAAGCGCGTCGGTGAAATGTTATCAACAAACAACTGTTGAAAACATTCCACATTACAAGGCAGAGAATGGAAATTACTTTTTGATTATGAACGCGGGTAACAATAGTACATTGTTATCCAAGGGGTGAAAGTAACTTATTTAAGTCCCGAGACGGCGAGGGCGCCAATAGTTCGAGGGACCTCTAAATAAATCTTGAACCTGAGGGAAAGACTGTGCTTTTCATTAAGAATACACTGAAAGCAAAAACAAAAACATAAAATGGGTGTTAATACAAATCTCTGCTATACGGAAGTATAAACAAAACTCTACAACTCGAAAAAACAAAAGAAGATCGGATTGCCGCTTTCCCGTCTATTTTGTATTTTTTTTTCTGTGGCCGGCCAGCTATTCTGCCATTATTTTTCATTTCCATCATTGAAAAAATGTTATTTTAAAGAAATAGTTGACAGTAATAATTATAATAAAGTCATTTTAAAAAATATGTTCTTGAATTATTACATAACTTTATGTTATTTCAATTTTACATCGCGCTGTAATTGAGTGGCTGTATAGACAGTTGGAACATGGTCCAATAGAAATGTCAAAATAGTACTAGTTTTTTTATATATAAATTGACAGCTGTCAGTTGAAAGCGATTCTCCCTAAGGCTGAGATGTATAACTTTCAACCCGCTACTCGGGCAACTTCAGACCTTCTTTCAGAGTATGAGTAATGAAAAGTTATATATGTTGCAGAGATAGGTTGGTATAAGTATATGAGATTTGGTGAAATGCCCAGGAAAGTGGTGTATGAGCTTATACAAAAACCCATTGCTTTCATGCATGCATACACGACCGGGGATTGAACTCTGAACTCTCGACATGACAGGCCGCGGCTTCCCCACTAACCCACCGATGCTCGAGGGACTTTTCGTAATTGTTTATTATTATAGCCAGTATCGTAAATGGAGACAATCTTTTTTTAACAAGTTAGGTAAATGGAGATAACTAATTTTTTAAGTTTTTTAGTCAGTTAATTTAGTTTATCCCTTCGCTATTAGCACGCAAACATTAAAAGTAATGGACGAAGGGTCTTAAACGGGAAGCTTTTTTTCATAATCTTTGCTCATCACGAAGTTCACCGAAATCGCCTTATAATTTCAATATTTTATACCAAAGAGTTTAACGAAATTAATCAAAGCCAATCAATCAATGAAAATGTTTTTAATTATGTAAAAAGTTTGTGGAGTTGGGAGTCTAGAGATCCTTGCAACAATTAGCAAACTCCAATAGCTCATAAATCACAAAGTTGCGTGTGACGCGACGGTTACAGCGAATCCTCAGGGACATAGTAATGTGACTTTTTGTCAAATCTTCAGGAACATTACTGGTCTAGGAGTAAGTCAAAGGCAATCTTCGGGGACATTATACTGGTCTAGAGTAAGTCAAAGGTAATCTTCGGGGACATTATACTGGTCTAGAGTAAGTCAAAGGTAATCTTCGGGGACATTATACTGGTCTAGAGTAAGTCAAAGGTTATCTTCAGGGACATTATACTGGTCTAGAGTAAGTCAAAGGTAATCTTCGGGGACATTATACTGGTCTAGAGTAAGTCAAAGGTAATCTTCGGGGACATTATACTGGTCTAGAGTAAGTCAAAGGTAATCTTCAGGGACATTATACTGGTCTAGAGTAAGTCAAAGGTAACCTTCAGGGACATTATACTGGTCTAGAGTAAGTCAAAGGTAATCTTCGGGGACATTATACTGGTCTAGAGTAAGTCAAAGGTAATCTTCGGGGACATTATACTGGTCTAGAGTAAGTCAAAGGTAATCTTCGGGGACATTACAGGTCTTGAAAGCCACAAATTAAAACAACAAAATAATTGACCGAGCGAGCGAAGCGTCTAAGTTTCGAGATTGGCCAAAAATGCTAATGTCCGTCTGTCTTTCTGTCTGTAATTCTCTACAGGTCGCATTTTTCAACCGATTTTGACGAAAATTTGGCATGGGTATAAATTAATTAAGCCGACAAAATGAGTAGAATAAAATCTTGAAAAACATTTTTTTTTAGAGTACGTACCATACTCGCAAAGTGGCAGTGAATTTTTTTTTTCTTGTGAATCCCATAGTGTGGGGTATCGTTGGATGGGTCTTTCAAAAATATCGCGGGTGTGTGAAAAACATTTTTCGATTCAGGGATCCGTTTGCGAAATATTAAGCTTTAAAGTGCTAATTTTTGTCACTTTAGTAGGTACTTTTTCTGTCTCCAACTACAAAGTTGACTTTTGTTGGTTTCTTTTAGGTTTGGTTTATAAGGGCTGGCGAGGTCTACTGTTCTCACGGAACTACTAGTAATAATAATGTTTGGAAAAATTGGCTGTTTAGTCCCAAACTAAGCCGAAGCTTGTAAATGGGTATTCACAACAACTGATAAACATACTTACATAAATACTTTTAAATAAATACTTAAATACATACAAACAAGTATTGCTAAAGTGCTTCTTATCGATTGTAGTGTTACTACTATCAATAGTAATATTGATATTGTAACCAACTTTCGAGGTATAAGCGGGGAAAGTTGACTACAAAATCCCATTGGCTGCGTTGACTATGGCAATAACTGCTAAAATCAAAACCACCCTAACAACCAATTCCATCAAACACCTGATACTGAAGCGATAAACATTACCGGCTCAGTGTTCGGTAAATCCCCCCTGATGCTGATCACATTAATCCGTCACTAATATAATAACCTTTTTAATTATTTATGAGGAAGGAGTCTTTATAATTGAATCTGTAGCTACCTGGGCCGCTTTCAGATTGATTGTAATAGATTGCTGATAGAAACGGAGTGCCACCCGAGGGATTCAGAGAGGCATTCCGATGTGTGTCTGTAATTAATTACATTGGCTCTGCTTCCCTTCAAAGCGGTGCTCAGTAATGCCATGTATTGCTGTTTGGAGACAGTAGGTGAGACGGTAGCATACTCGGACGAGACAGGCACTAGACTCAATTTAATTAGTTTAATCCTGTCAGCCAGACACAAGAAAATGTACCAGGTTTCTATTGCAAGTTATGGATGTACCAGGCTGTGGTACAGCTTTCTTCACGGAAAAGCTCGCGAGCTTTTGCGGAAAAATACAAGGACATCAATGCTTAAAAACCTTAGTCTTATTACAGAACATTAGATAGATATTGCATAAGATTATTACAGAAGTGCAACCCCCATTGTGCGATGTACAGTCAACAAAAGAGAGAGGTAAGCATAGGTACAGTACAGCGCTATACACGCTCTGTATGGTGCCTGCTTACCTGTCTCTTTTGTTGACTGTACGATTGTGCGACATGTCGTTACGTGTAGCGAGCGGGGCATGACGGAACGGTCAAACAAAACGCAAGCGAAGCCGCCGCCTAAAACCTAACCTAACTGTAATGTAATTATTTCGTACCTACACGTATTTCAGTATTTGAAGACCCGAGATTAACTCCCACGCACCCCCCCCCCTCTCCCCCCCCCCCACATACGCAGCCACTCAACGAAATTAAACACCAACCGCAAAATAACCTTTTAAATTAATCCCGCTCCGGATAAAACGGCCCGCCCGCAAAGCTAGTGCAAAAATAGCCCGGGCCCTGTAAATAGGCCTCTAAACGGGGGGCGGGGGGTTGGGGGGGAGGAGGGGGTCCGCAAATTGCGGTCAGCGAGATATTAAGAACAAGTGTTAACTATCCCGTGCGGAGGCGTGCTCGGCCTTTGTTGTTTGCGATTTCGCAAATTTTCGGGAAGGTATTTAATAAACTATGGAGGCGGAATATTATTTATGCACCTAAAATACAAGTACACCGACGTCACGGCGGTGAAATGAGACGTACACATTATGGCGGTGGACGCAGATAAGCCGCGTGGCGAAGGGTTTTAGCTCTTTAGCCCTGGACGCCGTAAAATAAAAGCTGTTAGTGTATTTCGTTGGCGTGTAGCGGTAGAAGATAAATATGCAAATATTTTATATATTTTGACTTTTTAATCTGTGCGTCCGCGTGGTCAGTGTTGCAATAGACTTGAGGCCTCAAGCTCTAACTTTGAAAACATAATAACACACATCATACATATACATAGGTGGACAGATAATTAGAAACAGGGCAAGATATTCATGCAATCGATGTCACTTTGAAGCCATGGGTCTCCGTGAAGGATTGATCGGGGCATGATCTGATGACGGTCATCGAGAGAGTACATGGAGAACTCTTAGTTCGCCGTAGATATCCAACTGATCAGATGAACCGTCTGGATGCAGCATCGTCATGATTCCTTAACTTTAAGATTTTCATACATTTTGATGCCATTTTGCGGCTTTTCTTGTTCATGACGATGCTGCTTCCAAACCGCTCATCCGATCAGTTGGATATCTACAGCGATCTAAAACTCCTCCATCTATTATTTCCATGACCGCCATCAGATCATGAACCGGTCAATCCTTTACGGAGAACCATGGCTTCAAAGTGACCTCGATTGTATGAAAATCTTGCCCTGTTTCTAATTACCCGTCCACCTATGTATATCTTCACACTATGTCCCTGGCGGGGTAGGCACAAAGAACGGAGCGCCAAGTATCGCGATCCTGACACACCTCTGTCGCTTCGCTCAGTCTCACCATTCTCTTCACACGCTGTCCGAGGGATATAGCGTTATATTATATAGCCTAACCTTCCTTGAGAATTGGGCTGTCATACGCTAAAAGATTTTTTTATATCCGACTGGTAACCAGAAATTACCGCGTTCCAACAAACTCTAGCTCTAAGAACAACGATCCCATAGAACCGTAATCAGCGTATAGCATGAAATAGCAATAGTCTTTTAGCAACCCCAATAATTTGAGAAGTCGCTTCTTATATGGCGCGGACAAACTGAACAAACACTATCTATTTTAGTCGGGCTGTTGTTTTTTGGGGGGCAGTTGGTATTCTCATACGTAGATAGAGATAGAAGATATTATAGCTGTCTACTCTTACACTTTTGTAATAAGTGTGTCCTTCTCTGATTATTATTGTTATTTTAGCAGCTGTTCTATGGGATCCTTGTTCTTAGCTCTAGCTTTATTATATAAGCATAAGTAGATAATTTTAAAATGTATAACCAGTTTATTTGCTATCAGACCAGCAAGCAGCACAGCAATCGTATCTCCGCCCCCAGTTAACCGGCAGCCCATTAAAGTGAATTATTCGCAGTTGGAGTCCGTTTCAAACGCTCGGCAAATACGCGGTCTTAAAAGCCTTCCTCGAGTTAAGTGACTCGCAAACGTTCGGCGGCCTCCAACCCGACCGGACGTGGCATTAACCTGGCTTAACAGGATTTTAATTATCGATGTCCACACAGCAGTCGAGGTAATAAACTTCTACAGGTTTATTCTACGGTTTTAATTAGCTTTGAAAAGACGGAAAAAAAACATTTTTTATTATATACTTAACTAGCCGATGCCCCGCGACTTCATCCGCGTTATAAAGTATACTATTTATATGTTATTCAAAATTTTTTAAAACGTTCTAATCATGCCAGTATTTTAGTTTTAAAGTTTGTCAACAGATGGCGTTAGGAGTATTTTACACTATCTCTGCTATCATTCAATATTTTTATTTTATTTTAAATATAAATAAATTTACATAAAAACATATAACATAAGCGTGCAAATTATCCACCAGATTTTACTTCTATTAGTATTATAGATAGACAAATACAGATCTCATTCCTTTGAATACAATAGTTTTTATTTCACTTCGATACGATAAGTATTCACAAAGTTATAAGACTTATTAATTTGATTAAAACACCGTACCTCACTTTATTTTGCTAGTAGGTACCCGCGGCTGCGCGCCTGCACAGGGTTATGATGACGTCGCACCGGGACCAACGAAAAAAATAGTGCGGGATCATTTTTACAAATCTTTCAAAAAATAAGTGAAGCTGTTTCAAGTGCTAGAGAAAACATTTAAATGTTTTAAGTTGAAATTCGTATAAGAAAACGTTTTCAAGCTCATTCTGATGTTAAGGGGCTATGATATCTCACAGCGGGTCGGATGATCCGTCGCTATTTCAACAATACTGTATCATTCATTTTGTAATAAATATGCAGTAAAGTAGAAGACTTTTACTAGTTATTCACGATTTCGAAAACACAGTTGGTTAAAATTTTCTCAATGAAAAAAAATTCCAAAGTTAACCATTTTAAGAATTTATTTTCGCTACTTTTATGTAATAAAGCTACGTACAATCACCATATTTTGAGTACTAACTGTACTTACTAATATGCAGATCACATAACATTTGAATTTACAAAATACACATAACTTTCGGCAAAAAAAGGAAAACCTAAATCTAAGCGTTTTTGAGCCAGCCCAACTTGAGCCGCATGGCATCTCCCTACCCCGCGTCAGTCCCGCTCTGCCAGTGGCACGGGGAACACGTGTCGCTCGCCGCCATCCAGCTGTCACTCCCGTCACACGTCATTTATTCAAATTATATTTTGAAATAGGGTAGCATCTTTGTTGCTATCCTAGTGTTTTTTGGAGTACAGTCTCCTTGACTGAAAAATGACTGGATGTTTGTTTGTAATTTGTTTCGATACTTGGTTGTTTGACTTGACAGAACAAAAATAGACGACGACGTGTAGACAGAAGACTACAAAAGAAAATTTCTGAAGATAATATTTATTTTCCAATATCTTTCTTAATAATTTCCCGACCGTTTAGTATAATAACGAATTTTTTAAAATGGGAAACCAAGGTAACAAAAAAAATTTATTTTGCGAAAGAGAGCTAGGTATTAGCTCGATCTATAATCTGCGTTGTAGTCATTAAGAGAAAAGTTTAAAGAAATAAATATACTAACCGTATCCAGTCAATATAGATTTGAGAATATTTTGTTTAAGTAAACCCGCTGTAAAACCACAGCCGCCTGCTGGTGATGTCCGGATGGATGATGAGGGTTTCACTATCGTACAAACTACCAGGAGATATATATATCTATCTTGAATATGAAGCACACAAAGTTTAAAAATCACATTATGTAGCAATTTGTTATTATAAAATAGACGATTCTTTGAATGACAAAGACGCCTGATATTAATGTTACTTGGTGATGTGGTACTCCTATGCTATAAAGTATGTTGACATTGACTGTAAATAAATTATTAATACATAGTGTTTTTTTTATTAAGAACCATCTTGGACGGTCAATATTGTGTAGCTTACCCTACATAAATAGTGCGAGTGAGATAGGTGCGCTGACGGCGGCGGTGGGAGAGGCATGCGGGGGGGAAATTTGAATTTGAGCTGACATACCATCGACTCTTAAGCGAAAACTTTTTATGTCATCCCTAAGTAGCTAAGATAACTATTAGAAGTACCTATAATTAAATGTTAATTAACAGTATCATTATCACAGGCAATTATCAGGTTATCTCCAAGTAGCAACATGTTGTAGGTACAAACTGCACTGACGATCGAAAAAGAGTCGCAGGTCATAATGTATTATAATTATTGGTAAACACGTTACATTGTCAGTAATTTTTATAGTTTTTATCGGTAACGGTTAAACTTCAAGTTCAGAACATCTCAGATACCGAACAGAAAAGTCAATAGCCGATTATTCCTTCACTTATAAAGATATCCGATAAATTCACAGCTGCTAGCATAGGTAGGTAACAAAAAAATCTCATAAAAAAGTTACCGGAACAAAGGTGATTTTTTCAACGCCCTAATTAACATCTGCACAAAAGGTCAATCTATGTCAGCTTGGTGCTTCAATGTCAAAATTACACTATAGTCACGTATTGTTATCGAAATAGTAAAATAATGAAGAAATAATTTAACATTTTTCTTCGCGACTAGTTTTTAGAAGAATTATGATGTTAATAGTACATTGTTATCCAAGGGGTGAAAGCAACTTAATTAAGTCCCGAGACGGGGTTTGGCGCCCGACGCGTAGCGAGGGCGCCAATAGTTCGAGGGACCTCTAAATAAGTCTTGAACCCGAGGGAAACACTGTGCTTTTCATTAAGAATACACTGAAAGTAAAAACAAAAACATAAAATGAGTGTTAATACAAATCTCTGCTATACGGAAGTATAAACAAAACTCTACAACTCGAAAAAACAAATGAAGATAGGATTGCCGCTTTCCCGACTATTTGGTTTTTTTTCTGTGGCCGGTCAGCTATTCTGCCATTATTTTTCGTTTCCATCATTGAACAAATGGTAAATATTTTGCCCAAATCTATGTTATTTTAAAGAAATAGTTGACAGTAATAATTATAATACAGTCATTTAAAAATATATAATCTCTAATTATTACTTGTCTATGTTATTTCAATTTTACATCGCGCTGTAATTGAGTGGCTGTATAGACAGTTGGAACATGGTCCAATAGAAATGTCAAAATAGTAGTTTTTTTATATATAATTTGACAGCTGTCAGTTGAAAGCGATTCTCCCTAGGGCTGAGATGTATTACTTTCAACCCGCTACTCAGGCAACTTCAGACCTATTTTCAGAGTATGAGTAATGAAAAGTACTGAACCTTTCAATTAAAGTTAAATAAGACTCCTTTTGGGGTTAAAAGAATCAATAGTGGCTACAAATTGTTCGTGTAATATATATAACACACACTGCTGCGTCGCCAGTTCCTTTCTTTTTCTTTGCTAGAACTTGGCTGAGTCTAGATTACCCCTTGTTCTGAAACTTTTATTGTTAGATCTGACAACCCTGAAAGTAGACGCAACGGAAGTAGCTTGTGAAATTCCTACGTCCAACGGCGGACGTCGTCCATATTCAATTTGCAAAGTATTTCGCTCGTAGAATATTAAGTACTAAATTTCCGATTTTCGTTCGAATTTAAATTGATTTCGAAACTAATTAAAGCACTGGCAACACGATAAAGCAGTTGACAGCGTCTTCGTTTTGAATTATTAATTAACGTGTCTATTTAGAATCTCAAACTCCACAACGTATAAATAACAATATCCTAAAATCAGGAACCTGCCTAAACAATGAACGATTTTTAAGTATAAGTAGAGGTTTTTTAAGGAAATAAAGCGGAAATACACGGTCCCGCGACCAGGGCTCCGAAACGGGACTGACAATAGATCCCGACCTCTCAGCAGCAAGCAACCTGCAGCAGGGCTGCCGTCGGCCATAAGTCCTGCTCCACTCTTCAAGGAGTTGGGATGGCTGGACTGACGGCCCGGGGAAAATCACACAAACCTCCCGCTTCCAAGCAATCAGTGCAGCGACCGCAAGCCCCGTCTAACATTAAGCATACACGATGCTTATGTAATTTTTTAGGTTGGAACATACTTTCCCGTTCTACCTTATAAAATGGTGCGTATGAGTGAAAAGGATACAATCTGAGGTTGCCGCCCTTGTCTCCGATGGCGAGGAGTTTCTGTATGGGGTCCCAGGCCAGCGCCGTCGGGGAGAACGGGAACCCATGCCGGAATGTCTGCGGACAAACAAAGAACATTTAAAAATACATAATTTTTCAACCAAATTTTCCCTGAAATTTGGATGTTGATATCGGAAGATTTGATGTTGTTATGCCCCTTGGACCCAGCAGGGCTCGGGGCGCAGCCCCACAATCCAGAGGACGCGACATTGTACGACGGATGCAAGGTTATCACATCATATCACCTGAGTGAGAGCAAAACAAAAACACGCGCAGCAACCGGTGATAGTGCCAGAAAATAACAAGTGGGTATAAAACGCGGGTTGCGACTGGGAGCCGTCAGTGCTGCAGGAGACAGGGGGCAGGAGACACGGCAGGCAGGAGACACAGGAAACAGCGGCCATGAAGCTGGTGGTACTGGTGGCGGCGCTGGCCGTCGCGGCGGCATCTCTCGTCAAAGACGACGGGTGGGGCGTCGTCATTGGGAAAGACAGTCTGGGTGAGAACTTAATTCATTTGATGAATAAGAATAGACAAAAATAAAACCGACTTCTTTCTAAAAAAATATGAAACCCTTAGAGGTTTTGGTCGGCTCGAATCTGGTCACAATCGGCGAAGACATCGCGTAACATACACACAAAAAAACCTTGAAAATGCATGACATAGCAAAGATGTGTTGCAAAAGTTACTTGCGCCTGGTACTATTAAGCGTAACACAGACAGGGCGGCGGCGTTGCGAAAGCGTTGCGGTTTTTTTCTGTAATGTTCGAAATAGTATGAAGCCCTTTACATCAAAGCGGCGGCGGCGCGGCGCGTTCTTCATACAAACCTTCGCCGCCGCAACGCTTTCGCAACGCCGCCGCCCAGTGTGTGTCACGCTTTAGATACTCTGTGCTTGCGCCGCTTCTTCTGGAATATTTCTCTTCTCAGCGCTAACACCTAGCACAGAATATGTGGTAGATGCTCGTAAAATATTGACCTTTTTCAGATTGGAAAATTTTGAGATTGGACATATACAGTAAGTCGTATAAATGTACCCAGTGTACTCTTAAGCAATAGCATTTTTGACTGTGACATTGCGAGCGATATTGAGTACTTTTACACAAAAGGCGATCTTAATACACATCACTCAACAAGTTGACCTTTGACTCATGTAGATAACAGGTAGGTGAAAATTGTAAAAAAGAACAGTGTAATATTGGTTTTATAGCTTGAAGCGAACAGCTCATGGCAATCTTTTTGGCAAGCGAACGAAACTAATATGTTGATGGCGACAGCAAAATTTGCATAGGACCGTCTTTCATCCTTTGGCGGTAACTTTAATCTTTGGGGATATTAAACTTGTCTTCCTCAAAATTTAATCTAAAGTTTTTGAACTACTCGTAGTGGAAGCTGTACATACATACACCATTTTCAGGTTAAAATGCTGAAGAATTAACGAAAGACTTTAAAATTTGCTTTGACGTTCTGAAAGACTCCTTCCATCAGCATAGCTATGAACCATCTACAATTCAGCTTTACCTAACAATAAATTTATAACTCTAAACGAAAATTGTTTCGAGCATCCTGTGATGAACTAAATATACTGTATTATTGTATTTGTGTTTTTATTGTGCAATAAAGATGAAAATGAAGAAACATTTTTGAGTTACATACATATCTTCATGCTATGTCCCTGACGGGGTAGACAGAGAGAACGGAGCGCCAAGTATCGCGATCCTGACACACCTCTGTCGCTATATTTCATCTCATTAAGCGTAACACAGACAGGGCGGCGGCGGTGCGAAAGCGTTGCGTTTTTTTTTGTAATGTTCGAAATAGTATGAAGCCCTTTACATCAAAGCGGCGCGGCAGCGGTGCGACGGCGAAAGCGACAAAACCGCGTGCACAGATTTGACGTTTTGATTTGACAAATTAGCGCAGACAGGCGTTGCGGAGCGGCGGCGGCGCGTTGTATTCCTTTGTAGTGTATGAGAACCCCCACACAGAGCGGCGCGGCGCGGCGCGGTGCGGAGCGGTCTTCATACAAACCGCCGCCGCCGCTAGCGGTATTCCTGTCTGAAGGGCTCCGCTTTTTATTCGCTTTCCGCAGATTCGCCGCCGCAACGCTTTCGCAACGCCGCCGCGCTGTCTGTGTTACGCTTTATTCTCTTCACAATTTTTCTAGCTTTGGAGAGCAAATTGTAAAGTACGGAACCCTACTCTGTGCATGGTCTGACACACACTCGACCGTTTATTATCCACCACCGACCACTTTATATCTCCGGGATACTGAACTCGGACCTCTCGCTCTTTGCTGCAGTGACAATAGACGTAAAGACGAAGGAGCTGTGCATCCTGAAGCTGCTGAACCACATGCTGCAGCCGACCATGTACGAGGACATCCGGGACGTCGCCAGGGAATGGGTCATTGAGGACAACCTCGACAAATACCTGGTGAGTGTAACAGTTAGAACCATTCAATAAATCAATTTTGAAATGCGTCATACGAAATTATTAAAAATGTATAGGATTCAATTTTTTTTACATTTATGACGTTTCATCGTAATGTTTCCCTTTCGTTTGCAAAGTAGACAATATGATTAGTAGTCAATTTGCTTTTTAGACCTTTTGATAATTAGACATTGTACGTTGTAGGCATTTCGTCATATAGCCAAATTGCTTTTTAGACAATACGATCATAACCCCAATAATCCTAGTAAAATTATAATGTTTTAAATAGCTCTCAGATTCACTAAGCTTCTATCGTGTTCTAACACGAATTTCAAATTGCAGAAAGTGGACGTCGTCCGGACCTTCATCGACACCTTCAAGATGGGCATGCTCCCGCGCGGAGAGGTGTTCGTCCACACCAACGACAAGCACCTCCTCGAGGCCGTCAAGGTGTTCCGCGTGCTGTACTTCGCCAAGGACTTCGACGTGATGCTGCGCACGGCGTGCTGGTTGCGCGAGCGCATCAACCCCGGCATGTTCGTGTACGCGCTCACCGCCGTCGTCTTCCACCGGCCCGACTGCCACGGCATCACCCTCCCCGCGCCCTACGAGATCTACCCCTACTTCTTCGTCGACAGCCACATCATCAACAAAGCGTCCATGATGAAAATGACCAAGGCCGTCACCGACCCCGTCGTGATGGACTACTACGGCATCAAGGTCACCGACAAGAACCTCATCGTCATCGACTGGCGCAAGGGGGTGCGTCACACGATGACCGAGAACGACCGCATCAGCTACTTCACCGAGGACATCGATCTCAACACGTACATGTACTATCTTCACATGAACTATCCGTACTGGATGACTGATGATGTGTACGGTCTGCACAAGGAGCGCCGCGGCGAGGTCATCATGTACACGTACCAGCAGCTGCTCGCTCGGCTGCGGATGGAGCGGCTCAGGAACGGGATGTGCGACATCAAGCCGCTGATGCTCAACGAGCCGCTCGCGACCGGCTACTGGCCCAAGATCCGCATGCACAACGGCGAGGAGATGCCGGCCCGCAGCAACAACGTTATGTTCCTCACTCACGACAACATCAAGGAGAAACTGCTTCTCGAGGACCTTGAGACCATCATCCGCGAAGGCATTCTCAAGGGCAAGATTGAGCTGGTGAGTTTCTTACAAAAATCTATCACGTAGACTATATCACTTTTGTAGACTAGAGCATAAATATTGATAATGAATTGTTTGCAGCGTGACGGCACATTGATCAACATCAAGAAGCCTGAGGACATCGAGTACTTGGCGCGGCTGATCCTGGGCGGTTTGGGCATCACGCACGACGACGCTAAAGTCATCCACCTGGTCACTCTGTTCAAGAAGCTGCTCTCCTACAGCCTTTACAACACCAATAAGTAAGCTCCAATATCATTCTAAGGTTTTTAAGCTCAGTTTTCAACTCTTCAGCTTTATTATTAGTAAAGAAAAGATAAATAATGAAACTCCATTAACGGTAGTTTAGAGATATTTAAAAGTAAAGGGGATTTTAATACAATCAAAATATTATATTTCACAAACAGTCTCTTTACCATGGTGGTAAATGGATTCTAAATCTATGAGTTTAAATGTTAAAGCATTTTGAATATAAAATACCATTAATCATTTTATTAATGTAACTCCAGCGGACGTCTCGCGACTTCGTCAACGTTAAAAAGTATGCTATAGGTAGGTATGTTATCCCAGAATATACCAAGTTTCATCAAAATTGTTACAACATATATACTTGTTGTTAATTTTGATACTTAAAGGTGCTTGTTTTCGATTTTAGTCGGGGTCTGTTTCGCTCTATGTCCTTTAAGGTTGTTACATTTGTTCTCATTATTATTGTTTCGACAGGTACACGTACGTGCCAACAGCTCTGGACATGTACACCACGTGCCTGCGCGACCCTGTCTTCTGGAGGATCCTCAAGCGCATCAACGACTACTTCGTCCTCTTCAAGAAGCTGCTGCCGATGTACACCGTCGAGGAGTTCGGCTTCCCGGGTGTCAAGATCGAGCACATCACCACCGACAAGCTGGTCACCTTCATGGACGAGTATGACGTGGACATCACCAACGCTATGTACCTGGATCACTCCGAAATAATGAAGAAGCACTCCGACATGGTGTACGTAGCGCGCATGCGTCGTCTGAACAACCACCCCTTCAAGATTAACATCGACGTCGTATCCGACAAGGCTGTCGACGCCGTGTTCCGCGTGTTCCTCGGACCCAAGTACGACTGCATGAACCGTCTGCTGGACGTCAACGACAAGCGTCTCCACATGGTCGAGATCGACAACTTCATGTACAAACTGGACACCGGCAAGAACACGATCGTGCGCAACTCTATGGACATGCACAACGTGATCGACGACAGGCCGTGGACGCGCAACATCTGGGACAAGGTGTACGACACCACCGGCACTCGCGGGGACCGCATGATGGACAACTGGTGGTACAAGTCGCGCATCGGCTTCCCGCGCAGGCTGCTGCTGCCTTTCGGACACAAGAGCGGTTTCCCTCTGCAGCTGTACGTCATCGTGACGCCGGTGCGCACCGGTCTCGTCCTCCCCACCGTCGACATTAACCTGATGAAGGAGCGCCGCTCCTGTTACTGGACCGTTTGTCTCGACACGATGCCGCTAGGGTTCCCCTTCGACAGGGAGATCGACCTGACACGCTTCTTCCAGACCAACATGAAATTCGCCGACGTCTTGGTGTACAGGAAGGACATGACCACCGCCAACGCCGTGAAGGACTTGGATATGACTGACATGGTGATGAAGCGCGACGACCTGACCTATCTGGACACGGACATGCTCGTGCGGTGGTCGTACAGGGATGTCATGATGATGAGCACCGACTCCATGATGCGAATGTAGAATACAAATGTAATGTATAATATTTATTATTAATAAATGCATTTAAGTGAAACTTATAGAACAATCTATTAATTTCAACAGAAAGACGGTGGTGACGGAGAGCTTTCTAGTGGCAAATGCGTCTAGAGGATCATTTCCTCACCTACTTCTGGCGCCAAACATAATGTTTCGATTTGAAGGGCAGAAGACCTAGTTATATAAGTATCTGGTAATACGCGAACGCCCTCGTTGAGAGGGTAGGCCTGAGCCCCAGGAGTGGGGACATGTTAATAGGCTGTTGATAAATACGCAAAATGCAAATACAGTCATCCGCGTTTCAGGTAATTTGCATTTCTTGCATTATGGTTTTAACTTAACTTTAAAAAAACTGTCAGAGCTTTGGCTTTGCCCTTGAAGGGCGCGTTTACGCCCTTGTCCTCTCCTTAGAGCAAGCTCAAAAGCCCGACAGAGGCAACAGCGAGCCCCTTTAAAAATCCTCCCAAGTATTTGCAAACAAGCGAGGGTCGCCTTTCGGCAACATTTGTCATCCGAGAGAATTTGCCCAAACATTAGTCGGAATTCTTCCCTTTGATCTCGGCCCTTTGAGACTTGCCCTTTTCTTACAGTTCTCGACACAACTTTCATCAACCGTTCGCTCGCCAGGTGGGCTACATGAGGGTAAAATACAATCTTTGTGTAGGTAAGTGTTTCGCAATAAATATTGTCCGTAAATACAGAGAAGTCCAAAGCAGGTAGATAATTTTTTTATTATTAAAAAATGAAAAATCCCAGTTTATTTTTCATTAAATCACGCATTGATTTATAGGTTAGCAAGCGTTATGAAAAATTTACGTCCGGTGTAGAAATATTTCCGCCGTAGACAAAGAAATCCATTCAGAAATTTGTTATTTTTCATTTATATTTTTTTTTAAATGTAACTTTTCGTTTTTAATGTAGAAAAACAAGTTTAAAAGAGCGAAAAACTTGTAAAAAGAGCATATTTAAACAGTAAACGAAAAGCTTATTATTCCCCATTGATTGCGCGCGGCCGGGAACCGAGCACCATTACCCGATTTAAACCGAACAGGCCCACTGGGCCGAGCCGCGAACAACACCGCTTTGGGATGAATTAATCGTTTGAAACCTCGGTGAAAACCACTGCGCAGCTGGTTACTGTAAACCATATTTGACTTACTATTTAAACTAGATAGGCAATGACTTCCAAATCAAATCTTGTTAAAATTATGTCTAAGCAAATAGCAAATATGATATTCGGTCACACTTTAAAGGGTATAATTGCCAAGATCAGTATTTTTTCTGCCCATCAGTGGGCCACATTAGCACAGTAAAATGTCATCATTTCAGGTTAGCGTACATAAATCCTTTATTGTAATTAACATAAATAAAAACAAAAAAACATTAATAAAAATAAATAAAATTAATAATTTTAAATAATAATATATTTATAATAATTATATTATTTTTTATAATATTTTTTATTAATAATAATTTTTAATATAAATAAAATAATAACATTGTTTTATAATCACACATTTTAACTCACATAAAATTTATAATATAATTTTATTTAGAAAAATTACACGACATTGTGGATTAATCATAGAGCAGGAAGACGACCATAAACAATGACACTCTATACTGCCGTGCAATTTATAAACGCAGTAAGGACAATTTGACAGTTTTGAGTAAAACGCGTTTGAAAATTTGATTGTACGTTGTGTTGTATGGTGGTATGGTGTTTATAGTTTTTGTTTCTTCTCACTTCTATTGCACGTAGCGAAAAACGGGTCTTTGTTTCTGAAAGATCTCATCACAACGATGTGAAATATGTAATAAAATTATAAACGCAGTAATGTGTCTTACTGCGGTTATAAATTGCACGGCAGTATAATGGTAGGTCCATACCATAGGTAGTCGGCGGTTATGGTATTAACACACAGTACAATATTGATAATTGTTTAATTTAAAGTGCGATCTCCTAACTGAGCGCAGGTGAGCTCACTTCTAGTAATGCGAGCTCATTCACGTTGCCGGTTTCACAGGACATAACAAATCTAGTCATTTACAGAACATCATTGACAATCACAAGATCACAGCACCTAGCTAGCGATGGCAGTAAAAATCATTTTTACGGCGGCGTATGCTATTTCACTTGCAGAGAACCTACGGAACACCTTGGTTACGTCTTAAACTATTTCAGCACATCTAAAACAATTATAACAGCTAGACAGTAACAGAACAGACAAACAAAATATAATCCCATTGTCGCATTTGGACCACAAATGATGTTACAGTCCCCTTATTATAAACGTTCCTTCGTCAAAAAGAACACACCATTCAAGGGTAATGGAATCCCGTCTCAAAGCTACCTCCCTCCCTCCCTCCTCTCTGTTATGACCTCCCCCGGCTAGCACAAAGCGCAACGCGTCTCTGTGAAATATGCGACTGAAATGCACGCGCGCTTTTTGATTGACCCACTTTTGAAATATGTCCCATTTCACACTGCACTGAATGCAGAGGGAGCGGATCTGATATAAACATTGATTCAGTTATTTCGCTTTTCGACAGCGATAAAACGGAAAAGAGCAGAGCGCGCTAAAGTGGGTTTAGCCTCGGCTTTAATGCATGTTTCCATGAGTTTGGAAAGGCAACGTTACCAGGATCATTAAAGTTGTCACTTGTGTGCTAATAGCAAAATCATAGACTACCGTCTGTGAGCAAAAAGCACCACCAACATTTTATCAGTCCTTCAACGTCGCCATCCGCCGAATCCTGCCGGCTTTCGGCTTCACAATATTTTTTGGAAATGTTTTTGCGCAATTTTTTTCTTTTCGCCCGATGCTACGTCATCGTTATTTTTCTCTCGTAAATGTGGTTTACGCCCGCGGGGCGGCGCGGGAGTGTCTCTAGGGACATTTGCCCACCGGCAGCGAGTTCTCAAATTTACATCGACGTACAGTGATTGTACAAAACCAAAAAGTCTTACAACTTTATAAATACGCATCGTACCATTCGTACCCAAGTGAAATAATAGTACATTGTGCAATAAGGGTAGTAAGTAGGATATTAATAACGAGAACTGTTTTGTTGTTGATTTTAATGACTCGAGTTTGTAATAGCCTTGCTACCCGTCAAGCCCACAATGTTTTTCATCACATTTGCGAGGAAATAAGTCAAGTTTAGTCAAGTTAAGTTAAGTCAAGTTAACTACTCAATTTAACTTAATTAATTTAATAAACCAATATTGTACTGATTTTCATTACTCCCGCGGGTGTATAATATAGCACATTGTGTTTCTGTATGCATGCATATAATATGACCATTTACGAGCAAGTTTGACGAAAAAACTATTGTCTACGTAGTAACGAGATCTATAATTGTTTATAATAAAAATGAACTTTTTTCCCTTTTCCCACCCTCATTCCATTAATAAGACTGACATGTCAATCCAATATTGACATGTCTCGTTTCCGCGACCAATCTGACAGCAACTAATTTGTCGCGATGTTTATCTGGGGGCACGTCGACGACACACGACGGAAATGAAGAGCCGCTTGCGACTCGGGCGATTGACGGGGCAATAGCACGCGAGCCCGGGGGCGCCTGTAGAATGAACTTGGCTGATTCCTGCGCAACGACCAATTTTAGGGCGTCAGCTGTGCGGGGTTCACAAGAGACGCTCATTCTATTTCAAAAAATTAGTCCATTGATTCGATTAACCGAATCAAACTTTTCAAGTTTTTGGATATCTCTCTATGTATCACATTATGTCAATTGCGTAGTCTGTAAACAGCCGTTTGGTTGCTACGTGGGAATATAGAGGAAATACATAATCCCAGATAGGAAACCGCGCGTATTTAGCATATATTACAGCGAGATTACAGCAGGTGTTGCATATGAAATTGAAATGCGGTGCGCAGGGATTGGTTGGCGATACAGATCTGTCAATCAATCAGGGCGCGGCGTCTCCGCCAAGAAGTTTCGAATCTCATTGGTGGCGCGCGCTTCCTACGGAGACTGCACCTTGCATATTAAGTATGGGAACAGATGGTGCCACTTACAGGGGGAAGGGGGGGGGGGGTGTGCTAATACAAATTTATACGGAGTTTGAAAATGAGAATGTGTGAGTGAGTCACAGTATTGTCATACATTTGACTCGATTTTGACACCCATAGGATGCTTTTATTACTGATCCATATGGGAGTGGGTAAATTTTTTGATTCATGTTCTCCGCCATTACCACAATCCATCAGCAAAGGCTGGGCAAGCCCTGAAACGCCCCATCACAAAGAAACGTAACTGCCATGTAATCTAATAAAACATTCATGCTATGCATAAGGAGACAGTTGCACATAAAACTAGAAGCAATTTCTCCAATAATACCATACGTGTTCTCGAGTGGCGACCACGTATCTGACGACGCAGTGTAAGCAGGCCTCAAGGTGGACCGACGATCTGGTGAAGATCGCGGGACCCGGCTGGATGAGGTTAGCGCGGGACCGGGCGTCGAGGAGATATCTGGAGGAGGCCTTTGTCCAGCAGTGGACGTCTACAGGCTGATATGATGATGATGACCATACGTGATACCAACAACAACACTTGAAGAAACCTTGTATAGAGAGAGAGAGACAGGAGTGGTTGGAAACTTGGAAGTATCAAGGCAGCTGTGAATGGGAATGGATAACCATTGGTGCCAGTGATTGATGAGCCCCCCCTTTGTGGAGAAATTCTAGCGTTAACTCGGCAAAAGCAGGTTTCAGTCCAGACTTGGTGGCGCGAAACGCGAAAGGATAGGTATTACGTAATGCACAAGATTTTTAGATAATTTTTGTATACCTATGTATTTAGTGTGTGTAGATTTTTAAAATATACCTATAATTGCACAACCTACCTTCTAATTTGCTGTAAATTCTCTACCCAAAGGTTGTCTGGAAGAAATCGCTCTTAGCGATAAGACCGCCTAGATGTACATTACTGTATCTGTTTTTGTTTTTTGTCTGTAATTTTTAAATGTATTGAATTGAATTGAAGATTTTCCTTCGCTCTTTCGAGTAGAAAGCTTCAATGCGCCGATTTAAAATATAATCGACAGAAATACGAACTTCACCGAAATAAAATGGACATTTATTGCAAAATTTAGAACGCAGCCCGGGTTAGCCATGTTTAAGACTACTGAAGCAATATAAATGCATTTCTTTTTTTTTCTTTAAAAATAAGAAAGAGATAGTATGAATCTTATAACTGTGAAATTAGTTTAGTCCTGTCAGGGAGAGAGAAATTTATTCGCAATGTTTTAAATTGCAATAGACACTTAGACAATTTCCATGTGTCTGACAGGACTAAACTAATTTCACAGTTATAAGATTCATACTATCTCTTTCTTATTTTTAAAGAAAAAAAAAGAGCACAAGAGACTTGTGTGCGAACGTTCATTTTAATTCCTTTTCTATTTAAAAAATACGCAGAAACAAACACAGACAAAATAAATTATAATTATCGCTTGCCCCAAAACAATCTATGAACAACAGTATAGGTTCACCAAACACAAAAGGAAAGCTCGCAATGCGAGCCTAGCGGCGGCCTCTCACAGATCAACTGTTGCTCCTTCCAGCCGAGTGCGCTCCGCTGGCTCCGCCGACTGCGCCCTACCCTCGCCGGGTAAATATGACATTATTCTCCTTTCAGTTTGTCCGTCCGATATTTAGCCAGCCCATTACGGCGGTTTATTTGTTCAGGATAGTAAAGTAATAGTGGTAACATTTTGTCGTTCGCTTTAGATACTTTTATAAAATACTAGCCGATGCCCCGCGACTTCATCCGCGTTATAAAGTACATTATTTATATGATAATCAAAATTTTTTAACCCGTTCCAATCATGCCAGTTTCTTAGTCTTAAAGTTTATCAATAGATGGCGTTAGGTGTATTTTACACCCCGCTATCATTTGGTTCTTCGCAACATATATTATTATGTATAAGTTGTGCGTGAAAATTATCCACCAGTTTTTACCTCTTTATTATTAGTATAGATATAGACTAGATGTAGTTTTTATGAAACCGTACTGAAAAATCGAGGAAACCCATTCGAATCGAACTAGTAAGACGAGTAACAATAATCATGGAAAATTTTTACAAAATTTTTTGCTAAATTTATTTTTCACTTTAAAAAAAAATTTAAATGGGACCACCCTCGAAGAACAGGCTTATACAAAAAAAAAAGAAATATTCAAATCGGTTCATAATCGCCGAAGATTAACACGAAAACAATTGACGCATAAATGTACCCAGTGTAATGACAAAAAAACCTGAAAGTGGAGTTTATTCATAACGTTGTCAAAGGGGACACATTCAATTATGTATCCGGTCTGTTTGCGACTACATTCGCTCTCGATCGCGAGTCCCATCAGTTTCCATTCACTCATTTATAACTCCCATTCGATTCAAACAGCATTGTTCATGTTTCCCTTGTGTTGTAAAACAAAAACAATGGATCCTTTATTTATTTGTCGGATCTCGTTTTCTTTATTGTACTGTATACTGGTTGGATGCGAAAGTGGGATGTTTGTTTGATTATGTGTTTGGCACTCTCAATCACGCCTTATCATCTGAACGGAATTTGGTGAAACCTGGTACGGTGATCGAGCTTGTTCAACCAAAACATCGTAAGCGACTCACACAATATATTCGATTTCGCACCTAATGAAAAGATACTTAAATGCGTATTTATATTTTGTTTTTGTCACTTACGTTTTACCTGACAGGGTCGATATGTTGTACTGGCTTTCAACTTTGTATTTTTTTTTGTGTATGTTAGGTGATATTTCGATTTACAGTAATAATGTCTAATCTGAAAAATGTCCAGTATGAAAATAGTCCAATCTGAAAAATGTCCAATCTGAAAACCTCTTCATGATCGATTGTCGAGTGTGAACCGATTTGAATAATTCTTTTTTTATTATTATAAATAAGTAGACTATTTCGAGAGCGGTCCCAATTCAATTTGAAAACAATATGTCACCTCCAAGGGTGGATTTCTTTTAATTTTACAATCCATATCAATGGGCCCGATTTGTGTAACTGCTTCTAGTCCCCAAAACTGCCGAAGCTGCTCCCAAAATAATTCAATCAAACTCTAATGGACTTACAAAATAATTAAAACCGAAGGAGCGAAGTCTCAAAAGACGCGAGGCTAAAGTCTGAAGGCTTCGGTGGGAAGTTTTAATGCCATCAAACGTTTCGCGGACAATTAAGCCGTGCTCGAAAGCTATTTGAGGACCTTGCGAATAGGGTTGGCTAGCATGGACCATCCTTTCCTTACTTACATAGCATAAAAGGTTTGTACGCTTTATACCAGAAAAGCAGCAGCAGCTTTATAGCAGAATGTCAGATTTGATTTCACATTACACATCACCAACACACCGTCATACTGACTGACTGGCTGACAGATTGACTGCCAAACATAATAAAACGCATAAGACAAATAGTCCGATAGCGCTAGGTTTTGAGGTTTCAAAAATACTAAAGTTGTTGGTTTTTCGCATATAGTTTCCGGACCATTTCCCCGACCTAATACCTTAATTTGTGTTATCCTAGGTATTTGCTTAGGTAGATATTTAGGTATTTGTCTTTTTGAACAAAATCGGACTAAAAGAAAATTAGAGATGAAAATTTTTCTTTCATGTTAATAACCAAGTAGTAGCCGATGTACACAGGCTTTTTGTGTCATCTCAGTCCACGGGAACACTGTTTTTTAACCAGTACCTAACACGTCGCCCAAATAGCTCCAAAAGAATATTACAATCGGTTAAATAGGTGTTACTCGTTTTAGATCACTGGTATCTGTTGTTCAAAACATTTTGTGTCGAATTCATCCACGGTATCTGCAGCTTTTCTATTTTTTTTTTACAACACCATGTAAAAGTCACAAAAGAAAATGCAAGTTATTAGAGTTTACGTCTTTATTATTATTATGGTGTAACGAAACTCTATTCATAATTTGTGTCGTTTTTGTCAATGGAATCTTTTATTTAATAATAAAAACGGGAACGTATTCGAAGGCAAGGCAAGCGCGGGCGCGGGGGGTGGCGCGGGGGGTGGCGGGGCGCACGCACACCAGCCGGCCAGAGACAGGCGCGCGGCGCGTGACACTCGGTGCAAGCGAGTTGAAACAAGTCCGTATTTTTTCGGTCTCATTGATTTTATGTGAAATAGCATAGTAAAATGAAGGTTGAAAACCATGAATTTTAAAAAATTGCTACTCGCGCGACCAAAGATATTTTATACTTCTTTTTGAAAACAATAAATGTGTATCTGGTTTCGGTTTAGTCCCGACTCGCTCCCTTCCCATCTCGGCCCCAAGAAATTATATCTACAAAAAATTCCCAACTCGGCCCAATGCCATAAATCACTACCTACATGGTACAGTCACGGACGGAATAGAAGTCAAACAGTTTTTAAAATAATTTGTTTAATATGATTAAAATAAAATAAAACCGAGTAGGACTCGCGCCTTGGCGGTTTCGTACAAATTTAATTAAAGAAAAATTAGAAAATAGTTAATAAAATTTGTAGTTAAGTATGTCACAACTTAAGTGGATGACTTTTTCATACGCAAATAATAATAAAGTTTTTATTTGTTAAGTGATGTAACTACAAATTTACGGTTTTCGGATTTTTTCCTTTACTTGTGCTATAAGACCTTGCCCGTTCAATAAACCATTAAAGCGCATTCTCGAAAGGAAATTAATTATAATAAAAATAATCGGTAACCTTTTTCTTCTCAAAACCCTATCGAACAGCTCAGCAAACCATTCCTAAGAGGTAACTCTATGAAGGGGTTACCCATTCGACTTTCGAGCAAATTTGGTCTTTATTTTAAGCACATAGAGACTTTTCGTTCTGCGATGAGCGGGCGGCAAGCGCCCGGCAAAACTTTGACGTTGCCGACACTGCGAGTACCTTACCTACTTACCTATCTTAATTACATTGTTCGGAAAGAATATCACGCGTGCAGGGAGGGGCGGGGCGCGTGACGATCTTGTAAATAAACTTTAAAAAAGCCTTGATTTGCCTTTATTTATTTAACAATTTAACATTACTCCTTGACATAACAATTTTGCAAAGGAACATTACAGAGAATATCGAATAACGAGTATTCGTTATTAATTAAGTTAATTAGTATTAATTAAGTCCAATCCGACGAGGCACTATCCGACCTCGGTGTGCCTCAAGGCTCGTGCCAGTCGAATACCACATTTGCCCTACTGCTCAACGACCTACCTCCAGCAGTAGCCAAGGCGGAGGTATACATGTACGCAAACGACGTAGCGGCCCTAGTCACAAAATCAAACGTCGTATTGTTGAAAGAGAAGCTGGTCAAGACAGCCCAACAACTACTGGACTGGTTCTAAGCCAATGGGCTAGCCCTTTATCTACAAAATACCTGCTACATCCATTTCAACTTGGCAAATAAGACGCGAGATCCCATATCGGACGAAGTTCTAGCTTGATAGGTTCACAATAGGATATAACGTTGATGCGATGACTATGCAATCACGTACGTATAAGGTTAAGACAAGAAGCCAACTAAACTAAAGAAAATCCAGAAACTGTCCTCAGTCCTCGCAAGCGCAGTCGCAGGCGCAGGCGGGAGCGCGGGGTAGGTACCTAATGTTTGCTGTCTAGTTGAAAATATTAACTATTTAAAGGGTTAGTTCTATGTAGAGTTAGCTGTTTAAAGGCTTAATTAAAATAAATGAGATAGCAGTTGAATTTGGTGAGAAACGTCAATGGGAATGCAATATTAGAGGTACGGATAGCGCGGGACCGGTCGTCGTGCAGAGCCTTGGGGGATAGGCCGTTGTCCAGCAGTCTTCCGGCTGTTATGATGATGATAACGAATTTTTCATCCACATATATATTTGACAGCAATCCGATACTATTTATATATTCATTCATGTCTTTTTTTGTCAACAGTAGGTACTCACCTAAACTATACTAGTGGTTCTGTGAGAACAGTAGACTTCGCCAGCCCATATAAACCAAACCTAAAAGAAACCAACAGAAGTCAACTTTGCAGTTGGAGACAGATTATGTACTAAAGTGACAAAAATTAGCACTTTAAGTTTAATATTTCGCAAACGGATCCCTGAATCAAAAAATGTTTTCCACACACCCGCAATATTTTTGAATGACCTATCCAACGATACCCCACACCATGGAATTCATGAGGAAAAAAAAACATTCTCATTTTACGTATGCAGTTCTATGAACATAATTTATTTTTTCGACTTTCATAATAATATGTTGATCGACTAATATTCAAAAACTAATAGAACCTACTTAGCTGTCATAGTTTTCCTTTTAACTACTGTAAGCGATTCCAGCTTAAAAAAACAAACTCATTAAACAACATTGCAAAATTAACACTTTGATGAATATGTGGTCACTTTAGACGTTAAACACTTCAAAACATAAGCGGACAGCACTTCGTATCGCACGAGAGCTCGAAACTAACTGATCGTGTGCAACCGGTACGGCTCGTTTATATAGAGCTGGCATCGATTTACTCGACTACAACATCGATTCACTCGACTACGACATCGATTCATTCTATCCGCTACACTACGTTATATATGCTACTGCCGTGAATTTTTTCACATATCCAGAAGCAATCGTTTAGCTGGCAGGGGGGGATAGGGGAACACGTGACTCTAACAAAAATTATTTTTTATTTATTTATTTAAAACTTTATTGCACATAATTGTACAAAAGGCGAACATAATGCCAGTATGGCATTCTCTACCAGTTGACCTTTGGGCCATACAGATAATGCGTGGTAGGTTACAGGTTTAAAGCCTTATATTTCGCAAACGGATCCCTAAATCGAAAAATGGTTTTCACACACCCGCAATATTTTTGAAAAACCTATCCAACGATACCCCACACTGTGGGATTCACAAGAAGAAAAAAATCACTCCTACTTTGTAAGTATGGTAAGTACTCTAAAAAAAATTTTTTTTTCAAGATTTTATTCTACTCATTTTGACTGACTATACATAGGTACTATACACATAGGTGGATCACCAATTCAGGGATAAATTCTGTACGTTTACCCTTTATTTTAATAATATTAAACAAATTGTTTTAAAAACTATTTGACTTCTATTCTTTCCGTGACTGTACGTACTGTAGTGTTCCGTGACTGTAGTGATTTATGGCATGGGGCCGAGTTGGGAATATTTCGTAGATATAATTTCTTGGGGGCCGAGATGGGAAGGGGGCGAGCTGGGAATAAACCACGTTTACAAAATTTAGATTTCGGTTGTAGATTCTACAAATTCAGGACAAGTAGGTGCCTATTCTGCATAGTATTAGAATGGATGGACCGTATACCCACCCCCCCGCCGCCGTCCGTCACCGCGTCAACAAAGCGCCGCGCCGCCCCTTTGTGCCGCGCCGCGCGCACTTCAAGCGCAAACATTTTTTTGTTTTTTATTAATTTAAGTACAGTATCCATGCATGAAAATGACACAAATTTAAATTGTCGATCTTTTATGCATTTATGATATTGAATATGTGAATTCTAATAATTGTAATATTTTTTAAGAGCGTTTGTAGCTTTGAAAAACAAAATAATTAAAAATCTTAAAAGTGCATGCATTAATTTGGCACAAATTTATTTATTGGGCATATTTAGGTGATCTGAGTTAAGTTATATTTATTTTTTCAATTGTAATTTTCTTTTGGCAACATTTGTGCATACTGACCTTTTATCAGTTTGCACTGGACTAATATGACACAAACTAGGTCTGCTCACTACTCAGGCTATCTTAGGTACAATACCGATTAGATTTCAAACTTTAAATTAATTTTGGCAGTTTCTATTTGAATTAAACAAATCAGTCACAAATCATTGAATTTCTCAAAATGCAAGTGCAAGAAATGACACAAAACGCAATAATATACTTTTTAGGTACAACTGTATCCACAGGCAAAAAATAGGCAACTTTAGAATTTTTGTAATTTATGACCTCAAAATAGCCTAGCGCTATCGGACTAAAAGATGCTTCCCGCGTCTGTACGCTTAGATCTTTTAAGCGGAACACAGACAGGGCGGCGGCGTTGCGAAAGCGTTGCGTTTTTTTTTGTAATGTTCGAAATAGTATGAAGCCCTTTACATCAAAGCGGCGCGGCGGCGGTGCGACGGCGAAAGCGACAAAACCGCGCGCACAGATTTGACGTTTTGATTTGCCAGATTAGCGCAGACAGGCGTTGCGGAGCGGCAGCGGCGCGTTGTATTCCTTTGTAGTGTATGAGAACCCCTACACAGAGCAGCGCGGGCGCGGCGCGGTGCGGAGCGGTATTCATACAAACCGCCGCCGCTAGCGGTATATGTTGTCTGAAGGGCTCCGCTTTTTATTCGCTTTCCGCAGATTCGCCGCCGCAACGCTTTCGCAACGCCGCCGCGCTGTGTGTGTTACGCTTTAGAGTAAGCGGTTTTCTTTATCATTCAGATAGAGATTTCTTCCGGCCGGTTTATAGATACTTATCCCACGCGGGCAAAGCTGCGGGCAACAGCTAGTATCCATATACATGGGAAAGTACCTCTGTCTGTCTGTTACCTTTTCACGCCTAAACCGCTGGACGAATTTTGATGAAATTTGGTGCAAAGATACATCGAAGTCAGGGCCAGGATATAGGCAACTTTTTACCGCGATAAACTGTTCCCGCGTGAACAAAAACTCCGGGCGAAGACGCGGGATATTTATATAGAAAAGCGTGCATGGTGTCTTTTTGGTAGCAACTAATACCTACGTGCCTGGCACCCCTAAACGTTTCTCTTCACCTTCTAAATTCAGGTAACCACAGAAAGTTTTACCAATCTGTAATGTCTTTTTAATTTAATAATCTGTATGACCTGTCATCGAGAAAATAGGATGAGAGTGTAGAAAAAGAGAAAAAGTTTGATAAAAAAATGATTTATTGAAAAATTTAAGGATAAAGCATTTTTTACCCGATTTTATGTAGGTGTATTTTAATGAAAAAGTTTTTTTTTCAAAGTAGCAAAATATTCAATCAAAAAGAGTTGAAGACAATGATATCATACTAGGTTAGATTTTCTCGGTTTGTGATACATTTCGCGCTGCCTAAAAGATTGAAAAAGATAAAAGTGCAAGGCCTCGTTAAAAAAAAAAGAAAAAAAAAACTAAACCTATTTTTCTACCTTCTAAAGGGCTCCCTAAACGCATGACATGCAATACGTGCTGTCACTCATGCATGACCGTGTAGCTGTAGGATTGACGTGCATGACATGCAAACTACGTGCTGGCCGTTGCTTCACTGTATTGATTGATAGCAAATGTAAACGTTGCATTGTTTACGACCGCAATGTTTACTACATACGCAAGTGGCGCCATCTGAGTGGAGCTTTTAGTATAACCTCCCATTACTTTGTTAAGGTTAACACAGCTTTCGTAAATTTTCCAAACAGCAGGCGTTTTGCCGACAAAAGGATGTAACTGCGAAGTCTCAAAGCGCTCGCAAATCCTGGCCCGGTCGGTTCCAACACTGATCTCCCGTTTGACAAATTACCACTTGCCACCTTCTGACTGGCGAGCGTTTGTCGCAAAGTTTTCACCAATCCAGTTTCCATCTGTTCGCGTCTGGGGATAAGCCTGGCACCAAGGGAGATTAGGTTTAGGTTGTTACGACAAAAAGAAAGTGGTATTTTACATTTTGTTTGACTACGAATAGAATAAGTGCGCTGTTGGACCAAGCCTCGTAAAAAAAACCGGACAAGTGCGAGCAGGACTCGCGCCGTGAGGGTTCCGTACAAACTTAATTAAATAAATAATTCGAAAATCGTTAATTTGTGGTTATATCACATGGGTATAGGCTACAAGGAATTTCTTGGCGGCTGAATGAATATAGTCACAAATTTGCACATCACTGACAGTGTTTATAGTCTATCTATATGTACGTAAGCAAAATAGTGTGCTACATAGAGATGTCCAAAAACTTGAAAGTTAGATTCGAATGAACTATTTCTTAAAATTGAATGAGCGTCTCTAGAGAACCCCCGCACAGCTCCCCTTTGACCTAAAATTAGTCATTGCGCAGAAATCAGGTAACTTCACACAGCCGCCAAAAAACTCTACGGGGACTATACCTTTATTATATTAGAAGTCATTGATGTCACATTTTACTGCTAGATACATTTTTCTCATTTATGGCGTGCGTCTCCAGTGAACTTTGACACGTAAAATTAGTCATTGCGCAGATATTAGATAACTTCACACAACCGCCAAAAAATTCTACGGGGACAAATACCTGCTCCTTGTTAGTCATAAAACGGTGACATTTAAAACAACCTTGTGAAAAGAATTTGCTCGAGGCGAAGGCTGTTGCTGGAGAGAAACTCTGAAAATAACCACTTTCCTCTGAGCGTGTGAGGACGGGCTTTTAAAACATGTTTGAATACCTGAAAGCGGCGCGCCCCGAGGGGGCTCTGGACGAAGAGTTATCCACATAATACGACCACATTTCGTTTAATATTTCTTTAGAAAAGTTTTGCAGCTTGGTCGTGAAACGTCTAACTATTTGGCTACATATTGATGTTTGTCGCTTCAGTGCGGTAACACAGGTTTTTCAAAAGAAAAACCGGACAAGTGCGAGTAGGACTCGCGAAATTAGAAAATCGGTAATAAAATTTCATACGCAAAGTTGAGTTTGTTGGTATAAGAAAAAAATGTTTTTTTTGTTATGTAACTACAAATTTACGGTTTTCGGATTTGTTTCCTTCCCATTTATAATATTAGCATTGATATATTTTAAATACATAAATTAGTTACTGATTAATTTAGTATTTATTTCATTTAAATATTAAATAATGCTATTTAGTACTTACATGAAATAATTTTCTACTACTATTATAACACGAATACGATGCACAGTGAGCCTGCCGGCGTATAGAAAACTAAGGCTGGTTTCACAGCTGTATGGGAGACCCGTCCGGGTCGCTGTGAAACGATGTCTCCGCTCCGGGTCTTCCGTACAGCTGTGAAACCAGCCTAAGGCGCGGGCCATTTTTCAGCCGGTTCACTTCGACGACGTAACAATGGCATGTCACCCCCCACATATTTGTCAGAGGGAGGGGTCTCTTTGTTTCCGAAGACATGTGGAACGAGTACTCCATTTGTAGCGACCATCATTCTTCGCAAAATAAGTTAACGCTGCCTTTTCATAGCAGGTCCGTCAGCGGATATTCTTGGAATGTAGCGTTTTATCCGCTTTTTGGATTCAAAAACAACTGGACCGCTGAAATCCATACTATAAACTCAACGAGGGCGACCACCACGCTAGCCCAGTGCGGGTGGACTTCATATGCGCCTAATTCCTTCTTCAGCGTATGCAGGTTTCCTCGCGATGTTTTCCTTCACCGTTTGAGAGCAGTCAGTAAATGTACTTAAGTTTCAAGAAAACACCCATTGGTACATGGCCCAGCCACGGATCGAACTTCGGACCTTTCGATATGATAGGCCGCGTCTTATCCCCGACGCCACTGACGCTCTCTGAAATTAGTCAATCAGCCAACTTCACTTAACCGCCAAGAAGATTTACGGGGACTACACAATGTAGCTGTCAGGGTGTTGAAATCGCGCAATTGTTCCCACTGTTCAGTCGGCACCTCACGTATTTCATTTGACATCAAAGAACATTGAAATCGGTTCGGATCGGCCGCGATGGGGAATAAAACTTCGTCTCCCTCTCTCGCGCCGCCGCCGCCGGCCGTGCGTGGCACCTGCGTGTCTCATACAACATGTATGGCAGCGTGACCGTACCACTGAGGGTCTGATTGAGACGTCCCCAACTTATTGCATAGTTTAGACAGCTGTTGGATGTGAATGGTGGTGCGTGAGTTGCGTGACTCGGTTACTGGCGCCGATTCGGATATACGCTTTAAATTTTAGAACTTGAAAAATACAAAAGAGATGGCGTGAATTTTAGAACTGTGTAATTTTAATCGCAAGATTAAATTCGCAATGGAGACCCGGACATTTCGACTATAGAGTTTTATAGTTCTAAAATTCATGTCATCTCTTTCTTATTTTTCAATGTTTTTCAATTTTCCTGAAACGCGAATCAGCTTAGTTCAGTGGATAAAGTTTCAGGAAGATTGAAAAACACTGAAAAATAAGAAAGAGATGACATGAATTTTAGAACTATAAAACTCTATAGTCAAAATGTGCCGGGTTTCTGATGATTGAGGGTTTCGTACGATTAATCATAGAATGCCGTTTTTATTTCTTAATGTTTCTAATTCATAAACAATTTATTTGTCACAGTACACACCAGTACCTACATAATTAAGTATATTACTCTAATTCTGGGGATTATGAAGTACACCTACATTTGTTACGAACAAAATTCGTAATAACATCTACTTAAATGTGAAAAGGTCAAAATGTTACATACGGGTCATTACGTATTAGGAGCCAAGCCTCAACCGGAAGGGTGGCTCATGAAATATGGATGACGAGCAGACGTAGGGGTCACTCGTACATTACGCGTGCGGCCGTGGTGCCGCTTAGTATTCGTATTTAGAGAACTTGTTGCGAAAATGGCATGAATTTTTAAATACGGTTGCCTTGTGGTACCGTGCCAGAACCATTTTTGTGACGTGAAGTACCTACTTATTACAACGCAAATTCTTCAGATGAACAATTCGTCTTACAGATAGAATTATTTTTATTGCTGAAAGTTAATGTAACTAACTAATAAATTGAGCAACAACTTAATACTCGTATTTCATGCATAAATGATTATTTGGTTGACCGAAATCATTTTATGGAAGAATCATTTTATATATTTTTTCTAGAAACCTTTAATTTAGAAAATTTTAGAAAAATTTAATGTGGATCTAGCGCAAAAAAATAGCATATCGGAAAATCTTATCGATCTAATGAATAGCTTTCTATTGAAAAGGCAAATATATGATTATACTCGAATTACACTTACGAGTAAAACATGCATAGATAATATTTTTTCTGATGGACATATTTGCAATGCAAGTACCATTAAGGGAATAAAATCAGATCATGAAGCGCAAATGGTGACAGTTAAAAGGAATCTTATTAAAACCAAATATAGTCGAAAATTTAAAAAATGTCGTGTAGTAACTGAGGAAAGGATAACTTTACTTAAATGTTCATTAGTTGGTGCATTGCAAGCAACTGACAATGATAACTACAACCGGTTTTTTATAGAAGTCATAAAACAAGTAGATTCTTTCATGCCAGTTAAAAATAAGACAATTACCAACCCAGTTAAAAAATGCGGTGATTGGGTAACAAAAGGGATATTGGTCTCTCGAAGCAAATTATTTTTGCTTTATGACTTGCTTAAAATCTATGACAATAGTAATCTAAGAGAATATGTACAAAAATATAGTAAAATCTTTAAAAAAGTGTCTGTAGAGGCCAAACGGTTAGCGCTAAGAAATAAAATAATTAATTCTAAAAATATAATTAAGACGACATGGAATGTAATTAAAGAACTAACGGGAAAGGAAAGTAATGGACCCAAATTGGACACAGAAATTCGTTTACCTGATAATACAATTACAAAAATCGACGACGATAAAGCAGAGTACTTCAACGATTTCTTTATTAATGTGGCAATAGATACAACAAAGTTATTAAATGTCGACATAGCACAGTCCATAGATTATGTCAAACAATTCAATGGACAAAGAAAATTTAAAATCAGCAATATTTTTTATTTGACAGATGAAATCGAAGTCACTAAAATAATATCTACCCTAAAATCAAAGAATTCTACAGACAACTGGTTTCTGTCAACAAAGCTCATTAAAGCATTAAATAGTGAATTAACAATTCCATTAACGGCCACTATCAACAGCGCTATTAACACAGGAGAATTCCCAGACTTATTGAAACTAGCCAAGGTCATCCCGCTCCACAAAAAGGGTGATAGTCTTGACGCACAGAATTATAGACCTGTTTCCTTACTACCTATCTTTAGCAAAGTGTTTGAAAAGGTCATGTATGTTAGAATAATTAAACATCTTAATAATAACAACATTCTAAATACTAAACAGTTCGGATTTAGAAAAGGACTGTCAACAACTGATGCTCTATCACAAATGCTAAAAGACGTACTAGAATCAATAGATTCTAAATTAAACACTTATGGCATTTTTTGTGACCTTTCAAAAGCTTTTGACTGTGTGTGTCATGACATCCTCTTTGAAAAAATGATTGAATATGGTATTAAGGGTAAAGATTTAGCACTTTGCAAGTCTTATCTAACAAATAGGAGACAAGTAGTTAATATTAACGATGTGAGTTCTACAGAGAATCATATTAAATGTGGTGTCCCACAAGGATCTGTACTAGGTCCTTTATTTTTTCTTATATACATCAATGATTTAAGCGTATGCGTGTCTGATGACGTAAAAATGGTAATGTTTGCGGATGATATATCACTAGTTGTGAAAAGTAAGAATAAAAATGATATTTTAAACAAGGTCAACCAGGCTGTAAATAGCCTGGTAAAATGGTTTGAGTGCAACAACTTACTACTGAATATTGACAAGACTAACTTAGTTCACTTTACCCTTGGTACAAACAGGCAAAGCTCTTTAACTCACGAGAATATGATGTTAAATTTAGCTACAGAAATAACTTTTTTAGGCGTCAAAATAGACAATAAACTCAAATGGAATAGTCATATTGAGCACCTTGCAAAAAGGCTAAGCTCTGCCTGTTACGCTATTAAGAAAGTTAAAGAATTATGTGGGCTTGCAGCCGCGACATCAGTTTACCATGCCTATTTTCACAGCATAATGACGTATGGTTTATTGATCTGGGGTACGGCCGCAGAAATTAATCGAATATTTGTATTGCAAAAGCGTTCCGTCAGATATCTTTTAGGGCTCAAACAACGAGACACTTGCCGCGAGGCCTTTAAACATTTGAACATTATGACAGTAACAAGCGCATATGTCTTTCAATGCCTAATGTATGTTAAGAACAATTTTGAGTATTTTACACTATGCAAGGATTTGCATCCTACTTATAAAACAAGACAGGCGGATAATATTCAAATGCCGAATATTAGATTGACAAAAATGTCTAAAAGTTTCCTATGCAATAGCATTCGATTTTATAACAAATTGCATAAGGAAACAAGAGATTTGAGTATATACAATTACAAAAGACAAATTAAGAAAATTCTAATAAAAAAAACCTATTACAACATTAATGAAGCGATAATAGATAAAGAAATTGCCTAGATGCTGTTTTCAATATTTGACTTATATAACTTTATTAAGTAATTATTTTATTATTTATTTTTACAATTGTTATTTTAATGTGACATTTTCTTTGACAAAGCCCCTTTACAGCTGCTATTATTAGTTTGAGACGTAACCAAGTGTTCCATAGGTACCTTATGGTTTTAATAAAAAGTATGAGTATGAGTATGTAACGATTTACGATAATAATGTCCAATCTAAAAATGTTCAATCGTTAAGATATCCAGTTTGAAAAACGTCCAATCTGAAACATTGTATAATTAATAATTGGGTTACTTTACGAATGAGGATTCACACGAAACTAGAACATGATCCATTTATGGTCGGTGGACATTTTCCAGTTTGGACATTATTATCGTAAATCAAATTTACATAGGTACACAACTTAATTACTCATTAAAAATTACCAATATATCTTTGGAACGTAAAAAGATAATTTTTAATTCAAAAGAGAAGCCGAAAAAGCGTATATTTCAACTTTAACTTGCAAAATTATCGCGAATTCATGCGGCAAAAGACGCACGATTCATTATGCGACATCCATATTAATGAGGAACATTCTGCCATTAGAATAAGTATGACTTTTCAGGCCCGTACTTTGAAGTAAGGCTACATTCACACACGTGTCATATCTCAGGCAATTTGCCGTGAAGTGATCATGCTTAGTAGAGCACATTTTTAATCTGTTTTCATTTAAAAGACAATAAGTATTAAGTAGCCCGTGTCCCGCTCGCACTGTGCTGTGATTGGTCGGCTGGTACTTACGCTGCGCTGATACATCGCTAGTTGCGAACTTGCATACTGTACATAAACTAGGGTCATAGGGTCTAGGGAGCTTTGTAAATAAATATTCTCCACTTCAACAACCCGAGTTTTTATGTGTCTGTAACCACCAAGTCATCATCTCCTAAACTGTTAAAATGTCACACAATGGGTGGAAAATTGGAGGAAATAACATTTCCTTTACAATGTCTGTATTTACCTCATAGACAATCATCATAAGTTCGTTTAAAAGAAAATATTTTTCTAGCTTCTCATTTCGTTTATGATTGAGTGTATCTGAGAAAAGAGAATGGCGAGAAACCCATACATTTATTTTTAAATCAGAAAATAATTGTCTTTTGTTGTGTTTTATGTAAAATTTTCGTGGTTAATAACAGCAGCGAACTATGTAGACGTCGCTTAATCATACATCTAAATGAAGCTGTAAACACCAGCACGAAATGACGTAAGTGACATTAGGCATAAATTACAAAATTACACTGTCCTTTACGCCTAAAATCCCTAATTGCTGATGAGTGTTTGTGTTAAATGACATTTGCATGTCAGGGTGCCGGGTGTGGCTGAGTGATTTCTGTCGTGAATACCTTCTTATTAGTTAAATTTAGCTTGTATTTAAATAAATATCTAACCTACATCAAAATATACTGATATATATTTGGTTTATAATTAAGTATTTATTTTATGTGGGCTTTAAGAAAATCTTTTAAATTTTGTACCTACTTATAAATAACTAACTAAATAATAATATTAGTTCTCGGGACAAAACAAAGAATAATAGTGATTGAATAATCAACTTTTTTAGCTATCGGCATTTTTTCTAATAGTAAAATCTGTTACAGATTGAAAAAGAGCATAAATATTTTTTTGTTATTTTACCTTTTTATGGCACATCAATACAACGCGTATTCATCGATTGTAAATAACTCCAAATAAAGTAATTTATTTATTATGGGTAAAAGAAAAAAAAACATGATTATGACATTTTAATAACTGTAGTGCTACTAATTTACATGTTGAAAAAGAAGCACTTTATAGGTAGTGTAGCGGGTAGAATGAATCGATGTCGTACTCGAATGAATCGATGTTGTAGTAGAGTGAATCGATGCCAGCCGCTATATAAACGAGACGTACCGATCGCACACAATCAGTTAGCTTCGAGCTCTCATGCGATAACGAAGTGCTGTCCGTTTACGTTTTGAAGTGTTTAACGTCTAAAGTGATCACATATTCATCTCTGTGTTAATATTGTATCGCTTACAGTAGTGTATTGTCCCCGTAAATCTTTTCGCCGATTGAGTGAATATAGTCACAGATTGTTTGCAGATCGCTGACAGTGTTTACAGTCTATGGGTGCCTAATTGACAAAATGTGATACGTATAGAGATGTCAAAAATTTTAAAAAGTTTGACTCGGTTGATCGAATCAATGAATTATTTCTTAAAATGGAATGAGCGTCTCTTTCTAGTGAATGCACAGCTCCCTTTTTCCACCTAAAATTAGTCACTGCGCAGGAATCAACCAACTTCACGTAACCGCCAAAAAGTTTAACGAAGACAGGAGTTTACAGAAGCTAGTAAGTATGTTTAGATCTGAAATTATACCATTGTCTCTTGGTATACAATGAAACAAACTTCGTGATTGATTTCCAGCTTACATGTGCGTCCAAATAGTCGAACACCAAACATCGTCGTGAATAAAGATTACCTGAAACAAAGAAAATAAAAAAATTGAGTTGTGTCGTTGGCTTGAGTGCTTTCTTTTGAGATTATAGAATACTACCAGTGTCCCGCGACTTCATTCGCGTTAAAAAGACTACACCAGAGAGTTGTTAGTATACATAGAGCGCGCGTTAGCAAGTTTGAACTGTAGGCACGGGTCTGAACAGTCTCGAAATGTTTGGGGCGACGCTACCAGTCACAACACGTCAGGAGCGCTGATTGTTGCTCGCGCCGGTATTTATTAAGATTTGGAGTAATCATGGTGAAATGTGCAGTGCCAAGCTGTAAACACGATTCACGGAAAAGAACGATCTAGAAAAAATCTATATAGAAGCGTCCATAGAACACCTGCTTACACTTGGCACAATGGGCAATGAGCGATGCGCGCGCTCTATAGCTAGTATACTAACTCTATGGACTACACAGACAATGCGCTGTGCACGCAATACTTCAAGACAAATAAACTTACAAAACCCCATAGTTTCTTGCGCTCCTCCCTCTCTCCCGCCTTATTTCCCCTCCCTGCCCCACTTCCCTTACCCCTCCTTCCTATCCTGTCCCCATTCCCCTTCCTTATAGTCCTTAGCGTCTGCTAGTTCAATGTCACGAGCTAGTAGTATAAATGTACTAATTGACTGAGTCCTTAAAAATAGGACTCGAGGATTCGTCTAGAGCGTCAGTGGCATCGAGGACAAGACGCGGCCTATCATATCGAAAGGTCCAAAGTTCGAACCCTGGCCGGGCTATGTACCAATGGGTTTTTTCTCGAAACTTAAGTACATTTACTGACTGCTCTCAAACGGTGAAAGAAAACATCGTGAGGAAACCTGCATACGCCGAAGAAGAAATTCTTAGGCGCATGTGAAGTCCACCAACCCGCACTGGGCTAGCGTGGTGGACTATAGCCCGCACGCCCTCGTTGAGAGGGTAGGCCTGAGCCCCAGCAGTGGGGACAAGTTAACAGGCTGTTGATGATGACTCGTCAAATAAAATAATTTCTTTCTTTCTCTTTGGTATATTGATATAGTCTACTCTTACTCCACTGGCCACTAGGCCAGTCGGCCACTCGGTCACAAAGGCGCTTCCTTTGCGGCCGCGACGCGGCGACGGCACTGACGGCCATTGTGCCGTTTCCGAGCCGTTCTCGTGGCGGCCACATTGTCCGACTTGCTTCGAGTCGAGTGAGAAACATGTTAGAAACGTGTGAGTGTAACATGTCACAGGTTTTATTGGAGGCTAGCTTATGCCCCGCGACTTCGTTCGCATTAAAAAGTATCGTATTTAAGTTACTTATTAACTACTAGCTTTTTCCCGCGGCTTCGCCCGCATAGAAAAGTTTTCCCGTGTACATTGTGAAACAGCGCCCTCTATGTAGCTGTTTTGTTACTTAAGTGGTATTAGCGGACGCCCCGCGACTTTGTCCGCGTTAAAAAGTAGCCTATATCTTATTCCAGGATATAAGCTATCACTGTACCAAGTTTCATCAAAATCTGTGCGATAGTTTTTACGTGAAAGAGTAACAAACATCTTCACATCCTTACAAACTTTTGCCTTTATAATATTAGTAGGATTGCATGTAAATCTAATCTGTATAGGACTAAACCAATTTGGCAGTTCTAAAATATACGCTATCTCTTTCTTATTTTCACAGATAAAAAAGAGCACAATAGACCAAAGTAAGTTAAGTCGTGTGCAGCTCCAAATCGACACGACTACCAATTAAACGTGAAAAATAACACCGGACATAATATGCCATCCCCGGAAGGGTTGGGACCGTTCCCGGTCGCGATCTCGCCCTATTCTCTCCGAAGCTGCAGACGGTTCACGTCGAAAAGGAAATAAAGGTCAAAGAGCGTCACACCGACACAGACTATATCGTGTCACTTGTCACCTGCGAGTGCCACGCGTCCCGATGCCGGTTATTGACGTGTCACTGTCATGTTTATTACGATTCATATGTTACTAGCTGTTGCCCGCGCAGAATAAGTTTTTTTCCCGCGGGAACTGTTTACCGCGGTAATAAGTAGCCTATATGTTATTCAAGGATATAAGCTATCACTGTACCAAGTTTCATCAAAATCCGTTCTGCCGTTACAGCGTGAACGAGTAACAAACATCAATCCTCACAAACATCCTTACAAACTTTCGCTTTTATATATTAGTAGGATTTAATTATTATTACTCGCTCGGAGTTTCATTGCGGAATATTATCCGATAAAGAACAACTGTCTGACATAGAAAACCTTTTTAAAATGAATTTTACGGCTAATTGGAAACGTCCTTCTAGGCCAGTCGTAGTTTTTAATATTCGGATATCAGTGACCTTTAACATTATCCGTTTAAGAACAACTGTCTGACATAGAGGACCTTTCTAAAATGAATTTTACGGCTAATTGGAAACGTCCTTGTAGGCCAGTCGCAGTTATTAATATTCCTATTACAGTAACCATAAACAACGAACGGTATCATCGCGAAGCAGAAATTTTTGAAAATCTTAATCTTATAGTAAAAAGGAAGCGACCCGTCAGTCTGTCTGTTCGTCTGTCACAGCAGATTATTTCAACAACTAATGCTATCGACTTGATTTAACATTGAAATAAAAAGTCTTTCAGAAAAACGTGTGAATATGAAACAACCGCTGACATTGAGACAGTACATTAATATTTTCCCAGGCAACGAAAGGCGGGCAAATACCTGTCGGTCGGGGGTCCCCCGGGAAATCACGGGCCAAACGCAAATCTATTACCCGGCTGTTCGGGTATTACCCGCCGCCGCCGTGTACCGACCGTGAGGCGGCTAGGGCTGCCACCTGCCGAATGCACAGAATTATACAATATTTCATACTCAATGAAGTCAACAGCCCATTATTTGTTCCCACTGTTAGGGCACCGGCTTACCCTCTTATAATTTCTCGACGAAGGCTTGCGGGGCAGAGTCCATCACGCTAGCACAGTGCGGGTTGGTGGACTTCATATTTCAGGTTTCTTCAAGATGTTTTCCTTCAACGTTTGAGAGCAGTCAGCAAATGTAATTAAGCTAGAAAAACACATCGGTCGGGGATCAAACTAACTCTCGACACTACAGGCCGCGTCTTCCCCACTATGCCACCCAGTTTCTTAGTCACGATAGTTTCATTTTCATACATTCGCGTAATTAAGATTTTTTCCCACATAACATCCATCGATATTTTGCCATTTCCCATTTCAATACAAATAAATGATCTGTTTAGCATTTTGAGTTCGGTTTCATATTATTTTTAAAACGTGGCAGCCCTAGCGGTAATTTTCACACGTTGTGATAGTGAGTGAGTTACGTCTTCCTAGCTTTATACATCACGTGTCTATAAACGAGAGGTAAAACATATCCTACATACGAATTGGGGGAAGTAAATTTATCTTTAAAGGTTTTATTTTTTGTAGCAACCTTACACAACGGTGTCGAGACGGATGGTACCACTTGTGTTTTTTTAACTTTAAAAATAAGAAAGAGATGGAATGAATTTTAGAACTGTCAAAATTGTTGAGTCCTGTCAAACACAAGAAAATGTACTTGGCTTCTATTGTAATTTAAAACACGGCGATTAAAAGTTGTCTGACAGAACTAAACTATTTTGACAGTTCTAAAATTCATGCCATCTCTTTTTTATTTCTAAAGTTAAAAAAAGCGCACACGCGACTAAAATGCCATGCAGAGCCTCAACTCCATCCAGAAAGCAATAGCCGAGAGATATGACTCTCAATGTGAGGCACTGTATCCGTACATGTATGTCGGATATAAATATTCTTGAAAAACTGTAAAATATTATTCTTTGTATTTTAAGAACATTGTTTCCAGATTGGACGTTCTTCAATTTGGACATTCTTCAGTTTGGACATTTTTCAGATTGGACATTATTCAGTTTGGTCATTTTTCAGTTCGGGCCTGGTCGTTGGACATTTTTTAGATTGGACATTAATACAGTAAATCATTGTTACTAACATGAATTAAAAAAAAGCTACTCCCATATTATTATGGATGAGTAACAAAAGCATTTTAGGGGGTGCCAAAATAGTGTCAAATGTATCACAAAATTTTGACTCACACGTTCTCATTTTCAAACTCCATATAAATTTGTATGAGCAACTTCCTCCCGCTAATCCGCTTCCTTTGTCCGCACCCCCCCGGATTTTGACACCAAATTTTTCTTCGTTTCCCATACTAGATATGCAAGATGCGATCTCCACAGAACAAATGAAGCATTATCTCTCAAGTGTCCCTTTAAAGACCCATCAACACTTGATCCGAAAGAAGAGAATTTTATTTTATTTATTAAATTTTATATACAGCGTGCCTCCGAACCCACACGAACATACAGGGTGGAAATTAAACGCCGTCGGTGGAGGCGAAGCACCAATCATTTTCAAAAACTGATCCTACGAATATGAAACGGAACGTTGGGTACGCTTTATAATTGGAAAAGCCTCATTACTGCGGGGCAGAGTAATTAAAACGGAACGTAACGGCGCAAACAATTACCGGGCACGTGAGCCGAATGGGAGGCGATACTCGCGCGATGCGGTTTGACAGGACATTGTATAGTCGACCGCACGTCAGTGGAAACACTGTGACCTTGAGCTGGAACTACCTATTAGGGAGTTTCAATACTGTGGCATACTGACACATAATAAATAGTCGTAGTAACTCGCCGCTACTCGCATTGCATCGAGTAATCGTATAAACTGGCAACATTGCCCCAATGTACAATATATGCTGGAGCGTTGGCAACACTGGAGCAGTGCTACGAGCGGTCGAGTCACACGCACAAACCCATAACTAAATATCGTATTATTTACGAGCTCCAATACCCGAGCCACCACAAATACTATAAGACCAGTTTAAAACTGATACGTGCGGTCGACCGTACAGTTTCGACTACACATCCAAACTTCTACCTATGTATATGTGGACACACTTACCGCTTCCACCCTGTATGTATGTATATAGGGTGGAAGCTATATATGTATGTACAATTCTGAAACTAAGTTTATACAACGAATGACATTAAAAACTTATAAAAATACCATGAATTCAAAATGTTTGCGGCTCTAATACACATACATATATCTTTTTCTAACATCTTGTAAACAATATTTCCGCAAATAGATCATTTAATTTAATTTCACGCTATGTCCCTGACGGAGTAGACAGAGAGAACGTAGCGCCTGTTATATCACGATTTAAAATAAAAATAAAAATACATATTATAAGGATAGTCTCGCTTAATCAGCGCCATCATTTGTACATTCATCATCATCATCAACAGCCTTAACATGTGTCCACTGCTGGGGCTCAGGCCTACCCTCTCAACGAGGGTGTTCGGGCTATAGTCTACCACGCTAGCCCAGTGCGGGTTGGTGGACTTCACATGCGCCTAAGAACTTCTTCTTCGGCGTATGCAGGTTTCGTCACGATGTTTTCCTTCACCGTTTGAGAGCAGTCAGTACATGTGCTTAAGTTTCGAGAAAAACCCATTGGTACATGGCCCAGCCGGGGATCGAACTCCGGACCTTTCGATATGATAGGCCGCGTCTTATCCCCGACGCCACTGACGCACATTTGTACATTCAAAACAGACAAAAGATAGGGCAGCAGGCTGCTGTACTATAAACCGTATCGCGTTCTTACCTCCGCATAGACAAAGCCACGAGAAAAATCTAGTAAGATTTATTTATTTATTTATTTCATATAGAAAATATAAGGCATTACAGACAGATTCCAAAGCGCCTTACAATTCAAAACTAACAGGACATAAACATCACAACTATACTTTATACACTGCACAAGATATAAAAAAAGCAGAGGTTTGTTTTTAATAAAAACAAAACAATTTTAAACGCCGTGCGATTCGCGAACATCGAATGGCGCCGCTCTCGCCGCGACCGTCAAAACTCGGACAAAAGAGTCAAAAGGTTAATTCGAAACACGGAACAATAAAGCTCTCATTTTACGGATTGTCCGGAATTCCCGCGACTCCGGAATTAAACTTTGCTTTCAAATTAAATTCCTGTTCTTGAGAGAAATCGGACGGTGGAGTGTGCATGAGTTTCGGAATTTTTGACATTCTTTCTTGTAGTTTATGGGTCCCGCCTCTTATTAATACGAATGTCAATCTTGATAACAGGCCTAAAATAAATACAATAAAAAAATCGTCTAGTCCGCAGCTATTTTTGAACGGAAATGACTAGATGGCGATGACTCCGTCGATTGTGATGTTATTTTAGTTATTTGTTATTTTTATTATTTATGGCTTTGTGTATTACTGTGTACATTGTGGGTTTATTTTATGCCTGAAAAATAATAAATAGTAAAATGTACTATTCAAAAATTCAAAATTCAAAAGTATTTTATTGCATGTAAGTACACTGGGTACATTTATACAACGTCAATTTTTTATCTACCACCGCCTCCAAGGTGTTATATAGAGCTGGGAAGAAGAAGCGGCGCAACAAACTTCCGCAACACATCTTTTAAAATCAAGTTTGTACATAACATTATTTTGTAAAGATTGTGCGAGGCTGAAGTAACATTAACACCAGGCATCTTTGTCATTTAGATAATCGACTGTTCTATAATAAGCTTTCTTACAAAGTTGTTGTTTAATGTAGGTCTTAAATGTTCTGTCATTCATATTTAAGATTTCTTCTGGTAGTTTGTTGTAGAAGCGTATACATTGCCCCGTGAACGATTTACTGACCTTACTAAGCCTTAACTGTGGTGGTACAAGTTTGTTTTTGTTTCTTGTAACATAAGCTGTGTTCATGTCACAGTGCCTCAAAAAGAGAGATATATTTTTGCGGACATACAAAATATTCTCAAAAATGTATTGACTGGCAACGGTTAATATATTAATTTCTTTAAACTTTTCTCTTAATGATTCTCTACAACGTAGATTAGAGATCGCCCTAATAGCTCTCTTTTGCAAAATAAATATGGAATGACAAAATGAATATGAACTTCTTGAAATGATCATTTCCTGAAATGACGACTTCTATAGACGACAACTTCTTTAGATGACCACTTCCTAAAACGACCACTTCTACAGATGACAACTTTTTTAAATGACCACTTCTATATATATGACAATTTCTTTATATGACCACTTCTTATGTTTGAATTTGAATTTACTGACTGCTATCGAACGATGAAAGAAAACATCGTGAGGAAACCTGCACACACCGATGAAGATGTGAAGCCGACCAACCTAGTGGACTATAGCCCTAACGCCCTGACTGAGGACAGGCCTGAGCCCCAACAGTGGAGACATGTTTATAGTCTAACGAGCACAGGACTTACGTAATTCCATACAAATGTAGTTACCAAAATACCTGGTGCCACTAACACAGCCTTGCCTCTCGCTCGATCAATCACCACGTTCAAAGACAACAGTTCCAATTCCGTCGGTATATTTGTGTGTATGTACAGGGTGTACAAATATTGGGCGAACGTGCCGCCCCTGTGCGCCGCGCGATGATACAGGATGATCTATTGACATTAGGTGCGAAGCGGCGCGACTGCGGGAATGCGTCGGTAATTCTAGTAGTCCCGCGGTGAGGGCATAAATGTTATCAATCAAACTATTAAAGGATTATTATTCAAATTATTTATTTCAGACATTGTCCATATAATTATGTTAGTAATACAAAAGACTTAAAACTATGTTAGTGATATAGAAATAGAAAAAAATCAACAATATATATTTATTCTCTGTATGGGACTCTGTGAACTTACTTCTCTAAATGACTTATTATTTAATTTTTTTTGTAAATTTATTTATTTAATTTATTAATTTAATTTTACACAGCATAAACGTAACTTGTGATAGTGCTGTTTCAAGGCCGCCTTACTTATAGTTCAGTGCTAAACTTTGCGTCAGGAACTTCAGAACGCTTTT
Organism: Metalampra italica; assembly: GCA_949699065.1. Taxonomy (NCBI): domain Eukaryota; kingdom Metazoa; phylum Arthropoda; class Insecta; order Lepidoptera; family Oecophoridae; genus Metalampra; species Metalampra italica. Next base: position 10,377,415 of record OX452984.1, read on the forward strand.
GGCACTTATTTATTTACTTCAACGGGTTGAAGTGAGTATAGTTGCCAGATGGGTGTTTTTTTTTACGCATCAGTGGATCACAGAAGGTGCAATGGGCTTCCTCTAGCTCTTAGCAGAGGGTGCAGTGCACAGGTATTTTTATACTTTTTAAAGTCAGTTTTTTTTATTATTAAAATGCGAATGAATGTCAATGCCACACGATGGGTGGAAAAGAGAAGGAAATTACATTTGTTACATTACAATTGTATTTATATATACTAATTATGTTAATTTGTTGACAAAAATAAATAATTAAATGAAATGTTGGTGCCGGTAAACATAAAACTCTTTGCTGAAAATTTAAAAAATCTGGAAAATAAAACACAAGTGCGGTAACGGTAATGAAAAAAAGAACGCGTGTTTAATAAACTGCTTTATGACCCTAAAAGCGGTGCAATAAGAGCCATTTTTTTCAACACACTTGGTGTTGAAAAAATATTAAAAAATATAACAAAAATACTAATACGTCTGTATAGCCTGGTAGACCCTTGAAATAACCAAATAAGTTACTTAGACTAGTTTAATCTTATGTTTTTTATGTTTTTCGGCGTCAGATCGTAACTTTATTGTACCTTTGTGCAAAACAAAATAAATATATATTTCCCCTGGCCGCCGGACTACCAGCTTCGAATAGTGAGTGAGACACACAGTTTACACGGAGCTCTTCTGCAAACACTATTAGCAGTTGTATTTAGCGGAGATGACGTCACTAGTAGAAAGTTGCTACCAGTGATCTACTAATATGAAGTTTCAAGAAATAATCATAATAAACGTAACCAGTCCATTAATATTTGATATTAGGTATACATAATATTCATTATAATGTCAATTGTCTGTAAAATAAATAATTTATGTCATAGTAATAATACAGTAATGTTTAATTTGACATTTTGAATTAATTGATTCTGACTTGTTGAATTGATAATTTGATTTTAAATTTTATTTATTCTAAAAAATAAAACTTGTTTTCGAATTAAATTATTAGAATTTGAATTATATAAAAAAAAAAAACAGATTATACATCTGTAAATATCTCTTCGTTCTTGATGCACTGTGACAATAACAGAATAAAATAAATAAAAGGAAGGTACTACAGCTGGGCACACGCTGTAGGCTAGCGTGGTGGACTATAGCCCGTACGCTCGCCAAGAGGGTAGGCCTGTGCCTCCACAGTAGAGACATATTAATAGGCTGTTGATTACCGTGCGTATAAGGGCGACACCACACGACATGCTCCCGTGACGCTCTTATTAAATTAAGTTTACGCGACAGTGGCACCTCTAATTGGGCGCCATTGCCGGCCGCTGCCATGGCAACGCGCACGCTCCACCGGGCCGAGCCGTGCCGACTCCGATTTTCACGAGATACGTGCCGACATTATAATTGGGCTTCGTTTCTATGTATAAAGTTCAGTTATTTCGTTTATTTTGAAGTGTAGTTGAAGTTTGACAAGTTGAAACAACAACACGGAATGAAACTTTAAATGTTTTCGCATTTAAGCGTGACACACACTGAGCGGCGGCGTTGCGAAAGCGTTGCGGTTTTTTCTGTAATGTTCGAAATAGTATGAAGCCCTTTACATCAAAGCGGCGGCGGCGCGGCGCGTTCTTCATACAAACCTTCGCCGCCGCAACGCTTTCGCAACGCCGCCGCCCAGTGAGTGTCACGCTTTAAAAAGGGAGCGGCGGCCTTAGGCCGTAACCGGTGTGTGCGGTGTGCTTATTGATTTTATAATAATAAATGTGTTATTGAAGACACGAGAAACACAGTTGTATAAAAATTAAAATAAACATAAAATAGTAAACAAGAATACATTTAACACAACAAATAATACATTTCTTATTATGCAAAACCAAACATTCAAAATATGATTTCTAGCTTGAGTAACTGCAATGAAGTTTATATTTATTCTAATATTATTTAACAATAATACATTTCTAATAAGTCGGTTCACACCACCACCAGTGTACAATATGAAAATTTTAAAAAGTAGCTTTCTATTTTGTTTCTTGGGTAGGTTGCTAATGATAAAAAAAATGTGTTTACATTAAAATAAAAGATTAATTTTAAGTAATTTTTATGATAACATTTCCATTTTCATTGTATGTTTAGCCGTCTGTCCCATCTGTGACATTGGTCTGATTGGTAACATTTCCATTACATTATAAACTAGGTGGTAATGAATAACTTTTATGCAAAATAAATGCTTCTCTCGTACCATAGTAAAACGCGCGAAGCCATATTACAAAAGGCGGTGTTACCCCGACGCAAATACGCAAAACCTTTTGTCTGGTCGCAAATAGTCGCAAACTGCGACGTTCACAAAGGTAATCCGATCCCGCGTCGAGTCGTGTGGCGACCGCTTAACTGTCTTGAATAATGTGCGTGTATTTAATGACTTACCGACTTTAAATATACTCGACGTTTTTAAAAATAATAAATTCATTTATTTCGACAAACAAGTTATATAGTTAACAAATTGACATAAATTAAATTAAATAAAAATCATAAATTAATGTTCAATTCAATTCAATACACTTTATTGCACGTTTAAAAATAAGTTAAGTCATGTCATAAATTAAAAATATATAACTCATCATGTCAAAATTTAAAAACGTATGTACCTAACCTTATATCAGCTTCATTGTCCGTCTGAAATCCACCAACCGGCACCGGGGTAGCGTGGTGGACTATAGCCCGTAACTGACCGTAGGCCGGTGCCGCAAAAATGGGAACAATATTGATAGGCTGTTGATTTGATATAACGTCGTAGTTACGTAGTCGTAGCCGCTACGGCGTAGACATAAGCTCTATTGTCGTAGCGCTTGTAGCAACTGTCTACGAGGTTCGTAGCACGTCTATTGCTATAAGCAATTTTTTCATTTATTATTTAATTAAATGTAATTTTTTTTAATTAGTTTTGATATTACGTAATTGTAGCAGTCAGATCTGGACTTCTTACTTCCATAGCTTGGAGCTCTGATCAGCGTCAGATATAATTGAAGGTTTAAAGTAAGCTCATTATCATCATATCAGCCTTTCGACGTCCACTGCTGGACATAGGCATTCCGCAATGAACGGCACCACATCCTCCAGAACTCGTCTGCGGCCGTAGGTTCTGCGACAGATGTGTCCACTGCCACTTCAGCTTGGTAATCCTTTCGATGTCGGCTGTATAGAACCTCGAATGTATGAAAATGACACTTTACGTGTGTGCACAGCCATTACAGTCATTAAAACACAGACACAGCTATTAATGGGTCCATTCCCAAGCGAAATCATACACAAAAGCACCAATAGATGCAAAGAAGCACTTTGTATTCCAAAACAATGCCGGCTCGAACTGCGCAAAGTAAAAAGTTTGCGAGAAATAAAAGTCGGATTAAGGAACATTTCAGTGGAAGAAACACAAATTTAGTGGATTATACAGAGGGACTTGCTTCGAGCTGAATGATTGCATTATCATTATTGTGATGGCGCTCTTTCAATGGAAAAGTGAAATAAAAATGATTTTTTTTTATACAAGAATACCGGTACCGAGAGATATCATCGAAATAACCTTCATCATCATCATCAACAGCCTGTTAACATGTCCCCACTGCTGGGGCTCAGGCCTACCCTCGCAACGAGGGCGTTCGGGCTATAGTCCACCACGCTAGCCCAGTGCGGGTTGGCGGACTTCACATGCGCCTGAGAATTTCTTCTTCGGCGTATGCAGGTTTCCTCGCGATGTTTTCCTTCACCGTTTGAGAGCAGTCAGTAAATGTACTTAAGTTTTGAGAAAAACCCCATTGGTACACGGCCCCAGCCGGGGATCGAACTTCGGACCTTTCGATGTGATAGTCCGCGTCTTGTCCCCGACACCACTGACGCTCCCGACGCCGACGAAATAACCTTGACCTGTTGTATAATTGTCTGTTGTTTTGTATTGTTTTCATTTTGCTTCTGTGGGTACAATAAATTATTAAATAAATAAATACCGCCACCGCCCCGGTGTAGGGGTGGCTTAATGAAGTGTCGTTGGCGTGAACGGATCGCGGCGCGGGTCGGAGCCGCGCCGGTCTCACATCCCTCTTGTCGGCGCCACGCACGCTGCTAAAGTGACCCTAAACGATCATGCTTTCTGCTTTCATGACATGCAACGTTTACGTGAATGTCATGCGGCATGATGGACCAAAGTCAAAGTCAAAAGTATTTTATTGCATGTAAGTACACTGGGTACATTTATACAACGTCAATTTTTTATCTACCACCGCTTCAAAGGTGTTATATAGAGCTGGGAAGAAGAAGCGGCGCAACAAACTTCCGCAACACATCTTTTAAAATCGAGTTTATACATAACATTATTTTGTAAAGATTGTGCGAGGCTGAAGTAACATTAACACCAGGCATCTTTGTCATTTAGATAATCGACTGTCCTATAATAAGCTTTCTTACAAAGTTGTTGTTTAATGTGGGTCTTAAATGTTCTGTCATTCATATTTAAGATTTCTTCTGGTAGTTTGTTGTAGAAGCGTATACATTGCCCCGTGAATGATTTACTGACCTTACTAAGACCTTCATGCTTGCTATCAATCAATACAGTGAAGCAACGGCCAGCGCGTAGTTTGCATGTCATGCACGGCAATCACTAGCTAGACGGTCATGCATGAGCGACAGCACGTATTGCATGTCATGCCGCATGATCGTTTAGGGAGCCCTGTAGACCTGCGGCCGAGGGCACTGTTTTTGCCTCAACGGTCTTCAAAAAGGAGGAATTTCTCAATTCGACTGTTTATTTCTGCGTGTATTCTTCGCTGATTGTGAACCTATTTGATGAGAGCGTCAGTGGCGTCGGGGATAAGACGCGGCCTATCATATCAAAAGGTCCGAAGTTAGATCCCCGGCTGGGCCATGTACCAATGGATTTTTTCTCGAAACTTAAGTACATTTACTGGCTGCTCTCAAAACGGTGAGGAAACCTGCATACGCAGAAGAAGAAATTCTTAGACGCATGTGAAGTCCACCAACCCGCACTGGGCTGGCGTGGTGGACTATAGCCCGACCGCCCTCGTTGAGAGGGTAGGCCTGAGCTCCAGCAGTGGGGACATGTTGATTTGACCATTTACTTATTAAAACTTTTTTTGAAAAAATAAAAAAATAAACCGATTACCGGGCGACATGAAGGTCTCACTTGACCAGCCACAAAAGGCTCACCGGACCCGCTAATCCCGGACAAAGCGAGACAAATCGAGTTACATTCCACCCGGCGACACTCCACACCGGCCCGGCTAAAACAAAGAGCCAACCCACCGACATAACGCGCCAACAATGCCCGCCATAATTGGGACAGTGGATGTATGATTAATTACTTTATTTCATTTGTTATTTGAGTAAAGTATTACACACATCTGCAATGAATTCGGACCTTTTTCCAACAAGGTCACTATGTGCCCCTAGATCTCCGTTAGGAAACGATTTGCGTGAGATCTGGTGGTGTCTGTCCGGAGCACGGATGGAGGAGTCACACCTCACTGATCAGACAAGCCGTCTCCACTATAGACTAATCCGAATAAAATATTTAAAATGGCATCAAAATGTATAGAAAACAGCCAAAGCAGGATTCTGAGCTGACCTAGCCTATTCAATAAATCAAATCAACAGCATATTAACATGTCCCCACTGCTGGGGCTCAGGCCTACCCTCTCAACGAGGGCGATCGGTCCACCACGCTAGCCCAGTGCATGGTGGAGATCACATGCGCCTAAGAATTTCTTCTTGGTATGCAGGTTTCCTCAGGATGTTTTCCTTCACCGTTTCAGAGCAGTCAGTAAGATCTATTACGGCGTTTCAATGAAATGAAAGTCGAATTTATACTGGTTGTGTTTCTGATTACGTGCTGTCGTCCGTACAAATTGGGGAAAGTTTTATCTCCATAGTGGAAACCAAAGATGCGTGATAACCACTAACCCAGGTCAGTCAGCAAAATAATCATTAAAATCGAAGGAGAATCATAAAATATGATTCCCGGCCAAATTCTCGCAAAAAATCGGTCAAGGCGAAAATACCACTGCAAATGATCACGACATCAGTCCCCGAGGACAAACTGCCTTAAATCAGAAATTAACAATTCGGAGCGAATAATTTGGGGGAAACCAGGGCCCGGGGCGTGGCGATCACGCGAGCCCTCCATCAGCCATGGGCGGGGACATGTGGCCACAGACAAACAACACCACTTAATCCGACGTGTAGTAATCTGACTTTTTATAATCTATGTTACGTCATACCTTAAGGCATAAGGACTATCATCATAATAAAAATCATAATATTTATTGCTGATTGCGTAAATGTGGATGTTATGTTTAGGGTCAGCAACTTACGTCATCGAGGCGTACAATTTTCAGAGTCTCACTCAGTCAAACTCCACTGCTGGACACAGGCCTTCCCCAGTGAACGCTACCACACCCGGTCCTCAGCCTTCCACGTCCAGCTGCTTCCGGCCACCTTCTTTAGGTGGTCGGTCCACCGGACGGAGCGGTCCGCGGTCTCCACTCCAGAATTCGTCTGCCCGAACGGCCGTAGGTTCTGCGATAGATATGACCTGCCCACTGCCATTTCAGCTTGCTAATCATTTCGGCTATGTCAGTAACGTTAGTTCTCCATCAGATCTCCTCATTGCAAATCATATCCTTCAAAGAAACCCCGAGGATAGCCCTCTCCATAGCTCGCTGATCGACCTTATCAGGCCCACCGTCAGTGTCCACGTTTCTGCGCCGTAAGTCATGACGTAAGTCACGCCGTAAGGTAGGACGCATTATTGAGTACGTAAATTTTTTTTGAGAGCGTCAGTGGCGTAGGGGATAAGACCCGGCCTATCATATCGAAAGGTCCGGAGTTCGATCCCCAGCTGGGCCATGTACCAATGGGTTTTTTCTCGAAACTTAAGTACATTTACTGGCTGCTCTCAAACGATGAAGGAAAACATCGTGAGGAAACCTGCATACGCCGAAGAAGAAATTCTTAGGCGTATGTGAAGTCCACCAACCCGCACTGGGCTAGCGTGGTGGACTATAGCCCGAACGCCCTCATGGAGAGGGTAGGCCTGAGCCCCAGCAGTGGGGACATTAATAAGCTGTTGATGATGAAATTTTTTTTGGGGTAAACGAGTTCTCGAGTGGAGACCACAACTGGGCAAGCGTAGTGCGGGACGCCCCCCCGGCTGGATGGAGCGACGAACTGCGTGAGGCGGCTGGCAGTGACTGGACGCGGAGAACCGAGGATCGGGAGGCCGGTGTCCAGCAGTGGACTAGTACAGGCTGATAATGATGACCATGAAACATTTTTAGGTACCATTCTCACACAAGAAAGCCACGTAACAAGTGGAGAACGCAATACGAAAGGTTCAATTTCCAAAGGTAAACGCAATTTGCTTATGCTATTCAGCGACCGGAAAACGGTTGGAGAACAATGCTCGTTTGGCAAACTATATAACCAGAAAAGCTTTGGTTGTTCTGTTTACGTCATTCCAGATTCCAGCCCGCAAAGCTTTGCACAGCGCTTTCTGTGCTGTTTGTGCAATACCCCGTTTAGTTTAGATCACGATCTGTATGCCGTATAAATACACAAGCTGTCCCCCGCGGCCTCGCCTGCGTTTTGTAAGTTATTTCTGACTTTTTCTTTTTGCTCGGCGGCTAAGGGTCGTAGAATGACTAGGACCACGAGGAAACACCCATATTAAACAGCCTATAACCTTCATCCAGTATTACGCTAGCAAATGTAAAAAGATATTTTTAAAATCCTACTGGTATAGTACCAGAGATTACGGCGTTGAAACGAAAAACAAATCAAATGACAATTTGAGGTATTTACTAGGGCTTCAAAGCCAACTTCAATAAGGCACCATTCACCTTCCAAGTTCACGAGCAATTTTAAATTCAGTATCATCATCTCAGCCTTTTAGCGTCCACTGCTGGACATAGGCCTTCCCTAACGAACGCCACCACACCCGGTCCTCCGCTCTCCGCATCCAGCCGCTTCCGGCCACCTTCTTCAGGTCGTCAGTCCACCTGGCGGAGGGGCGTCCCACGCTGCGCGTACCGGTCCGCGGTCTCCACTCCAGAACCCGTCTGCCCCAACGGCCGTCGGTTCTGCGACAGATGTGACCTGCCCATTGCCACTTCAGTTTGCTAATCCTTTCGGCTGTCGGTAACCTTGGTTCTCCGTCGGATCTCCTCATTACGGATCATGTCCTTCAAAGAAACTCCGAGCATAGCCCTCTCCATAGCTCGCTGAGCGACTTTAAACTTATGGATCAGGCCCAAAGTCAGTGTCCACGTTTCTGCGCCGTAGGTCATGACTGGCAGGACGCAAAATTTCAATTAAACAATTAAATTCAGTATAATTTTTAAAAAGCTATAAAACTACCAAGTCTTTCATCTTTCCCCAAGGCTGAGAGCAGCCGAGCCGTTATTAACGACGCTTAAAGTAGTTTTAAAAGAAATATGGCGTCTAATCCATTTGAATTTCCTCCCCTTTTACATAATAAACTTCATCGAGGAAGAGTGCTAATAGAGTGGTAGTTGACCGGGAGCCCAATGCGAAATCGCACAGTCGTATATCAGAATAGATCAGATATCGTAATGGTCGCAGTGATACAAGGCTAGATAAGCCTTCAAAGAGCCCAATCACAAATAACTAGTAGTTCCGTGAGAACAGTAGACCTCGCCAGCCTTTATAAAGCAAACCTAAAAGAAACGAACAAAAGTCAATTTTGCAATAGGAGAAGATGTTAGTACCTACTAAAGTGACAAAAATTAGCAGTTTAAAGCTTAATATTTCGCAAACGGATCCCTGAATCGAAAAATGTTTTTTACACACCCGCGATATTTTTGAAAGACCTGTCCAACGATACCCCACACAATGGAATTCACGCGGAAAAAAATTTATTTCCCATTTTTCGTATGCAGTTCTATGAACATAATTTAATTTTTCGACTTTCTTAAGTTAATCGACTATTACTCAAAAACTAATAGAACCTACTTAGCCGTAATAGTTTTCCTTGTAACTACGTTATATATGTTACTGCCATGAATTTTTTCACATATCCAGAAGCAACCGTTTAGCAGGCAGGGGGGGGGGACACGTGACTCTAACAAAAATTACCGCTTTAAAGCTTAATATTTCGCCAACGGATCCCTAAATCGAAAAAATGGTTTTCACACACCCGCAATATTTTTGAAAGACCTATCCAACGATACCCCACACTATGGGATTCACAAGAAAAAAAAAATTCACTGCCACTTTGCGAGTATGGTACGTACTCTAAAAAAAAATGTTTTTCAAGATTTTATTCTACTCATTTTGTCGGCTTAATTAATTTATACCCATGCCAAATTTTCGTCAAAATCGGTTGAAAAATGCGACCTGTAGAGAATTACAGACAGAAGGACAGACGGACATTAGCATTTTTGGCCAATCTCGAAACATAGACGCTTCGCTCGCATCGCTCGCTTCACTCGCTCGGTCAACTAACAAAAAATTTTGTAGATTGTACTCGGTGTAACGTCTCTGTCGTCGCTGGCCTCGTCTTCCTCCCTCCCTGCATACCTCCCTCCCACCTTTATTTGAATACTATTTTCGTTATGAACTATGTTCAATTATGCTGCTTTTTAAAACGTTTCGAGTCAAGGTCCACCCGACTATATTTCTAACGCTTTATATCGTTTCTCAAAACAGCCAAAATTACAAAGTTATTATATCAAAATAATTTGAATAATAATGATAATACAATTTAAATAAATTCCAGTCACCTTGTAAACCCGTGTGTACTGTGCCCGTGGAGAGCTAGCGGTTAGCGAAATAGCCCGCGAGCCCACAGACAGTATTCAGCTTGATGCAGAAATACCTGTGAATTCCCCGAAAAGTGTTTGCAGACTCGCTTGTTTATTTAGCGAAACGAAATTTACAGTTGGGAGCTGGCAGCGGTGTTCCGCGAATCACGGATCGAGTGTATTTCTAGTGAACTGGATATTAAAGTCTTGGAATTTTGCATGAATTCACTGAAATTCCGCGCAACTAAATTGTAAAACAGATAAATTTATATTAGGAGTGAAAAGGGGCAAACATTGTGTGATTCTTTCTTCCTTCCGGGTTTACCCGCCGGGTATAATGTTGCAAAGCTTTAGGTTAATAGTGAACTAATGGACTTTATTGCAGATATAGCTGGCAATTACTATAGTAAAATTACAATGTTAATTAATTATCGGTAAATAAGACCAAAACTGTATAATCTTCTTAGTATTTTTTCAATTCGACTGTGTTTTTCTTGTTTTCTTGCTACATGTTATGCGATTTTTGATTTAAATAAATGCGTAACATGTTGGTGGGATGTATAGACTTTAACACAATACCTATTTTGTTAACTAAATTTATACATACCGTTTGAATTCTCCTGAATTTTCAAAAAAAAAAAAGATATTTTCGTCGATTGTAAACCGATTCGAATGATTTTTCTTTTATTGAATATATTATATTTCCAAGGTGATCCCATGTCAATTAGAAAACAACATTTCACCTCTAAGAGTGGAAAAAAGGGGATGAAATAAGTCGTCGGTGTACAAAAATCATTTTTTACGAACTCGGTTTTATTTTTTTTGTAGAAAATGGAACAGCTCAGAAACATTATGAAAATGATCTTAAATCCTCTTGTCAACCAGACTGTCTACGTTCATTGCTAAATACTTTAAACTGATAACATTTTAAGTAATATTAGAGAGAACAAATGAAATATTACGGTTTCGGAAATCAATATTTTATAGAACAAATGATGGATTTAGGGCAATTTAAACGTTCCCAAACCGGTAATCGGTGATTATCGCACATGTTGCGGCGACCGGGCGGATCTCGAACGCAAACCGCAACCAGCCCGGGAATCGAACACGGAACGCATATTGAAGTGCACTAAAAAGCAGTGTATACGTAATTAGCTAACCACAATGTTTCAGACCACCTTTTATTTGATTATACATTCATTCATGTAGGTATTTTACTGCTTCAATATGTTATTTAGCTGGGTAGACGAGTTATCGAGTGGAGACCACGAAACGAAGATCGGGTTCAGTGGCGCGGGGAGGACTATGGCAGGCAGAAAGAACGAAAGAAAGAAAGAAAGAAATGGGTTCAAACATTATTGAATCACATGACACAACTATAAAAAAATATAACAATAGGAATAAAAAGGCTAAACCCTAAGTTATTTTCCTAGCAGTTACCTTTTTATACCTGTCGGGGTGGAGACACTGGGACCCTGGGGCCCGGAGGCGAGAAAGCTCATCAACGAGCTTTCATCGCGCCTCATAGAGGCCTCCGGTGACCAGAGGGCTGGCCAGTACCTCAGGCAACGCATAAGTTTAGCCATACAACGAGGGAACGCCGCCAGCCTTCTGGGCACCATGCGCCGGTGTGACCACCTCGACGGACTTTTTTATTTGTAGGTTTGTAGGTTTATTTGTAAGTAGGTTTATTTGTAGGTTTATTTGTAGGTTTTAGCCAATTATTTCATTTTAATGTTACAATAAGTTTTGTTTATTATACATTTATATTTCCTATTAAATTTTCCTAGCAGCAAATGGTTGATCTTATTCGATCTGAAAACTTTGTTGAAAATCTTGGTACCCATTAAATAAACACTTCATGAAGTCACAAAATAAAGTCGCTTTCATATTTAAATGCAACTCTGAATAATTCATACATTCATAATCACCTGGCGGGAATCGTCCGATTGTTTCGTCACTCTAAGCTTCTTATGAGCGCGCTCTGACCAGCTAGCTGCCGCGCCAATGTTATTTATGCCTTTTTTCTATTCGCTCGGCTCCTAAGGGCCGTGGCGTAGTGTTAAATAGCCTATAACCTTCCCCACGAATTGGGCTATACAATGCAATAAGAAATTTTCAAAATCCGACTGGTAGTTTCAGAGATTATCGCGTTCGAAGTAGTTCAAACTTTCAAACTAACTCCTTAGCTTTATCTGTATAGATTAGCAGTATTAGTAATAGAATATAGAATACTCAATTAATTATTATTTAAAGTTCGCTCTTTTAACACATTTTATAATACGCCGTATTTATTCGGACTTTTCTAGCAACACCGGAATATTGTCGCAGATCTGCTCGATTCTAACAAAATATGAAGCCTGCACTGCGCTGCTCCCAATTCGCGCCGCACTGAAATCTCCAATTTATATTGAAAAGCTGCTTTTAAATTTTCCTCGGCGCATTTTATATTTTTGCATTGAAATAATAACGAATATTTATTTTAAACATTTTTCAGTGCAATTTCCTGGTGAAATAAAAACATCAAACTGTATTTAGAATTATGTTGCGTGGGTGAAAGGTTTGAAAGAGGCGTACCTAGGTATCAGGTTTCGTTATTGTTTTTGCATTTAGAAATGTTTAGATCATATGTTTTGTACAGAAGTTTAGACACGTCATAAAGAAACAAACATTAGGCACTTTAAAAAATATAAAAGTTCTTTACATTATATAAAAAAATATGTTTATTTTGATAACAATAGTTACATAATATTTGTATCAGTCGTTGGGCTCTCCCAGGGGGGAAATTGCATTGCCTGTGTCAGGATAGTCCCGACCTTCCTTAGCACTATATAGTTATAAGCAGTTACATAAGGTAGCTCAAAGAATTGCGAAGCTAAAGTGTCAGTGGGCTGGGCACATCGCTCGTGGAACTGACGGCCGTTGGGGCAGAAAGGTTCTCGAGTGGCGACCACGTATCGGAAGACGCAGTGTAGGCAGGCCCCAAGGTGGACCGACGATCTGGTGAAGGTCGCGGGACCCAGCTGGATGAGGTTAGCGCAGGACCGGTCGTCGTGGAGATCCTTGGGGGAGGCCTTTGTCCAGCAGTGGACGTCTACAGGCTGATATGATGATGATGATGATGACATAGGGTGGAAGAATTAATATTTTCTCTGACAAACATAACCGCTAGGTATAATTAGCTAGTAAACATATTTCATGGCGTGGCATGTCTTTCTTTATCTCAAACTAAAAATCTATATCCAAAGTAGAATTTTATAGGTGTACTTGTAGGTGCTTTAACATAATACAAAATATACAAAATACAAAATTGTTTTGTTTAAAACCTTGCTTTACACAAAATTAAAATTTTGCCACGGTCCAATGTTAAGTTAAGTAATAATGTATATAAGGATTAATTTTTTTACACAACTAATTCCATTAAAAATAAAATAACCGTAGATATATACAGGGTGTTACAAAACAAGTAGTAAAGCCGAAAGGAGGTTAAATGGGGCCTTATAACGAGTCCATTCACATACTCCAAAATTTAAAAAAAAATAAAAAAAATTAAAAAATATATTTTTATTTTCACTGTTGTGCATAGAAAAAATAAAAATAAAAAATATTTTTATTTTCACTGACGTGCATTTAGAAAATCTATTTGGGTCCCTGACATGACAGCTTACTAGGTTTGGCTTTGATAATTATCTATATTTTTAATAGGTATTTTGTAACTGTATGTGTATATCTGTCGAACTCCACAAGGAGTTAAAATACTCACTGCGTATTCTGGGCCTGTTTTCCGTCCTTATTACGGTCATAAATAATCCCCTCGACGAATCCCAAAGAGTCCAGCTGTGCGAGGCTCGGAAACTCGGAAGGGATCTGTGTGCAAGACCCTTCCGAGTCCCGCATCGGAGTCGGAAGCCACGTCCCGACCTCTGGACCTCAAATCTGGCAGGAGCCGGAAGCATACACAATTTAACAGGAAAATACTTCATGCTCCAAATACAAAGAGCCCGGAGGAAACCTCGGAACACTGCAAACCTCATGGGGGATTATGGTATTACTAGCTGTTTACCGCGGCTTCGCCCGCGTAGTATAGTAGGTACTTCCCGTGGGAAAAGTTTTTCTAAGGACTCTTTTCGCGGGAGCGAAGCGTCATGGTCGTCTCTTCTACTTTATTTTCTTATATTATGTATTTTGTGGGTTTTCGTATCGATTTAGTGAGGAGATGAACCTTAGTGAAAATCACTGACTGACTCTTGTCGTATTGTAACCGCCCGGTTTAATAGTTACAAGAAATAAGACTTTAAATTAAAAAAAAACATACATACAGCCGAACATAGTACCTCCTCCTTTTTAGGAAGTCGGTAATAAGATATGGCTTACATGTCTCGTTACCAAATTAAAACGTACTACCTATATTTAAAAAAATCCTAAGGCATCAATAGCCTGTAACACATAAAATGCAGATAAAAAGAGCAATTTGGAAAAAAAATCGTAGGGTATTTTCTAGGCTAACCATCTAATAATTGTTTTAAGATCTAGCTATATTCTATAGAATCGTAGCAGTAGAAGTTCATCTTGAGCGGTTTATCTCTTTTCGGAGCCGTTCTTCTCTTCTCAGAGGAGTTCTTCTCTTCTCGGAGTCGTTCTTCTCTTCTTGGAGGAGTTCTTCTCTTCTCGGAGCCGTTCTTCTCTTCTCGGAAGAGTTCTTGTCTTTTCGGAGCCGTTCGTCTCTTCTCGGAATAGTTCTTCTCTTCTCGGAGGAGTTATTCTCTTCTTTTTTCTCTGTCGAGGAGTTTGAGGCAGAAAGAGCCGCGTGTGTCTTATGATAGATTATCAGCCACACTACCAATAAGAGCACACGCAAGGCTCGCTCTCGCTCTCAATCTGAAGGTTGTCTGTCATCTTCAGGAGGATGAGGTGCTTTTGTACTACACACATTAGCTGTTTAAACCTCGAACTGCTCATGGCGTTTCTTAGTCTAACATTTGAAATACAAAAAAAAAAATACATACAGCCGAACATAGTACCTCCTCCTTTTTGGAAGTCGGTAAAAAATAATCAGAATTTATACCCATTTTACATATTACATTGACATACATACCTATACATATTATATTATTACATATTAAATACATTTTCCTGCAATTGGCTAGCCTGTAGCCCAAGATAATCGAGTCATAAAGAACCCCTCGACTCTCTTAAATCTTGTCCCCGCCACTAAAATCCAATTTGTCAGTTTTCCTGGTTATACTTTCGCAATCTAGTTAGTTCGACGTAGTGTTGTAGGAACATTTATTGACTGTCGATAGTTTCGAACTAAAACTATCGAATGAATCGAAAGTCTGCACCGCATCAATACTATCATTCGATAATATTGCTTGTTTTGTTTTTTTTTCATAGTCTATAAGGTGACGTCTATACTGTTTCAAAAATAACACAACCTCTTTTAATTCAAAGGAGACGTTTCAGATCCGGCCTGCACTATGTACACTATTAGGAAATTCGAGGAAAAATCTGAAGGTTATAAAAATAATACTAAAATTGCAATATTTGCAGTATTGTATAATGTATATAACTGGCTGGGAACAACACGGCACAAGTTATTTTGCAGGTCACGACAAAAAATGTGGAATGGAAAACGAATGGAAACGTCGTGGAAAACGTCAAATGATATGTCATTGACAGTGACAGCCATCTTTATTTTTGGGTTAAGTGTTGCCTATAATATAACGTTTAATGATTTTGTTCACAAAAACCAAGCCAAAATATACCAAAATGATAATTAAATTACTTTTAAATAATATTGACATTTAATAATTTTAAGTGTACAAGGTCCAGGCCGGGGCTCCATACATTCGTGAAACGTCTCCTTTATAAAGGCGAAGGTAGATAAAAATTAACATGTACAAATGTACCCAGTGTACTCATTTCTTCCTACTAATATTATAAACGTGAAAGTTTGTAAGAATGTTTGGATGTTTGTTAAGTACTCTTTCACGCAAAAACTACGGAACACATTTTGATGAATAATACAGAAATCACACCAGAACAACACCTGGTCTAAATTCATAGAGATATAATGTAAATTTTCCAATCCAAATGTAAAGCAAGCGAATCCGCAGGCAACAGCTATAGTATGCCGAAAAATCATCATCATCAACAGCCTATTAATCTTCCCACTGCTGGGGCTCAGGCCTACCCTCTCAACGAGGGCGTGCGGGCTATAGTCCACCACGCTAGCCCAGTGCGGGTTGGTGGACTTCACATGCGCCTATGAATGTCTTCTTCGGCGTATGCAGGTTTCCTCACGATGTTTTCTTTCACCGTTTGAGAGCAGTCAGTACTGTACTTAAGTTTCGAGAAAAAACCCTTTGTTACATGGCCCAACCGGGGATCGAACCTCGGACCTTTCGATATGATAGGTCGCGTCTTATCCCCGAGGCCACTGACGCTCTCATGCCGAAAAATACTTTGCCTAAAAAACCGTCAATATTTCGTCGACTATTCGGCTATCGACATTCTGGCAGCACTAGTTGTGCTTCACTCGGACGCCTCGGAGGCGGCTGCGTCGGCGGATTGGGTGGAACTGCGTAGGTCGCTTTTTTCCGACGACAGATTCACGCAATTTGCTGTGAAACTAATCACGTTACACGGAAAAATAACTGTATGTGGAAAATCATTACCCTTTATAACTCTTAATTTTTTTTAATCCGTCCAATGATGGATAGACTACACAGCCAAGTCATATTTTGTTTACAGCGCGACCTCCACCAGGGCACGACTAGTGCCATTCGGTGATCCACACTGCAGTTCACATCCGCACTAAACTAATAGTAGGTTTAATGTCGATTTAACAAGGGACAATTTGAAACGAGTCATTACACGCTTTTATTCAACTATCCCGCACAATATACACTTTTTTTTTATCTGTTTATTTCTTTTTTTAGGGGCTTTTTACAATTAATAATGACAGCCCCATCATAGCCTGAGTATACAATAAACTTAACCTAAGGTACACTTCTATCAAATGTCACTAAATGTCAATATACACTTTATTAGGCAGGCACAAAGACATTTTTAGGGCACTTTCCCTGTATAATATACATATATTTTTTAAAAGGAAACTTACAGTCTAACAAAGAAATAATATAATTAAGACAAATAAAAAAAAATTGACAAAATTTCCACAGATTACAGTAAGAGTAAACTCTAAGCCAAGTGAAAAAAGCCAAGTGGAAGAAGTGAAGTATGGGATTTTGGGGGTGTACCTAATACCTACATAAAATATACTATCCCGATGATTGGGTATGGGTACCTATACCTAATCAAAAAGTCATACAAAAGCTTCCATGGAAACCCAATATCCAAACTACATACTACTATAAAATTGGCAATCTCTTTTAGTATAGTTGTATTTAAACTTTAAATAAACCGGATATTGAAGTTCAGGTAGGCAGGACACGTCAAAAACTGCAGCAATTTCCGTTCCATAGGCAACTGCAGGCTCACATCCGGCGAACGGCTTCCGGTGCTCGTTGCCAGAGTCACTCACAGGGAAGGGAGACTTTTAAACTCTATTTGGGGACATTTCGTATGCATACCTCAATGAATACTAACTAGTATATACAGTAGAGCGTCAGTGGCGTCGGGGACAAGACGCGGCCTATCATATCGAAAGGGCTGAAGTTCGATCCCCGGCTGGGCCATGTACCGATGGGTTTTTTCTCGAAACTTAAGTACATTTACTGACTGCTCTCAAACGGTGAAGGAAAACATCGTGAGGAAACCTGCATACGCCGAAGAAGAAATTCTTAGGCGCATGTGAAGTTCACCAACCCGCACTGGGCTAGCGTGGTGGACTATAGCCCGCACGCCCTCGTTGAGAGGGTAGGCCTGAGCCCCAGCAGTGGGGAGATAATAGGTTGTTGATGATATACAGTATAAGTACAGTATAAGGTCGCTCAGTGAGCTATGGAGAGGGCTATGCTCGGAGTTTCTTTGAAGGACATGACCCGTAATGAGGAGATCCGACGGAGAACCAAGGTTACCGACAGCCGAAAGGATTAGCAAGCTGAACTGGCAGTGGGCGGGTCACGTCTGTCGCAGAACCGACGGCCGTTGGGGCAGACGAGGTCTGGAGTGTGGTGGACCGACGACCTGAAGAATGTGGCCGGAAAGCGGCTGGATGCGGAGAGCGGAGGACCGGGTGTGGTGGCGTTCGTTGGGGAAGTCCTATGTCCAGCAGTGGACGCTAAAAGGCTGAAATGAAGATGATATACAGTCTTATTTTCGATATACCTTAGAATGTGGCTGTCAGATTTAGGTTTTAAAAAAAAAGAACTGTATCTAGACTTCACATAAGTCTAGTACTTGATCTTGTTTTTTGGGTCGCAAAACCCGTTTTAACACTCTAAGGGATAAACTTATTATTATTATTGTGATACACTTTCAAGGCTTATCCACCATTGCTGGTCGATTGTGATCGATTACTACAGTTCAGTGCTCGGCTTTGCGTCAGTTAGGAATTTCAGGACGCTTTTGGCACATGATTTGTATTACTGAAAACTAGACATAAATTTTATTGAAGGAAAAAAAAAAAAAAAAAAGGCTTTTTTTAGGCTGCTCTTAGGGTGACTTACAGAGTAATTACAACTAAATATCGTATGGATATAATATATACAGATGGAAACAGAGTAGTTTTAGTTTTAGACAGAATTGACGTCAAAAAGAGAATATTGTATTACAATTTTGAATAAACGAATTTTGAATTTGAATACTTTTGACTGGCTTGTTGGCGTAGTGGTAGTAACACTGCCTACTGCGCCAAAGGTCGTGGGTTCGATTCCCACCCGGGACCAACATTTGTGTGATGAGCATAACTGTTGGTTTTCGGATTCTGGGTGTTTGTATGTATTTATTTAAAAGTATTTATGTATGTTTATCAGTTGTCGAGTACCCATGTACAAGCTTCGGCTTAGTTGGGACTAAACAGCCGTGTGTAAAATTGTCCAAACATTATTATTATTAATAACTATACATAAATTTTGATTAATTTCATTTGAACATTTAATTATGATTTATAATCTTGGATAATCAATGTGCACGACAGGAATATTATTTCTCTGGTATGAATAATAAAGAGGCAAGTGAAGCGGGAATGGAGTGTATAAGGGGGCGTCCATTAATTACGTGAGTTCTAATTGGGGCAGGCCTCCCACGAGGTGGACCGACGATCTGGTGAAGGTCGCGGGACCCAGCTGGATGAGGTTAGCGCAGGACCGGTCGTCGTGGAGATCCTTGGGGGAGGCCTTTGTCCAGCAGTGGACGTCTACACGCTGATATGATGATGATGATGAATTGGGGGAGGGGTCCAGCAAAATCTCATTTGATGGGAAAGAGGGGTAGGGGTAGGGGGGAGGGTTATAGAAAATCACGTCAACTTTTTAATTTTGATAGTACCATTTTAAAGTGACACGAAATAGCATGAAAATATTAAATAATTCATTATTTGGGGTTCAAATTTAAAAAAAAAACACGTCACATTTGTGAAAATAATAAATAAATAAAATTATTTTAAAAGTATATGGTAAATAATAAAATCTCAACTGAGGGGGAGAGGGTTCCACCACATATCACAACATCTCACCCAGGAGGAGAGAGGGAGATTCAAATTTTTTTTAAATCACCTCACGTAATAAATGTACGCCCCCTAAGTAAGATGTCAACTCAAATTTGAGCATCGATTTAGGCGGCGGCTCTCTTCGGATGAATAATGAACAACCATAAATTATTCAGTTCGCCGCGATTTTGTTGCGGATTCGCTTTTTTGCGGGACGTCGATCTGAATTCCTTTGTTTAGACGACGATAAATATTCCGCATATATTTGGGCATTCAATAAGAGCTCCCCCCTTTTGTGTGCCACTGTTGAGACGGCGACCGAGCAAGGTTTGTTCTTTAAAGACATCAACCAGAGGGTGAAATTCCACTCAAATAACCGGGGAGCTGACAATGGACATGAATATGCCGTGAATTAAATTAAGTCAAAACTCAGCATTTCGAAACAATGTTTCGTCAATTACATTTTGTTTTAAAATAACTGGTTTTTGCGGCCTAGCCCGAGGTTATTGCCGACTTGTTTTCATTTTGCTCGGCTCCTGAGGGTCGTAGCGTGATATTAATTAGCCTATAGCCTTCCTCAAGAATAGAGCTATCGAATGCAAAAGAATTTTCAACTCTTATTGGTCCAGAGATTAATGGAATGGATTAGCTGAAATACCGCAAAAAAGATTTTTTATATGACGTATTATAATAAACCGTATAAGTTCTACCGTAAAACTCATCGGTACGGGGCAGGGTGCGAACCCGCGAGCACATAAACGAGAGGCGAGAGCACCACCAACAAGCCCACCACGGCTCTTATGTAGTAAACATTATAACAGTATCGCAGAGCAAATAGATAAAATTTGAAGGTAACTATTGATTATTTTCGGCGATACTTGCGCAAGATTCTCTTCTTCTATCAATAAGATTCTTTTACTTTTTTGCAGCACCGTCGTTGGGTGTGCGTTCGAAATATAGGAAGCTGTGACCATACCTTCCATAATGTATGGAGAGAAAACAAATCTAAAATATATAAAACAAAGTCATTAAACTTTATTAATTAAAATAGTCAAGACATTATCATTACAGGTCAATTCCCAATTCAATAATGTCAAACATTACAATTTTACAATTTTTATGTACTTACCTAACTACAGATAAACATGTCAACAACTTAATAGACTATAATAATTTCATTTGTCAAACTTACATAAATAATTTAGAACCATGTTTGTGAAGCCCGCCAGACGTGTTAGTTACACCATTTATAACTCAAGAACGGCTGAACGGATCTTGATGAAACTTGGCACGGTGATAGCTTATATCCTAGAATAACTTAAAGACTACTTCAGCTAGTATATAAAAATTAAGCAAAGAAAAACCTTGTGGTAGCATTAACACAAATCATTGAAACACGGAACAGTATTCTGAGAAAAGCGACTTAATTGACGACTTAGGGCCTCTTACACCGCTTGCTGATAAAGTCCCAGATACCCTATCTGCAGGTTATCTGACAGATAGCCTATTTTTTTGGTTTCACATGTATCTGATTGCCTATATCTTATACATTTTATATAGTCTATCACACAGATTTATCTGATAGATTAGTTTATCACTAAGATTACTATCTGTAACAATATCAGGAAGTGGTGAAAGAAGCCCTTAATAATTTATTTAAACCGGCTCGGTTTAATTATTCGGTTTAAATAAAAATAAAGCGCAGCGCTACCCGGCTTACACCCGATCGAACTGGATCCATCCACCATTTGCATAAGAGACTGGAGTTTTGCAGCGGCATCCGGGTAATGAAGTCAGATTAAACATCCATTACAATTTTAAACTAAAAGCGATTTAAAGCGAAACGAAAGCACTAAAGGTATCAGCTAAGTAATCAGCTAGCAGCATTAAAACAGTTTTAAAACACTCTTAGGGCTTCTTTCACCACTTCCTGATATTGTTACAGATAGTATCTTAGTGATAAACTAATCTATCAGATAAATCTGTGTGATAGACTATATAAAATATATAGGCAATCAGATACCTGTGAAACCAAAAAAATAGGCTATCTGTCAGATAACCTGCAGGTAGGGTACCTGGGACTTTATCAGCAAGCGGTGTAAGAGGCCCTTAATCTACTTCAATGATAATGAGCTGTGAGCATGTTTAATGAATTTTCTATCATCATCAGCTTACACGAGTCCACTGCTGGACATGGGCCTCTCCCAAGACACGCCTGCTCAACCCGATTCTGGCTGGGCGAAGCGAAAGACGTGTATCAGGATTGCATTTCTTTCTGCTTACCCCAGCAGAGACATGGCGTAAAGATAAAGTTTGTAAGTATGTAACTGGCAAACCGAAAAATATAATCATTACATTTCTAGTGTATATTTCTTCTGAGTTCTGTGACACACCAACGGATTTATACCAAGACTACCTTGGCTTCGCCGGCGTAGAAAAGTTTTTCCCGTGAACATTGCGAAACAGCGCCCTCTATGTAGACGTTTTGTTACTTAGGGGGTATTAGCGGACGCCCCGCGACTTTGTCCGCGTTAAAAAGTAGCCTATATGTTATTCCAGGATATAAGCTATCAGTGTACCAAGTTTCATTAAAATCAGATCGGTGGTTTTTGCGTGAAAGTGTAACATACATCCTCACATCCTTACAGACTTTCGCCTTTATAATATTAGTAGGATAGGATATTTAGCGCCCTCGCAGAAACAGACAAGATTATTATTTTGAAGAAGATCATAAAAGAAAGTAAGCGCGTAGCCGGCTGTAATTCATTACGCAGGATTACGCAATAAATTCCGCTAAGTTACTCCCGGGAGTTGTAAATAAAATTAAATATAATTCTACGGATCTCGGGTGGTGCTAGATTAAAAAAACTCGACTTGTAGGTACCTAGGTACTTAAAAAGAATCAAACGGATTCCTTAACTTAAAGATTTTCATACATTTTTATGCCATTTTGCAGGGTTTTTTGTACATGACGATGCTGCTACCAAACGGCTCATCTGATCAGTTGGATATCTATAGCGATCTGAAAGTCCTCCATCTACTCTCTCGATGACCGTCATCAGATCATGCCCCCATCAATCCTTCACGGAGAACCATGGCTTCTAAGTGACCTCGATTGTATGAAAATCTTGCCCTGTTACTAATTATCCGTCCACCTATGTATAGTAGAATGAATCAAATTGGACCCAGACACTTGTGTTCCTTGTGAGTAAAAGCAATTCATTACTTGGCAGGAAAACCCACGGGCCAAAATACATAGGTATACAAAAGTGTATTACAAGGCTGTTAAAAAAATATAAATAACAAAAATCTCGACTCATTCCCGTTTTTCGCGTAGCGGGCCCGGGTTTCAGGCGCGAAATTTACGGCCCGTAAAATGTATCGAGCACACCGATACGGCGGGCCTGATTTACGCAGGCCTGACGCCGCCGCCGCCACCGCGCCGCCTCTCAATCGAGGCCTTTTGATATTAAATAACAATGAATGATACTCGATAAGGCTGACCTTTACATGTTCGGACCAGAAAGGTGTACCTACTTATTCACCCTACATACTTTTCTCAAACATGCCGGGAAATGTGAACATTATTTTGACAACCTTCTTCGAGTTAAATCGACAATGCAGTACTGGTCACATACATGAGAGCAGGGGGCCAAATTATTTGGATGAAAATCCATATCTGTCGGGCTTAGTGATCAAATAATTACTATGAAAATCCATATCTGTCGCGTGATTTGAAAGTGGAATATCAAAAATTTTGTTTAAATTTCGAACTGCATTGCAAATTGAAATAATAAACAGTTGTGCTTTTTTAAGAATAAACATTTCGCTTTTTGTGGCAACGCTATGAAAATCCCTAGAGCCCTCGTTGAGAGGCTAGACTTGAGTCCTAACAGGCCCTAAATAGGTTTTCGATTTGATGAATCCAAAAAAAACTCTTCACGCAGAATCCTCAAGAAACACCCAACATTGACATCTATATTACGAAATGCATAAAGCTAACCTGAACAGATCCTATCGGAAATAACCTCGTTTCTTCACAAAGAAAACGTTACCCGAAATATCTATTCGCGTTGAAGGAAGTCGTTAGGTGTTTTTTAAAAATATCGCCCCTTTCTTGGGATCGCGTCGTTTGCTCGTTCCGAGTTTTATTACCTGTGAAGCTTTTCTTTCACACATTATTATTCGAGCAGCATGCGCTACCGGCCACGAGGGAGGTATAGGCTATAGCCCAAAGACTAGTCAATCGCCTTTAGGTTGCTGTCATAAAACTTTTTTATGCAAATATGGTATACAGAGTGTTTTTTTTAACTGGGACACTTAGGCTAAAACCGAAAACATAGAAGATACAGGGAAACTGTCTTAGGAAACATTTTATTAAATTAGACTAACTTGTGCTGCTCAGATTTTTTTCTACCGATATAATGAAATAATCCTTACATGAAAGAGAGTCGATCCGCATCAAAAATTTTTTTGATCAAAATGTCAAATTTTTATGAACAACACACGCTTGACCAAAAAAATTTTTATGCTAAAATTGTTTTCACAAAAAAAGACGAAATGGTTCCTAAGACAGTTTCCCTGTATCTCCTTTGGTTCCAGTTTAACCTGTGTCCCAGTTAAAACACTGTATTTTTGGAGATGGCAATCATCAACTAAGCCACTGTCTAAGATTCATGTCTATGACTCTCTCTGTGAGTACAATAAAAGCTTGTAATAAACTTTTAAAAAATTTGGCATTGTATTTGGTTTTTCATTCGTGATATTTTATTGTTTAAACTGTGTTTTTCAACATCAACACAGTGATCCTACAATAACTACAGCCAGTTTTAGAAAGTTAACATAATTAATTATATACCTAGGTATACAGTAAGTGTCATTCTACATACATATATCCATACATATCTCCACGCTATGTCCCTGACGGGGTAGGCACAAAGAACGGAGCGCCAAGTATCGCGATCCTGACACACCTCTGTCGCTTCGCTCAGTCTCATCATTCTCTCCACACCCTCGCCGCGGGTTTATGTATTTAATTTTTTTTATTAGCAAGCACATAAAGGTATTTCTTTATATTAGTGTCTGCTCGATTGTAGGTCGTTCTTTATCTAGGTACCTTTAGGTTAGTTTTTAATGAATTAAGAAATAACTTCCACGGAAAAGTGCAGATAAAACAGTGCAAGTCAATCTATTTTATTTTCCTACAAAATCTCGGAAAATAACATTTCCCATCCGTCATGGCATCCGTTTCGACGGGACTCTAATTCTGAAATTGCGGTCATACGACTGCAAGTCGAGAATCTATCCAGCTTATTTTCGAGAGATCAGGTTAAGGTGGTGGTCCGTGGTTGGCAAGCGCCGGAATATCGGAGACCATTCACAATTGAGATATCGCAAGCTACGGTCGTAGGTGAGTCGTAGCATGTGCTACGATGCGCTACGAAATTCTGTTAGCTCGCCGCCGGCGCCGGCGCCCCGTACGGGAAATCAGAAATGGTTTTGTTAGCTGCTACGACGGTCGCAAACTGTTCAAGCATGAATATGGAACGTGGTTCTGAGATTTCGGGGCTGAGGCCTTCGGGCTATAGTCCACCGCGCTGCCACGTTGCGGGTTGGTGGACTTCACATGCGCCTAAGAGTTCCTTCTTCGGCGTATGCAGGTTTCCTCGCGATGTTTTCCTTTACAAGTTTGACAGCAGTCGCCAAATTTACTTAAAAGCAATACATCGGTGCATGAGACGACCGGGGATCGAACTCGGACCTCTCACCATGACAGGCCGCGTCTTCGTCGTCGAGAGGGTACGCCAAAGCCCCAACAGTAGGGGCATATAATATGCTGTTGATTTGACAAAAAAGAATTCCATTATGATGGGTAAACAATAAAATGCATCCATGTTTTTCCCCGTTACCCCCCGATTTCACTCCACCATAACCCTTCACCTGTAAACGACATATTGCGTTAGATCGCCTTAATAAGGGGGCACCTAAGTGAGGCATCTAAGTGACCACTTACCGGCGACGTGACGTCACACTTTTCTTTCTCCGTCGGGGCTTACCTGCGGGAAAAGGATAACAATATTACTCGGGTGAAGGCACAAGAATAATGGTTTTCGGGTGTCGGGTTATCATTTTTCTATCAATACAAACAGGGCGTCCTTTAAAAATAGCGCCATTTACTTTGCCTCTAGCGGACGCCCGGCTTCGCCCGAGTATTTTTTATATATTAAAGTATTTTAGAGTATTTTTTATTATCTTATCTCATCTCATCTCATCTCATCTCATCTCATCTCATCTCATCTCATCTCATCTCATCTCATCTCATCTCATCTTATCTTATCTTATCTTATCTATTCCATATTCTGTTTATAAGTCTGACTTTTTTTCTTTTAGCTCGGCTCCTGAGGATCGTAGCGGGATGTTAAATAGCCTATACCTTCCTCAAGAATTAGACTATCAAATGCAAAAAGAATTTTCCAAATCGCATTGGTAGTTCCAGAGATTAGTGCGACCAAACAAACAAACTTGGGTAAAGTATAAGTAGCGGAAGACGCAGCGTAGGCCTCTCACAAGGTGGACCGACGATCTGGTGAAGGTCGCGGGACCCGGCTGGGTGAGGTTAGCGCGGGACCAGTCATCGTAGAGATTCCTGGGCGAGGCCTTTGTCCAGCAGTGGACGTCTACAGGTTGATATGATGATGATAAAGAAAGAAAAATGCCACTAAAACGACAATACAGACAAAAATCATTGCTAATATAGACAAAAATTTATTACAAAGTCATTTGATTTGAAAATTTAAATCGGATAGGTAGTTCCAGAGATTAGGGCGTTCGAACAAACAAACAAACAGACTTTCACGTTTTGTAATCAGTTGCCGTAGAATCCTTTCGCGTGTACTTTTCTTTGTTCGCAACTAGTTGCAACGGAAGAATTTTATTTCTTTATACGCATCCAGTTGCGTGGGAAAGATATGGGGGAAACTATTACTAGATGCGGATGAAGAAATAAAATTCTTCTGGCGCAACAAGTTGCTAACAAAGATAAGTACTTCTTCTACGGCAACTGGTTTACGAAACATGGCCGGAAGGGAATTGGTACGAAGTCTAGAAAAATGTGGCAAGATAGGGCGGTAGGCGCCAGTCAAAGTGCAGTCAGTGTTTGCTTCCACATTTCCGTTGCAGAGAAACGAGACGCTGTCAAAAGGGAAGCCGGCTTTGTCGGCGCGGCGCGGGCGCGGGCGCCGACCGATCGGAGTCCGGTGTGGACGCCGCGCCAACGGAAATTAGATTGCGCCTCGCTTTGAGCTGACTACAGTTCGATTCCGGCGACAAAAGGTAGTCGGGGTGCTACGTGAAGCCCAGTCAAAGGAATTGAGGAGATAACGAACTAAACTTCACTTAACCACTTGACTATTGTGTTTTATTAAAATCTTTATTTTGTTTTGTTTACCTTTATATCGTGTACAAAGCTCAAAAGTCTAGAATAGGTATAATATATAGGTACGATAAAATTTATTTCACCTCACTACAGCGAGGAAAATACTAGGTGAATTGAATCCTTTTGGCGGTCACAGAATAGATAATAGAATTGACCACTTCTTTAAATGACCACCTTCTACTTATTATTCTTTATTGCACAAAATAATTTTACAAAGAAAAACAAACAAGAAATATGTGTACAAAGGAGGACTTATCTCTACAAGAGATCTCTTCCAGCCAACCCTCACTGTTAGAAAGAGTAAACATTACGGGAGATCTAAAGTTGTGCATGTTAAAATTTAAAATACTAACTATACTCTACAAATTAGAAGAAAAGTTAAGTTTTTTCCAGGTGCAGTTTTCCACGTAGATTTCGAATGAGAAAGTATATTTCCGAGCCGTGGTGGGGAAAAATTTATTTCATTCTGTCTCAAAAAAAAAAGTTGTGGAATAGTGTTGCATTTTTAGCAGCATAAGGAATGCAAAAATGCGTGCCAGTACCTTCAATTAAGATTATTTATGATCATTCATCATGATCATGTATTATCATTACCTCGGGCCTCTCGCAGGACTACACCCGTTTTTTCCCAAGCTTTTATTTAACTTGCCTTGTTAGTTAGTGTGGGTCAAATCTTGCATGTGAATTTTGATCCACTTCCCGACGTTCATCATCAACAGCCTATTAATGTCCCCACTGCTGGGGCTCAGGCCTACCCTCTTAACGAGGGCGTTCGGGCTATAGTCCACCACGCTAGCCCAGTGCGGGTTGGCGGACTTCACATGCGCCTAAGAACTTCTTCTTCGGCGTATGCAGGTTTCCTCACGATGTTTTCCTTCACCGTTTGAGAGCAGTCAGTAAATGTACTTAAGTTTTGAGAAAAAACCCATTGGTACATGGCCCAGCTGGGGATCGAACTCCGGACCTTTCGATATGATAGGCCGCGTCTTATCCCCGACGCCACTGACGCTCTCTTATATCATTCATCATGATCGTGTATTATCATTACCTCGGGCCTCTCGCAGGACTACACCCGTTTTTTCCCAAGCTTTTATTTAACTTGCCTTGTTAGTTAGTGTGGGTCAAATCTTGCATGTGAATTTTGATCCACTTCCCGACGTTCATCATCAACAGCCTATTAATGTCCCCACTGCTGGGGCTCAGGCCTACCCTCTTAACGAGGGCGTTCGGGCTATAGTCCACCACGCTAGCCCAGTGCGGGTTGGCGGACTTCACATGCGCCTAAGAACTTCTTCTTCGGCGTATGCAGGTTTCCTCACGATGTTTTCCTTCACCGTTTGAGAGCAGTCAGTAAATGTACTTAAGTTTTGAGAAAAAACCCATTGGTACATGGCCCAGCTGGGGATCGAACTCCGGACCTTTCGATATGATAGGCCGCGTCTTATCCCCGACGCCACTGACGCTCTCTTATATCATTCATCATGATCGTGTATTATCATTACCTCGGGCCTCTCGCAGGACTACACCCGTTTTTTCCCAAGCTTTTATTTAACTTGCCTTGTTAGTTAGTGTGGGTCAAATCTTGCATGTGAATTTTGATCCACTTCCCGACGTTCAATTGAGCTGAAATTTTACATACGTATGTAAGTCGGACGACAATGCAATATTATTATTAGGAACTCTGTTATAAAACCATGCAAACCCATCAAGTTTGGGCGGCCACAAACCTGAACGACTTGTGGCCAACTTCTACGCGCAATAAAAAAAAAAGTCTGCTTATATGTTAAAGAATTATTCTACTGTAAATATCCAAACCACGCCCGAGCAATATCCATTCATTCTTTTCGTCGTTCACTCGTTCAATGGAATAACTCGCGTCGGTAAACCGCCGTGGAGATATCGGAGCGGGCGGCGTATCGAAAAATATTATATTTCATTGTCGGTTTTTCCCTATCTCTTTCAGTGTGGCGTCAATCATAAGATTACCTTCCGAGTTCCTGTAACGGGGCTACAGACCCTGGAAGAGTACTGTCAAACATTAACACTTATTATAGCTCAAAATGTTAGCACGTTGAAGTGTCAGTGCGCTGGTCACATCTGTCGGAGAACCGATAACCGCTGGGGTAGACGAGTTCTCGGGTGGAGACCCCTCGCGGGACGCCCCCCGGCTAGATGAAGCGACGATCTGTGTAAGGCGGCTGGCAGTGGATGCGGAGAACCGAAGACCGTGCTCAGGGGCGCGCCTTGGGGGAGGCCTATGTCCAACATTGGACTAGTACAGGCTGATGATGATTTCTTTATCTACCACCGCCGCTTCGTTCATCAACAGCCTATTAATGTCCCCACTGCTGGGGCTCAGGCCTACCCTCTCAACGAGGGCGTTCGGGCTGTAGTCCACCACGCTAGCCCAGTGCGGGTTGGTGGACTTCACATGCGCCTAAGAAGTGCCGCCGGTCTCACCCTATGTGGGGCTGGTCGTGCATCACTACACTTGGCGACCTCGTCTAGTACTACGATTCTAAATGTTTCTTGTTGTAATGTTTTAGTAATTGTTGTTTGTTTATATTCAGATTTTGTTAATTCACTCGCTGTAAGTGTGTTGTAATTGTATACGTCAAATAAATTCTATTCTAAATAAACGTGCCAAGCCTTTGTACAACCGCGTTATTCTTGCGTTTGTATAAACTCAAGAATAGAAGCGTAACTTAGTAGAGTACCGACTTTGATCAGAGCTATTCATGCAAATGCTATTGTGGAGAACTAATTAATATTAACTTTGACTAGTTCAAAGGAATATTCCGATGCTTATTAAAGCGTACAATACTCTATGTGAACAATAAATGATTTCTATATCGCCGGGTGACAAAGTAAAACTAAGTGAAACCGTCTGTACAGAGGCAAACAAAACTCGGTAATAATTTTGTCAACCGACTTAAAAACGGAGGACGTTCTCAATTCGGCTGTGTTTTGACATTGGAAATGTATTTTCGTTCGCTCCAGTGTAGGCTCCGATTTTACGAAAAAGTGCGATCCCCTTATATCTCGGAGAGTTGTAAAGATATGATATTCAAAAAAGGCTCAAAAGACGCGTATTTACAAGAGCTATAAGTTGCAATAAGAATTATTGGAGAAAGTCTAAAACGAAAAAAGTTATGGCCGAAATAGTGAAAAAAACATAAAATTCATTCCGAATTTTCGATTTTGACGCTCGATATTTTGGAAACCAAGAATGATATCAAAAATTTGAAAAAAACGCCTCTGGACAATTTAGTCAGCTACAATTTGAGCCTAAAACAAAGACGATCGGGTTAAGGGTTTGCCCTGTAGCCTAACCTTTTAAACTTTCATTTCATCAATAAACTCAAGCAGAGCCAATAAGAAAGAAACAGATATAGAATAATGATTCATCATCATCATCATCATATCAGCCTGTAGACGTCCACTGCTGGACAAAGGCCTCCCCCAAGGATCTCCACGACGACCGGTCCCGCGCTAACCTCATCCAGCTGGGTCCCGCGACCTTCACCAGATCGTCGGTCCACCTTGTGGGAGGCCTGCCTACACTGCGTCTTCCGATACGTGGTCGCCACTCGAGAAACTTTCTGCCCCAACGGCCGTCAGTTCTACGAGCGATGTGCCCAGCCCACTGCCACTTCAGCTTCGCAATTCTTTGAATAATGATTGTCAGAAGCGAACAAAAACCATTGGAACAAAGTCGCCACACTCGAGCGATATCAGCCGCCAATCCATCACGCGAGCGCCATCAATCGCGCGTTCCCACCCCGCAATCCCGCCGACATGCCCATCCCAATTACCCGGAAAATAATCCCGCGCTAATTCCCGGGATTATTCCCGCCGGGATGGCTCTAATACACTTTAACTTTCCCATATAATTTCACTTTTATTGATACGATTTTATTGTTTTACGAGCTTCTATACCGCACACTGTATTTAGTTTAGCGTACTCAATGGTACAACTGACAATACGCGTCAAAAAGAAGTTGTAAGCCTGGATAGGCCACAACACATTATATAATGATTATGACACAAGTGAGCTCAGTTGGTCATCACACTGAAAGCTGCATTGCACAGGACGAGCCGAAGGCGAGGGCGTTATAGAGCCGAGTGTGTAATGACATATGCTCGCGCGTGTCCTGCGGCGTTTTTCAACACACTTTAATTAATTTTGATGGCAACAGGTTGTCACTTACATTTTGTGGCTCAGTAAGTATTTCTGGCGGTGTCGAATCTAGATAATAGCTCTACATCACTTGAAGTCCATTATTTTAGAATGAAACACAAATTTTTAGCGTAATTGTAAAGTATTTTGACTAAAACAGATAGCGCTTTGGTCTCCATGAAAACGTTTGTCAAAATATATATTGTAAAAACTTGCACCGCAGCATACCGACCTCTCTCCCCCAATGACAGCTGCAGTCGACAATCCCATTACAAGTTCCGTGGAAAACTCAAACAAAAAACATGTTGCGGCGAAACTACTTACTCAGGCTTCATTGCACTTTTCTAGGTTGAATTAAGTTAGGAAACAGCTCTACATGTACGTATTGTACGTTATAAACAATCAAAAAACAGGTTAGAATCTTCTATACTGATTCGAGTCAGATTTGAAAAAATATTTTTGCATCTGATAGCCCAATTTTTCAAGGCCCAATTTCGACTTTATCACTACAAAAGGTTACCCACAGCAACTTCGAACAAACATTAACAAACTGATTAAAAAAAGTCAAGTTGAAAAAAAAAGGTTTCGTTCGTACACGATGCGTGGAAAAAAATTCAATTACAAACATGCAAATTACAATT
Organism: Metalampra italica; assembly: GCA_949699065.1. Taxonomy (NCBI): domain Eukaryota; kingdom Metazoa; phylum Arthropoda; class Insecta; order Lepidoptera; family Oecophoridae; genus Metalampra; species Metalampra italica. The sequence continues at coordinate 10,409,132 of OX452984.1, forward strand.
TCAATCCCTTACAAACCGCGGACACAACAGAAAGGTCAGAGCCCGCCCTCAGGAGCGTGCGCGGATTGCAGTAATAAGAATTATACGCTATTGTTTTTGGGAAAATAATAAACAAGCTCGCCACCCTCGGACGCTTCGAAACGAAAGGGTAAATATTCCTCGCCTCGTCGAAGGTTCGAAAATAATCTCTAATCTATAACGCATTACTATGATACAGGCGACCCACGGAAGAAAAGTACTTGAAATTTTGAAGCCACGAAATTTTACGTAAAGAAGACATTTTATTTTATTGTTAAAAATAAGTTGATCTGCAGCATTCGAAGATTTATGAAAAATCCACTGCAAGCGACGGAAATCGAACCGGACCATTAATGTGGGAAAAAACATTATTTTGTGATACCGGTGCCCAAGAATGTATAATAGCAAGTCGGTGCCCAAATAAATAAGACGAAATTATAATGAGATTTTATTGGAATAATAAAATGACAATTGTTATTTGTGTTGTTTGGTAAGAAGTGTGCTCGAGGTATGTACAGGAAATAATTTGACTGAATAATAACCTTTTCATCAAACTTGCTCGTAAATGGTAATATTATATGCATGCAAACACAATGGCCTATATTATACACCCACGGGAGTAATGAAAATCAGTACAATATTATACCCCTAGGGACTGTAATGTGTAACCGGTTTTACTGAACTGGTTTATTAAATTAATTAAGTTAAATTGAGTAGTTAACTTGACTAAAATTGACTGATTTCCTCGCAAATGTGATGAAAAACATTGTGCATGACGGGTAGTAAGGGTATTGTAAACTCGAGTCATTAAAATCCCTCCGGCTTCGGCGTCGGGCTTCTAACAGACTCTCGTTAGTAATATCCTACTTACTATCCTTATTGCACAATGTACTATTTCATTTCTCAACTGTACTACATACATAATAATATATACCTACCCCTAGGTCCGTACAATGAAGTGTGTATGATTTGTGTAGTAACTACACCGCAGGATGCAGTGGTTCGGACACGCTGCAGTTTACTCGTCCTGGTTATTGAGTTGGTTCCCAGGGGCGGGCGCGCTCGCTAGTGGGGGCCATCCCTATTATCGATAATCGACATAAACATGCGGACCTCCGCGTAGTCCAGTGGCTTCGAAAACTACAATAGTTAATGCCAAAAAATAGATATACGTAAATTTACAAAAAAAAAAAATTGTACTGAGATTTTAATATTAAAATGTAGATATTGGGTCTTAACATAATAATTAATTTAAATCGGAAAATGCTTTATTTCATTTTCACAGAAACTCAAATAACTCGGAAACTACATTCTGCTTACACTGAACCCTTTAGGTTTGGACGGCATACCTACATAGCATACATACATTTATCTAGTCCTAAACTAGGATTTTTAAGAAGTTGGAATCTGCCCCCGGTGGATATCGAACCAACGACCTGTCGCTTAAATTAAGTTCGTCACTAAATCTACTAAGTGGTAAAAAACTATAATAACTATATATACAAAGTATGGATGCGATTAATGCAATCGATAATAACGTACCTATGATTGATTCAATCAATCAAAATTCTTTATTTGTAAAACATAGGTACAGGTAAGGTGTTACCATTTTGATTGATTTTAGAACTATCGATATTTAACTTCATCACTATGGCGCATCTCTATCCATTACTACCGTTAGATACTTCGTCAATAACAAGGTATCGACCTAGAACAATAATATAAACTACAGTTAGAGATAGATGTAGTACTCGTACGTGTTGGAGAGAGGCGAAAAAGACAAAACTTTGTTGTGATTTCAACTAATTCTAGTTCAGTACGGTCTAGTTTTATAAAATAACTTGGTTTCACCCAGGATTTTTAACGTTCACTCGAGTTATTTTCCGTAGCAAGCGCTGCCCTGTTAGGAGAGAAGACCGCAAAAGTGTAAAAAGAGAGGAATTTTTTTACATAACTATGAAAATTAATAGTTTCTTAACAATTGAAACTAATTCTAGTTCAGTACGGTCTAGTTTTATAAAATAACTTCGTTTCACCCAGGATTTTTAACGTTCACTCGAGTTATTTTCCGTAGCAAGCGCTGCCCTGTTAGGAGAGAAGACCGCTAAAGTCTAAAAAGGGAGGAATTATTTTACATAACTATGAAAATTAATACAGTTTCTTAACAATTGAAACTAATTCTAGTTCAGTACGGTCTAGTTTTATAAAAGAACTTGGTTTCTCCCAGGATTTTTAACGTTCACTCGAGTTATTTTCCGTAGCAAGCGCTGCCCTGTTAGGAGAGAAGACCGCAAAAGTGTAAAAAGGGAGGAATTATTTTACATAACTATGAAAATTAATACAGTTTCTTAACAATTGAAACTAATTCTAGTTCAGTACGGTCTAGTTTTATAAAATAACTTGGTTTCTCCCAGGATTTTTAACGTTCACTCGAGTTATTTTCCGTAGCAAGCGCTGCCCTGTTAGGAGAGAAGACCGCAAAAGTGTAATAAGGGAGGAATTATTTTACATAACTATGAAAATTAATACAGTTTCTTAACAATTGAAACTAATTCTAGTTCAGTACGGTCTAGTTTTATAAAATAACTTGGTTTCTCCCAGGATTTTTAACGTTCACTCGAGTTATTTTCCGTAGCAAGCGCTGCCCTGTTAGGAGAGAAGACCGCAAAAGTGTAAAAAGGGAGGAATTATTTTACATAACTATGAAAATTAATACAGTTTCTTAACAATTGAGACTTAGTATTTATCAGTGATCTTAGCAGTTGTTCTATGGAATATATTACTCGCCGGGTAGGTATTGGACTAATTTTTTACTTAGAAGCTTCGTAAAGTTGTAAAAGCTTAAAAGAAGATCTAACAAGCAAGCGTAGGTACAAACTATCATATTTACATAGGTGGACGGATAATTAGAAACAGGGCAAGATTTTCATACAATCGAGGTCACTTTGAAGCCGTAGTTCTCCGTGAAGGATTGATCGGGGCGTGATCTGATGACGGTCATCGATAGAGAACATGGAGGACTTTCAGATCGCTATAGATATCCAACTGATCAGATCAGCCGTTTGGTAGCAGCATCATCATCGTCAGAAAAAAACCTGCAAAATGGCATAAAAATGTATGAAAATCTTAAAGTTAAGGAATTATGACGACGCTGCTCACAAACGGCTGATCTGATCAGTTGGATATCTACAGCGATCTGAAAGTCCTCCATGTTCTCTATCGATGACCGTCATCAGATCACGCCCCGATCAATCCTTCACGGAGAACCACGGCTTCAAAGTGACCTCGATTGTATGAAAATCTTGCCCTGTTTTTAATTATCCGTCCACCTATTTATATTAGGAAGTCGGTTCGTGACGTTGTCCACGGCATCTAATTTCTTATGGCCATCCAGTTTCAAATACAATTCTTGTCTAGAACAAATCACCTTGCATTCCATTCTATTATTAAGCGCAAAATTTAATGAGAAAAAATTCAAAGCTCAAAATATTCTGGCTGCATTTGAGTCTGAGCTTTTCAGCCGAATATTAGGGGTGTCGAGTTGAATTCTAGCGTGGAATGGTTAGCCGCCGGGCCGATTGTTGGGTGGAGGGCCCTCCGCGCGGCGGAGGGCTCATCAGTCAAGAGTTCAGCCCCTCCACAATTTGCAGTGGAGCCTCTCATTTCAAAGCGAGAGGGACGGCCAATTGGCTGCGAGACGTTTCTGTAGTTCAATCATTCATGAGGACATTTAACTCGACTTGTATTTAACCATCTGAGAACAATGCCGCTTGAGGTATATTTATAGATCAAAAATACTAAAAAATATCAAATCAACAGCCTATTAATACGTTCAAAATGTTGGAGCAACGAAGGCATACGGGCTATAGTCTACCACGCTAGCCCAGTGCGGGTTGGTGGACTTCACATGCGCCTAAGAATTTCTTTGCAGGTTTCCTCAAGATGTTTTCTTTCACCGTTTGAGAGCAGTCAGTGAATGTACTTAAGTTTCGAGAAAACCCCATTGGTACATGACCCAACCGAGGATTGAACTTTGAACCTTCCCATATGATAGGCCGCGTCTTATCCCCGTCTAAGAATAAGAATACAGTGTGAAGAGAATCAGGTTTTGACATTTGACGTAACTGACGATTGGGATAATCTCCCCGCACGTTCTGTGCAGTTAAGTGCATACATTTCCCACGTAAGTGGCACCGCTTCCAATTTAAACAGTGCTGAAACTTCCGGCGCACGAGTGCGGCGGGTTCGATCCGGTGCCAAGTCGCAGCGCCACTGGAATTAGGCTAATTTCCCACTGGCGCCGCGCCAGGGAACCGAACCTGCGCTACCCGCGTCTGTGACTTCGTTTTGTTTCCGCGTGCCGCGCGGAACGGATACGATATCATGTTTATTGTTCACGTTGTACATGTTTTGTTTCACAGAACGCTCGCTGGAAATTGGAATTGAATTTTAAAATGTTATGGAAATTCAGTCAAACTTTTCGTATTTTCCTTTCTCCAATCTGTAGTGGTCACTGACACCCACAAGGCGTATCCCAGACACACGCGTTCTGCGGTGGCGGTCTACCGCAGGCCGCAGCTTCACTGTGAAAACGCAGGCCGCGCTTGTCTGAAGCCTCACGTACATTGCATAGGGAAGACAACTACTACTGGCCTGTTGGCGTAGTGGTAGTAACCTTTGGCTGACTGACGTTTTGGGTTCGTTTCCCACCCGGGACTAACATTTGTGTGATGAGCACAACTGTTGGTTTTCGGATTCTGGGTGTTTGTATGCATTTAAGTATTCATTTAAAAGTATTTATGTATGTTTATCAGTTGTTGAGTAACCATTTACAAGTTTCGGCTTAGTTGGGACTAAACAGCGGTGTGTATTTGTCCAAACTTTATTTAAAAAAAAAAAACTAGGCCGCCACCGCCACCGCAGAACGCGTGTCTGTGATCCACCTAAGACTGCAAGCTTCAATGCGAGGCCAGATCTCTTGCAGACCCATGGTCGTTTGAACAGACGAGTTCTAGAAAGCGTGCCGACCTTTCTAGATGGAAGATAAGTTTTAGGCACTTACAGCAATCTCGTGTTTGAGGACATAATATTCCTATTATTTTACTTTCCTTACATTGTAAATAAACCAAGGTCACCGACATAGCCCAAAGAATTGCGAAGCTGAAGTGTCAGTGGGCGGGGCACATCGCTCGTAGAACTGACGGCGGTTGGGGCAGAAAGGTTCTCGAGTGGCGACCACGTATCGGAAGACGCAGCGTAGGCCTCCCACGGGTGGGCCGACGATCTGGTGAAGGTCGCGAGACCTTGCTGAATGAGGTTAGCGTAGGGCCGGTCGTCGTGGAGATGCCTGGAGAAGGCCTACCGCCTTTGTCCAGCAGTGGACGTCTACAGGCTGATATAATAATGATGATGACATTGTAAATATAAACTGAGGAGTAATTACTTAACGGGCTTTATTTTTGTTTAAAGTTACCTATGTAATTCTTAGTAAGAATTATTAATGACTAGTGGTCGGTCTAACGCGAATTTATTTACAAAATGTTTGGAAAAATCGGTGCCATTTAAAATAATGACAAAAAAAAACTTTTAATCAGACTTTAAAATGCTTTTTACAAGAAAGTTTACATAATTACAGATACCTACCCCTTGTCTAATCCCAACCTACGTCTAGCAGTCTCACAGACAACGTTGTAACAAACCGTGATGGAAGCAACTGCCAATAAAAACCAATGTACTGATTGAAAGGGCAGAAGGAAAGGCGCACGAGAAAGACGAGGAAAACGAACAGTGACGCAACTAACCTTTGAAGAACAATTTGTAAGGTAAACAAGTGTTTTTGGAGCACTTTCGCGAAACGTTTACGCAGAAAAAGGACGTGTTAAGCACTCTCCTGCGACCCATGGAAGCCTGGTACCTTGAGGGGTAGTAACTATGAATATAAATAGGAAGTGAATTCGAACATGACGAAATTCATCACATAGTACTTTCGGGGTTTAAAAACAGTCGTACATTTCGATATGCTTAACTTATATCTTAAGTGGTCCCTACACGATCATGCTGCATGACGTGCATTACGTGCATGACCGTCTAGTTGTAGTGATTGACGCGAACGACATGCAAACTACGTTGCTTCACTGTACTAAGTGTTGACAGCAAGCATGAGAGTCCATCATGCAGCATAATTCACGTAAACGTAATGCATGTCATGCCGCATGATCGTTTAGGGACCGCTTTACGTTTGACTTATGATGATCTGTAGACATTCTGCACGGCGCTCGTCGAAACCCGGGCCGAATCCGTCAAACACCGAAAAACTCGGCCCGAGTCCGGATGTCGGTTGTGCACCGTCAAAATACGGTCCGGAATAGTCGCAGAACGATATGTATGCCGAATCACGAGATTTGTTATCTGTGGAAACTGGTTCTGTCTATGGTCTATTGTTTGTCTATTAGTCTTTAATAAACTGTTTCCTGAATAATAATAAAATATATTTTATCTTTGTACCATCCCTTTCATTTTGTTATTATCTCGAGTCCGGCATGTGGGGGAGTATTCTGGACATGTGGCAACCCCAGAGTGGGGGAGGGGGGCGGCGGCGAGCGATCAATCAAGCCCGGAATACGGCACGCCATCAATCACGCGCTGTTTGCAGCGCGCCCTAGTTGACAACTGCAAAAGGAGCGCGTAATAATAAACAACTAGTTATTTTCGGTGTGACGTACGCGCCGCACACGCCACGCACCCGCTGCGTGGTCTCGCATACAGTACCATAGGAAATTGTCACGCGACGCGCCACGCATGCCTTAAATGGCATCAGTTTTGACGATACCGTCAACTATGGCAACATTACCATGAATTTTCTAACATAAATTAAAATTAACTCAAAACACTGTACTGTTTCAAATGTTGAAAAGAACATAAGTATAGAACATTTTAATTATTCTCAACTTATTTTTCAGGCTTCGCTTTGCTCACTTACGAGCAAAGCGAAACCTAAAAAAGTCCACAAAACTTATAAATCTAATCTTTCCCTGTGTTTTTAAAAACAAAATTCAACAAAAACAAACAGGTAAGATCGACAGGTTTGTGGGATATTTACCAGGCTATAGTTTTTAAACAAAACTATGTATTTAGAATGGATTTTAAAGATTATTACCTATATGTTATGCACGGGTTTTACATGCGATTCCTTTTGTTAACTTTCTTATGGCTTTAAAGAGGTGTAGACTAGAATTAAACATCAGTTTAAAATATGCATCATCTTGGCTGAGCCACAGCCTCTGATTAAATTGCATGTTAGGTAATGTTGCCAGTTTAGTGTTGTCATCTACGATCTGCCATATCTACCACACTTTTCTTATAATTCTATACACTAGGTACTGTTCTTTGTTACAGCAAATTTTTAGCAAAAATGAAGTATATTTGTGTAGTATATAATATATATATATTATATTATAGTGTATTATATAGTATTAGTAATATATTATGTTGTGTAGTATTTATTTATATATCAAATATATATTACGGTATATTTTTACTTTTATAGTTTTTGTTTAATTTCAAATGCCCTTTCAATATGTTATTGTCTTCGCACCTACCACAATCTATCAGCACTGCCCAAAGGTTAACTGGTAGAGAATGCCTCCGGCATTAAGTTCGCCTCTTGTAAAATACATGTGCAATAAAGTTTAAATAAATAAAAATAAATAAGTATGGCAAAGTTGACACGCGAAGGCAATGTTGCCATAAAAGGCAGTATCGATATTTCGGCAGCAGGCTTGCAAGCGAATCCACAAGTGACCCGACCCTGGCCGGGTTATTCGCAGCGAGCAATTAGAAGTAAATCACGAGCTCGCTCGGCTCGAACCCACTACCCCAGCTGGCAGCGTGCCCAGCGACCTCTCTTTGTTTCACTGCCACATATAGGTATATTTAACTAATTATGTACAGGTTTCTTTAATAGCTCGGCATAGTGGGGAAGACGCGGCCTGTCGAGAGGTCCAAGTTCGATCCCGGGTCGTGCTTACTGACTGCTTTAAAACGGTGAAGGAAAACATATACGCCGAAGAAGGAATTGTGGGGCTAGCGTGGTGGACTATAGCCATACGCCCTCGTTGGAGGGTAGGCCTGAGCCAAAACAGTGGTGTGTATCAAAAGGCTGTTGATTTGATTTTTTGTTGAATTATGAATTACTTATTTTGATTAAAATTTTCTCAAATAATTTCTTTTAATTTTAAAAATTACCCGTGTAGTGCTTTTTTGGTTTAAACATAGTCTAGTCAGAAAGCATTCACATAAATTAATAGTAGTGATAAACACGTCAAGAAATAAAACTGCATCAAAATAAATCCAAACAGGTGGTAACTTTACACTTGACTTGTAGCCCACAGAGCAATAAAATCCGTTATCGCCACACTAGAGTGACGTGTTAGCTTTATGACGCCGTAATGTAGTGCTGTCGCGACAGTGTGGCACGGCCTATAACTTTGATATTCTACTAGACTAGTCGATAACACAAATTTTCCATCGGTCCTCGGAGGAACTGACGGCCGTTGGGGCAGAATGGTTCGCGAGTGGCGACCACGCATCGGAAGACGCAGCGCAGGCCTCCCACAAGGTGGACCGACGATCTGGTGAAGGTCGCGGGACCCAGCTGGATGAAGTTAGCGCAGAGTCGGTCGTCGGGGAGATCCCTGGGGGAGGCCTTTGTCCAGCAGTGGACGCCTACAGGCTGATATGATGATGATGACTCGGAGACATCCATACGTTTAATATTATAAACGGGAAAGTAAAGTTAATCTGTCTGTCAGTATCTTTTCACGCCCAAACCGCTGAACGGATTTTGATGAAACTTTGTGTGGTGATACGTGGAACCCTGGGGCAGAACATGTATGCTACTTTTCCACGTTAACTGTTCCCGCGGAAACAGACAAAAAACTTATTTCACGCGGGCGAAGCCGGCGAAACAGCTATACTTTTAGTCGCATAATGTCCACTGCATAAAAAAATTGCATCTTAGAGGTTGAATTTCACGGACTTATGGGCTCCCTAAACGATCATGCGGCATGACATGCATTACGTGCTGTCACTCATGCATGACCGCCTAGCTGCAGTGATTGACGTGCATGACATGCAAACTACGTGCTGGCCGTTGCTTCACTGTACTGATTGATAGCAAGCATGATGGTCCATCATGCAGCATGACGTTCACGTAAACGTTGCATGTCATGCAAGCAAGATCGTTTAGGGACACTTTTAGTTCGATTAAACAAGAAGTTTCAAATCTCTTTGGTGGCGCGCGCGCTCCCTGTGGAGATCGCATCTTGCATATTTAGTATCGGAACCTATCGTGTCACTTACAGGGGGGGTGCGGACAAAGGAAGCGGAGTAGCGGGAGGAGGTTGCTAATACAAATTTATATGGAGGTGTGAGTGAGTCATAAATTTGTGGTTATTTTGACACGATTTTGACACCCATAGAATGCTTTTATTACTCATCCATATGGGTGTGGCAAAATTTTTTGATCCATGATTTTTAACAATAAACAAACAATTGACGAAAATTTAAAGCGATAAAAAATACATATCCAATCGGAATATGCGTGCGGGTCAAGTGTAATCGCCTCCCATTACAAAGGGCACAGATGCGTAAAAACGCTCCGAAAGGGGCAATTTGACGAGACAGTCGCGATACACGCCCGCTGAGAACAATATCGCGACGAAACGCGCGTCATTTATTTGATAAGCTCCGGGACTGCGATCCCGGGAAGATTGGGCAAGTCCGGGATGAGCGGTGTTGTGGGTGTAGACCAGAGCTCGGCGGGGGTGTGCTGTTTTTACGTCATTAATGTCATGTAGTTGTGTCTTGTAGATATTAATATGGATAAGATCCTTAAAGAAATATTAAAAGAAAACATAACTGAATTTATTTTTTATTGTGAATTTTCTGTGCTATTGTAATAATCTAAATATATAAAACAAAGTCGTGTTAGTTAGACCACTTATAACTGAAGAACGGCTAAACGGATTTTGATGAAACTTGGTACAGCGATAGCCTGGAATAACATATAGGCCACTTTTTACCGGGGTAAACGATTCCCGCGGGAAAAACGCGGGCGAAGCCGCGGGGAACAGCTAGTTAACTATATATTTTTCTATATTTTCAATTTTTAATGAGCTTCGCCTTGAGTTTAATATCATTAATCACATTCCGTAGGTTCTAATAAAATTCATTTGTTTTGATGGCGACGTAACGCTCGTAGCAGAAAGGCAGCCTAAATAAAATCATTTCTTTAGTTCATTATAATTGCACATGGGGCATTTATCATTGAATGATATGGTATGTCCATGTTATGCAAAAACTGAAAACAGCACACCCCCGCCGACCTCTGGTGTTGACACTTATTGGAAATTATTACGGGACTGCCTGTACGTAGAGATATCGATACTGGATCAATCAATCAATCAGACATTTGCGGCCACTGCTGGACATAGGCCTTCCCCAATGAACGCCACTACATCCGGTCCGCGGCGGTGAACAATTACTCTCGAAACTTAAGTACATATACTGACTGTTCTCAGTGAAGGAAAACATCGTGAGGAAACCTGCATACGCCGAAGAAGAAATTCTTAGGCGCATGTGAAGTCCACCAACCCGCACTGGGCTAGCGTGGTGGACTATAGCCCGAACACCCTCGTGGAGAGGGTAGGCCTGAGCCCCAGCAGTGGGGAGATTAATAGGCTGTTGATGATGATGAATTACTCTTACCTATTTCTGCGGCAAACAGCCATTTTTATCAAAATGTGGATGGATGAACTCCATTCTTTCATGTAGATGTTAAAAGGCAAAGGCAATCGAATCGCATAAAAATCCTAGTCACTCTGCCGCGATTAATGAACGCTCGCAAAAATCGGCGAACATTAAACAAATATAAATTATTCCCTTGGGACCGATATCGGCGCCATGTTTGTCCGGAACCCGGAATTGTACAGTCAACAAAAGAGATAGGTAAGCAGGCACATTAAATAGCCCTGTAATGTGCCTGCTTACCTACCTTATTTGTTGACTGTCATCATCATCAACAGCCTAATAATGTCCCCACTGCTGGGGCTCAGGCCTACCCTCTCAACGAGGGCGTGCGGGCTATAGTCCACCACGCTAGCCCAGTACGGGTTGGTGGACTTCACATGCGCCTAAGAATTTCTTCATCGGCGTATGCAGGTTTCCTCACGATGTTTTCCTTCACCGTTTGAGAGCAGTCAGTAAATGTACTTAAGTTTCGAGAAAAACCCATTGGTACATGGCCATTTATTTTTATTATTTATTATTTATATTTGTTGACTGTACGCACCGGTTAAGGCCGGAAAATGGATCGAAATACAAGCCTCGTGATGGAATAACCTCAAACGTTTTGTGATCCTCGAAGGTCTAGTTCCTTGAATGTCTAGTACTTAGGTCAGTTAGGTCCCCGAACTGCCCGAACGTCCAACTTCCTTTTCCCCGAATGTCTATAGCCCTGAACGTCCATCTCCCAAACGTCTACTGGTAGGGGAAAAATCTTACAATCTACTCTCGTTTATTTCTGTACTAGCTGTTTCCTGCGGTTTCGCACGAGTAGAAAAGTTTTTTCCGCGGGAACAGCTTTTCTCGTGGCATCTCCAGCATAAAAGTTATTCTGTCTATATTACTGTAAAGTTACATCAAAATATGTTCCGTGGTTTTCGCGTGAAAGAGTAACAAACATCACAAATATCCTTAGAAAGTTTCGCGTTTGTAAAATTCTAGCTGTTGTCGTTTTTTTCCCGCGGAACAGTTTACCGCGGTAAAAAGTAGCCCATATGATATTCCAGGACATAAGCTATCACTGTACCAAGTTTCATCAAAATCTTTTCATCCGTTACAGCGTGAAAGAGTAACAAACATCAGAACATCCTCACAAATTTAATATACTCACAAACTTTCGTCTTTATAATGTTAGTAGGACGTAAGATTGTGTTTTACGTAGTAGTGGAATTTTTTAAAATATATTTCTCGATAACGTATTACCGCTTTAAATTTAAAACACAGTTGTTCGTAAAACTCCGTCGCAGTGCAGAACAGAGTACAAACAAAATCTCATTAAATGAAAAGTTACTTAAAATATGAAGCTGCGGAAGCGAATTCATTTCACAACCGACGCTCCACGGGTAAGTTTCGAAACCGGATACGCTTGTGTTGGAAGACAGAGACTACCTTCAACTTAAGCCGCCTACACACTGGGGCGGTATTCCATTTCAATCCAATTTATTCAATTCAAAATTTGTAACATTACAGATATAATTAACTAGCTGTTTGTGAACACTCTAAGTTTCATCACAATCTGATCTATGGTTTCGGAACGCATATAGGGACGAAAAAAAACACATTTTTATTTGTATAGATTTCTGACTTTTATTCATTTTGTTCGGCTCCTAAGGGTCGTAGCGCAATGTTAAATAGTATATACCTTCCTCAAGAATTATGCTATCAAATGCAGATATAATCTTGCAAATCGGACCGGTAGTTCCAGAGATAAGCGCGTTCAAACGAAAGAAACAAACAAAAAACAAACTTTCCTGTTTTTGTATATGGGTACTTAAGTATCGTCTATTATACCACAGGCTTTTCGGTGAAGAAAACATCGTGAGGAAACTTGCATACGCCAAAGTTTTGAATTTCTATTCTAAGGCGAGTGTGAAGTCCACCAAACACGGATTGGAGCCCTCATGGTGGACAGAGGTTGGCACAAAAGATACCATGCCTTGCAAATCAGTGGAGAACGCAACAGGGTATTTTAAGAATACCGCCCCTAATGCTGGAGAAAAAAACAGGCCTTTATAAAATTAAATAAAAGTATTTCCAAAGTGATTTAATCCCAAGATTGCCAACTTCGAGACGGTTCGCAAACAGGACCCGCCAAGAAGAAATTACGCTGGTAAATGTTGGCAGTTTGGAATTAGACGCAAGCCTTTCTCAGAGGAATCCGAGAACTTACTCAAATAAATTTCTGGTTACCAATGGTGGAATTTATAAAGCGTGCCTGGAGGAAAAGTACTCTAAATACTGAATATAGCAAATTTTACTGAAACGAAACATTAATTTATTTTCAAAAATACATAGAATTGCATTCAAAGATTTTTCATAAACCACCTCTATGACCTGGGAATCGAACCGGACAAAATGTGGGGAAAACACACCTATATTTTTAAGATACCAATCGAAAGGGTCAATCATCACAATCAATTCCTTATAAGTAACATAGTATCTTAAATTAAAGGATGACCATGGAATTTAACGTTTTAAGTATGCTTCGAAAATTCCACCATGTATATCTCAGGAATACCCGGTAATGATTTTTCCGGTTTTCAAAATTATAAATTATATTATATATAATTATATAAATTTAGGAAATACGATTTGGTCCAATTGGGAATTGGACTTACATGCAGCTAACAAGTCATACGATTTGCATTAAAAATGTAATGCATGAGCCATGTAATAAATAAAAAGTGCAGATAAATGCGAAGTTGCTTGAACTTCTAACAAAACATAACCTAAAATGTAATAACCATTTAATATTTTCATTGTACGCAAGGAAATGAATAAAGGAAGCCATTTGCACAATAAATATATTAAACTTACGAGCGACCTAACCATTTTGTGTTCTAACTGCAGTAATAACATTTACATATCAATAGTTCAGGTTTACGGTAACACCTTTGTTGGTTATTGGGTCTGTGGACCTGCGATACAGCACTTAGGGGACGTAATACAGCAACGACCTTTGCCGAAGTACCAAACTGCTGTGTTGGGATTAAGAGAGGGCATTTACCTTCCCCTTAATTACCCAAAGTCGCACCTACATCGCATAAAATATATTTACCATTAAATTAGTCTGTATGCTACAGGATATTCGAATTTCCCGAGGACCCGCCAAAGAGATCCCATCTCTATGGTATGCTAGAAATAAATAGTCTTTCTCATTACTCATACTCTGAAAGAAGGTCTGAAGTTGTCTGAGTAGCGGGTTGAAAATAATACATCTTAGCCCTAGGGAGAATCGCTTTCAACTGACAGCTGTCAAAATATTTAAAAAAACTAGTACTATTTTGACATTTCTATTGGACCATGTTCCAACTGTCTATACAGCCACTCAATTACAGCGCGATGTAAAATTGAAATAACATAAAGTTATGTAATAATTAAATAATATATATTTTTAAATGATTTTATTATAATTATTATTGTCAACTATTTCTTTAAAATAACATAGATTTGCGCAAAATATTTATCATTTTTTCAATTATGAAATGAAAAATAATGGCAGAATAGCTGGCCGGCCACAGAAAAAAAACAAAATAATAAAATCCGATCTTCATTTGTTTTTTCGAGTTGTAGAGTTTTGTTTATACTTCCGTATAGCAGAGATTTGTATTAACACTCATTTTATGTTTTTGTTTTTACTTTCAGTGTATTCTTAATGAAAAGCACAGTGTTTCCCTCGGGTTCAAGACTTATTTAGAGGTCCCTCGAACTATTGGCGCCCTCGCTACGCGTCGGGCGCCAAACCCCGTCTCGGGACTTAAATAAGTTACTTTCACCCCTGGGGTAACAATGTACTATTACATCTCAATAAATGTGATCTATAAAGTCCTGACTATCGTTACTAATAGCTAGTTGTATCGTAATACAACGAAGTTTAAATAGCTCCGTACATTTTAAAACTCCGTGGACAAAAGTTCCAGCCATCGTTAGCATTATATCATTGGAAGTTATAATAACCATCGCGAGCTTGTTGGAACACGAACCGGCTGCCGTTGGCGATGGATCATCAACTAAATAACTGAACTACAACGAACTAAATAACTAAACTCAAACGAAAGCGAGGCATTCGATTAGAGCTCAACACGAGTTACTAAGCAGGGTTGGCAGCTCGATAAAAAATACAAATAAAAAACTTTAACTGACTTTCAGAAATTTCTTTTAAAAACAGTCTATTAATATGTCCCCACTGCTGGGCCTCAGTCGTGAGGGCTATAGTCCACCACGCTAGCCCAGTGTACAAACTAAGAATTTCTTCTTCGGCGTATGCAGGTTTCCTCGCGATGTTTTCCTTCACCGTTTAAGAGCAGTAAATGTACTTAAGTTTAGAGAAAAACCTTGTGTGTCTAAACTTTCTGGCAATGAAAAAACAGAATTTATAATCTGTATCATCATCATCAGCCTGCACTAGTCCACTGCTGGACATAGGCCTCCCCCATGGCGCGCCACTGAACTCTCTGTTTAAATAAATAAAGTAGTATTAGATTTCCCTTTGTTTTAATATCAAATTAGATCCTAAGATATTAGAGTTTTGTTTCAACCAACCCTAACTGGGTTTATTCCAGAAATGTGGCAACTTTTTAAATGGAAAAGCGATACGCTTTCATGTGGAAACAATGATGTTTTTCTGCACGTTTTTTTGCGATTCAATTATTTTTGTAATCGTTATTGTTTTGATTGTATTCATGGTAGGCGGAAAACCTATTCATGTTAATAAATCAATATTATAAGTATACACAAAAACGGGACGGAAAATTCACACTCTGCAAAACAAAAACTTTGTTAAAAAAATTAATCAAGTTTATTACGTAGTTAGCATATAAGAATTTCTTCTTCGGCGTATGCAGGTTTCCTCGCGATGTTTTCCTTCACCGTTCGAGAGCAGTCAGTAAATGTACTTAAGTTTCGAGAAAAACCCATTGGTACACGGCCCGGCCGGGGATCGAACTACGGACCTTTCGATATGATAGGCCGCGTCTTATCCCCGACGCCACTGACGCTCAATGATTACTTGAATGATAAAATTCCATGGAGTACCTAATCGCTCAACATAGATAAATATATATTGCAATGAACAAGATATTTTTAATGTATAAAACAAAGTCAGGGCCCTGTTGGGTTTGTTGCTGTTCATCCCCTCGACTATACACGTGGAAACAGACGTAGTTCAGACAGCATTGACGTCAAAAAGAAATTCAAAATTCAAAACTATGTTATTGCATGTAAGTACACTGGGTACATTTATACGTCAATTTTTTATCTACCACCGCCTCAAAGGTGTTATATAGAGCTGGGAAGAAGAAGCGGCGCAACAAACTTCCGCAACACATCTTTTAAAATCAAGTTTGTACATAACATTATTTTGTAAAGATTGTGCGAGGCTGAAGTAACATTAACACCAGGCATCTTTGTCATTTAGATAATCGACTGTCCTATAATAAGCTTTCTTACAAAGTTGTTGTTTAATGTGGGTCTTAAATGTTCTGTCATTCATATTTAAGATTTCTTCTGGTAGTTTATTGTAGAAGCGTATACATTGCCCCGTGAATGATTTACTGACCTTACTAAGCCTTAACTGTGGTGGTACAAGTTTGTTTTTGTTTCTTGTAACATAAGCTGTGTTCATATCACAGTGCCTCAAAAAGAGAGATATATTTTTGCGGACATACAAAATATTCTCAAAAATGTATTGACTGGCAACGGTTAATATATTAATTTCTTTAAACTTTTCTCTTAATGATTCTCTACAACGTAGATTATAGATCGCCCTAATAGCTCTCTTTTGCAAAATAAAGATGGTTTCTATATCTGCCGCTTGACCCCACAGTAGGATGCCGTATGACATGATGCTGTGGAAGTAGCTGAAATAGACTAATCTCGCAGAGAATATTGTACTCTAATTTAGAATTTGAATTTCTGTGACCTTCAAAGAGAAAATGCAAATAATATCAAACTCTGCTCCGTCACATCACAATGTTGCACAAACTCCGCCACAAGACTCGCTAACTAATTCTACAACTCGAGATACTTCGTAGCAACTGCTACGACATGCTACGAGATATGCTACGAAACAAAGATGCAATTGTAGCTACGACGCCGCGTAGACAGTTCAAATTCTAAGGGCCTCTTACACCGCTTGCTAATAAAGTCCCAGATACCCTATCTGCAGGTTATCTGACAGATAGCCTGTTTTTTTGGTTTCACAGGTATCTGATTGCCTATTTCTTATATATTTCATATAGTTTATCACACATATTTATCTGATAGATTAGTTTATCACTAAGATTACTATCTGTAACAATATCAGGAAGTGGTGAAAGAAGCCCTAAGTGTAATATTCTGCCACCGGATAATTCTGGACATCGTTAGTTTAATCTAGCAAGATTATAAACTGCCGAGATATTGTGAACGGACAATCATCATCATCAGCGTGCACTAGTCCACTTGTGAACATAGGTTAGGAACAAAAAAATAATTTTCGGATCTTCAATTTATCTCAATTCGTAGTTATGGCACGGATAAACGGCTCCGGCCGTGTTTGAAACCGAGCTACAAAACTCGGTTACAAACACGACCGGAGCCAGCTACAAAGCTACAAATTGTAGCTGGTTACTAAACTCGGTTACAAAAACGACCGGAGCCAGCTCTGGTTACTAAAATCGGTTACAAATACGACCGGAGCCAGCTACAATGTAGCTGGTTACAAAACTCGGTTACAAACACGACCGGAGCCAGCTATAAATTGTAGCTGGTTACTAAACTCGGTTACAAACACGACCGGAGCCAGCTACAATGTAGCTGGTTACAAAACTCAGTTACAAACACGACCGGAGCCAGCTACAATGTAGCTGGTTACAAAACTCGGTTACAAACACGACCGGAGCCAGCTACAAAGTAGCTGGTTACAAAACTCGGTCACAAACACGACCGGAGCCAGCTATAAATTGTAGCTGGTTACTAAACTCGGTTACAAACACGACCGGAGCCAGCTACAATGTAGCTGGTTACAAAACTCAGTTACAAACACGACCGGAGCCAGCTACAATGTAGCTGGTTACTAAACTCGGTTACAAACACGACCGGAGCCCAAAAAACTGATTGGGGCACCGTAGTTTGGCACAACAGATCCTGTAGGGTCGCAGTGTCGCCGAGTATTCCTTGTCTCCTACCAAGATAAGATCGTTCCGCAAACGATGTGCTATCTCTAGAATTTCAAGACTTCATTAAATCTAAGTTGTTTGAATTCGAACTGGGACGCCCAACAATGTCAAAGTGCTAGTTCTCGCCCCAAGCGAAGATCTAGATCTTACTGAGAACTAAGTTGGACTCACTCGTCCCGTATCAGAAGGACTACCCAGTAAGAGCGGTTAAAACACTGTTCATTTAGGTATTTTAGTTCTTGGTTCTTGAAAATGAATATTAGGCCCAATTTTGACAGCACTATAATTACTGTGTGACAGGGATAGAAATTATTTTAGTCCTGACAAACAACTTTGTGCTTTCTAAATCAGGCCTGGCCAGACTAAAAGGCAAGAAGAGATTATTCGCGAAAGGAGATAAGTAAGTAGGTACTTATAATTATTTGTAAAATGTGCAATCTCATTTGTGAATAGATAATCCAAATTTTAACAAAAAGAATACCGTCTTCTTTGCGTTAAGTCCAGTGCGGGTTGGTGGACTTCACATGCGCCTAAGAATTTCTTCTTCGGCCCATGCAGGTTTCCTCACGATGTTTTAGTTTTGAGTTGTCAGTAAATGCACTTAAGTTTCGTAAAAAAACCATGGGTATATGGAGCCGGGGATCGAACTTCGGACCTTTCGTTATGACAGTTAAGGCTTAGTAAGGTCAGTAAATCATTCACGGGGCAATGTATACGCTTCTACAACAAACTACCAGAAGAAATCTTAAATATGAATGACAGAAAATTTAAGACTCACATTAAACAACAACTTTGTAAGAAAGCTTATTATAGGACAGTCGATTATCTAAATGACAAAGATGCCTGGTGTTAATGTTACTTCAGCCTCGCACAATCTTTACAAAATAATGTTATGTACAAACTTGATTTTAAAAGATGTGTTGCGGAAGTTTGTTGCGCCGCTTCTTCTTCCCAGCTCTATATAACACCTCGGAGGCGGTGGTAGATAAAAAATTGACGTTGTATAAATGTACCCAGTGTACTTACATGCAATAAAATACTTTTGAATTTTGAATTTTTTGAATTTTGATAGGCCGCGTCTTATCCCCGACGCCACTGACTCTCTAACACTCTACTTTTCTAGGTCCTTTCGGTCAAAATACCATGCATAGCTTTTACTACCTTAAGTTAAACCCCCTCGTGGACCAATCCAACGCATCGACCCTCCAAATCGAGTTACATCGGAAATCCCAACTCTTACACCAATTAAGCAACTTCAAACCCTTCAATTACGAAGCGAAATTAAAAAGATAATTTCAACTTTGGGGTCGATTTGTGCGCACCAACTCTACCAGCCATTTTAAATTTTGTTATATATCTAGTCACGCGTCGGTGTCCCGGTAGAAAAAACGATTAAAGTGTCGGTGTGACGGCCCCGGGACGCTTACGTCACGCGCATTGTTCTTTATTTATTTATTGTCTAAGGGTGTTATTTTAACAACCAACCCCTGACAGCGACACTTTGGATTTTATGGTTTTTTTGACACTGTCGCTAGATTGGGTAAGCACAATAATGAGGGTACTTGCATGTACCTCACGAGTATGACGGATTAAAATACGCCAGTCAGTGCGCTACAGACTTTAAATCTGCATATCTATCAAAATTCAGTAGATATTAGAGAGGCATGAATTTAGGCAGGGAACTAACTATACAGTTTGGGAAAATGCATTAGCAACAAACAAACAAACACGCCGGCGAGGGCCACAAACGAATTGCACCAAAAACTAATTTTTTTCGGCAAAATTAAGAAAGGCCGTCGACGATTGTGTCCCGACCTTTATTCGGAGTCGATTTACGGGACAGACGACACGACTGGTTGTAAAACTTGCACAGATGTAAAAGACAGCGGATTTAAAATTCAAGAAAGTGTTTCGGCGAGACGGTAAATACAATGTATATTTCATTTCAGTTAAAATATTGAGCTACATGGTAGAAATGTAAGCCGTCTAGAATGTAATACTAACATGTGGTAGAAAAATGCTACTAAAAAGTACTCTGTAAAAAAGCATTGCTATTATAGGCAAAAATTTACTACTACTAATGTCATTTGATTCGCAACAAATGATTTCGTACTGACTCTGGAATCAGTCTCATCTCTTTTACGCTTCTTTTAAATAACTATATACTGTTAAATTCTCAAGCCGTTACAACGTCTGAGTAAAATCCTTTATTCCCCTTATCTCCGGCATGTCCCGCTCTTACAGAACATAACCCGTCATACAGCGGGACATGTCCCACCGCGGGCGTAGAGTGCACTTCCCTGCTCGCTACTATACAACAAGTGTTGTAACTTACAACGTTTTAGCGGAACTATGGCGCTTCACTATTTCACTATATATGTATTGTGGCGTTTCAAATCAAAAGGAACCATTAGCATTTAGTTTCCGATTAGATTTTCCGAGTTAGGGCTTCTTTCACCACTTCCTGATATTGTTACAGATAGTAATCTTAGTGATAAACTAATCTATCAGATAAATCTGTGTGATAGACTATATAAAATATATAAGATGTAGGCAATCAGATACTTGTGAAAGCAAAAAAATAGGCTATCTGTCATATAACCTGCAGATAGGGTATCTGGGACTTTATCAGCAAGCGGTGTAAGAGGCCCTTAGTCTCCTATTATACTATACCTACAGATTTTTATGAATCACATTTTAATAAGGATACGTTTTAGAGATGCGCTGAATATTAGTTCAGTATTCGGTATTCGGTAAATATCGACAAATTCGTATTCGACCGAATATTCTGCGCAGTCGCCCATTATATTCGATTCAGTTCCTTATTAAAAAAAATTTTTACGGTTGCTTAGTTCCAAACTAAGCCGAAGCTTGTAAATGGGTACTGGTAAAATTATTTAATCTATTTGAATATATAGATATATTTTAGGCGGGTGGGATTCCAGAGGTAATTGCAATTTGCAATCTCCCGGGCGGCCTATGTCCAGCGCTGGACGTCAAAGGGTGAATACAAAACCAGTGTGAGCGCAAAAACCGCTAATTAAAACTGCAGCCTTTCGCTCGCCGGGGCCGCCATGAATATTCAGCTTGTAATCCAGTGGCTGCAAGTGACGTTGGTGAAACCGAAGTGAGCTCTCGCTGGCTAAATTCTACCTTTTCACACCCATGAAACCGGATACAGGTGTTTGAGAAGATATTAGGTGTCTAATCACTTTTGCAGAAAGGGCACCAGGTGTCTACAAGATATATTGCAGCTGTGGCAGTGCTTACATCGGCGAAACTATACTATCGCGAAAAGAACAAATATCACAGCTGTAAAAAACCGCCAGACGTATAAATGCAGCCATTGCGGACCACGTGATGATGCTGGTACTGAACTGCTGACCACTGGATTGAGCTTCACCAACCTAAAATCCTGTCCACGGATCGCCACTACTATCCGCGGATAGTGCGAGAAGCTATTGAAATCAAGAAACTCAAAAATTTCAATAGGGAAGATGGTTTTAAATTGTTCACGGCGTGGAAACCAGTGATCGGTAAACAAAATCTCGCGACTTGTCGTCGAATACACCCGCAGATGCCGCGAGACTTCCCAGTAACACAAGACCAACCGTGGGTAGTTGGAGGAACGGAAGACAGCTCGCCTATCCAGCCAGCTCGTGATCACGGTCAGTGTAGCCTGGTCGAAACATAGAGCAAGGGTAAACAAAAGTATACTTGCGTGTAAGACCTGGGTTGACTTTTTGCAAAAAGGGCTACCTCCGCCGGATCTTCAAAAATCCAGTTTTGATACCTTTACCTATTGCTATAGAATTTTGGGATAACATCTATATATGGGCCCCGCGGTATACAACAAGCTCCCAGGGACCATAACAGAGGCGTCCAGTGACGCCATTTTTAAGACTAAATTAAAAAAGTGGCTTGTCGAGCAGGCATTCTACACGTATAGTGAATTCTTAGCTTTTAAGGCTAGTTAGCAAATATGATACCAATCAATGTGACATTTAGATACTAAGACTATTTTATTTGACATTTTATTTTTATTGATTTGACATTACACTTACAATTAAGTAAGGCAATGTATTTTATAAAGTTGACCTGTAATGAATATTACTAATAAATTATGTCTATGTCTATGTCTAAGATCACACATCTAGATAAGTGGCTAACTAAAAGTAGAGTAGAAAACAGACTTAAGTAACTAAACAAAGCTCTAAAAAAACCCCAAATTATTTATACAAACAAATTCAAAAGCGCTTCGCTGATATTATGTACACAACCCCTCCGACAGGATTCTCTTGGAAAGTCAATTTGTACGTGTTTATTTAAGTTTTAGAGAGCGCTCAGTTCGCAAAGTTCAGACATATTGGATCTTTTTACGTAAGCATCCCGTCAAAGCGGATATACCCACAGACCTAAAGTTTTTCGCTACGGATATAGCGACGTATTTTTGTTTGTCCGTCATTTGTTTATTTAATAATCTATAGTTCATGGAGAAACAATAAAAACAAACGAAAACGAACACAGAAGTACAGGAATGTTTGTCCGCCGAATAACTTGAAAATTACTGGACTGATTGAGTTATTTGTATGACAGTAAAATTGTCCGGAAAGATGGGAGAATTATGGGAATTTGAAGAAAACCATTCTTTTTGCGAGATATTAAATTGAAACTCAGTGATACATAAGTTAACTAAACGCCTATACTACCTACGCTACCTTCTCCGTTCCGTCTTTGAGAAACAAAATATATGCAAAAACAGGGGGAAACCTTGTAGGGGCAGAAAAATTCAGATAACAACAGAGCATAGATATTTAGCGACGGCGAGAGACGAGTGAGTAATGTAAGCAGAGGATCATAAATGATTATGAGTCGCAAAGTATTACATAAGAGCTGTCATAATTAATGACAGCGCATATGAAATGAACTGATGAAAGACGTGCCTTCAGCATCGAACAACCAGAACACCAGACATGCAACTATTGAAAATTTCCTGCTAGCATAAAATACATAACCTAACCAAGAATTTGAATAGAATAGAAGAAATTTATTTAGCACAAACAAAGCAGCACGTTACAATAATTTTATACACATAGAATAGAATAGAACAGAACAGAACAGAACAGAACAGAACAGAACAGAACAGAACAGAACAGAACAGAACAGAACAGAACAGAACAGAACAGAACAGAACAGAACAGAACAGAACAGAACAGAACAGAACAGAACAGAACAGAACAGAACAGAACAGAACAGAACAGAATAGAATAGAATAGAATAGAATAGAATAGAATAGAATAGAATAGAATAGAATAGAATAGAATAATTGTTTATTGTCACAGAGCTGATGAATTGCACATATAGTTTACCTATGTACAGTCAACCCGTAGAGCGTCGGCCAGGGACAGGGCATTTAATAAACCAATGACAATAAACTCTTGACTGTACAATAAATATACACCTACCTGCAAGGTCCCCATTAACAAGATATCCCAAAAATACACACACAACTCCCATTTTCATTTTCGCTGGCACAGTAATAAAAAGGTATCGTCTTCCGTTACATTAGAGCAAATCTAAAAAAAAAAAGAAAACGTGCTGACGCCGCGGCAGGTGCGACGCCCGGCTAAAAGTCCGGCCGGCCGTAATTGCCGTAACACAGCGCCGGGAAATCCCACCGGACGGCCGTAAAAGGAGGCCGGAAGGCACGGCGGCACCGGACTAGCAATTGTGCTCCGCAGGCATTACACTAAAAGTGTACCTCTCTGTGCTATGGAACTATTCTCACAATTAGGGATTGCAGATATGAGAAATTCTGCGCCGCGGTCAGCTGTTAGGCTTACGTTTTATTTTCCCGTGTGAAAAGTTTAATATATTTATTTGTTTACTAGGTGCTCTAACCCGCGTTAGTTTTCGTAAAAATGTAGCCTATCTATATATACAAAATTTCATCAAAATATCAAAATCCATTCAGCGGTAGCGTGAAAAGGTAACATTTGTAATTTTGTACAGTCGACCGCACGTCAGTGTCAACACTTTGACCTTGAGCTGGCGTAGCTTATGAGGAAGTTTCAATATTTTGCGAGACCAGTATATACTGGTTTTGTTCCACTGACGTGCGGTCGACCGTACTTGTGGATTTCATCTGTGTTTTTAACATATTTTCTGAAGTGTTCTGCAGTAATATTAATGGGGGATAAACCATCAGCCTGCAGCAGTCCACTGCCGAACATAGGCCTCCTCCACCAGAACCGAAGTTCGGATCCCAAACTTTGGTTCTCCAGATCTTCGGTCCTGGAGAACAAAAGCTATCCCGTTCCATCTAAACCGTGATTGAGTGACAAACACAAATCGGTATGTGAGCAAACTCTATCGCATGGCGAGAGTCAGTAACAAGATTTAACCCGGCAGCGCAATAGAGGCTGAAATATTTAAAGTTGCAGAAGCGGCTGAACAAAGATTTATCGAGCACCGATAAATCTTATCGCAAGCGATTTTAAAGCTGTCAGCCGATACGGATGAGATTAGGCTGCCACCCCAGCGAGCGGAGGGAAAACAGACTACAAACTTTAGATAGTTTTAGACTATAGCAGCTAATAAATTCATTAAAAACTGCAGGGGAACAAGTCCCAGCAGTGGCCGGAAGCACGGATGCGGCGGGGCAGAGGAAGCCCCATGTCCAGTAGTGGACTGATGATGATGAAACTGTATTTGAACTAAATGGACTTGGACATAAGTCCGTAATGACGCGGGCGAGGCCGCGGGAAACAGATAGTCATAAAAGTGTTGGAGAAAAGGATATCTGAATGAATCCCATCTTCAATGCGGAATAGATGAAACAACTGGTTCAACAGCAAATACTTCACAAAGTAATACTTCAATATCGTAAAGTTGAAGCGGTTTGTTTGAGTGAGCCATTCATCTATTCAGAGTTCACGGTTTTATCATAAATCTAGCTGGCACTAGTTTGAGAACTTCTGCGCTCAACTAGGACAAACCTTTTTGCTCCCTCGTTCGTAGTTGAGTTGAGTTTACCTGCAAAATGAGAAAAAGAACATTATTTACGGTGGGTAAGTCATACCTCGCAAATCTAGGCAATATATGCCATAGAACCGTGGCGGGCAGTGACGCTACCGACTGTGCGAGACCTGGGATTGGTGTGGTTAAGGCATGACTCTCACGCCATGACATGAAAGGTTGCCTGGAAGAAATCGCTTTTAGAGATAACGCTGCCTAGACGTAAGCTACTGTAAAACACTATATTAAGTGGATGATGAGTCAAATCATCTGTACGTGTGGTTGTTTCAAACAATCTAAAGGTGGCAGCGACAGGCAGTAGCCAGTCACCATCAGCTGCGACTGTCTGACCATTTGTCGCACAGTAGACACTAAAAAAACTTAACATCGTTACAGAATTCAAGGAACAGAGAGAAACGCGCGAGAAAATGTTTTTGTTCCAGCTTGGCGGAGAACAAGACATTAGTCTTTTTTCTAGTAAAACTACTTGGAGTAAGTATGTACAAAGCAAAGACGCAAATATATACATGTAAAGTATATAAATATTATGCACGTATCTAATCCAAAGCATTTTTTTTTCACCCGATCACCTTCGACAAGTGGTCGGAGTCTTTTTGAAACAGAATTTTCTCAATGATATGAGCTAGGGGTTTACATTTAGGTATGGTGTAATTGTTAATTACGTTGATGCAGTCCATGTAGCAGTGCTGCCGTTTCCCTGGCATACGATTTTGGTTATGGTCGTGCAGTATACTGCTAATCCAAAGCTATGTTAACAATGTTAATTAGTAGATAGAAATTATTAAGCGAAGTGCTTGTCATACATACTTATCTTAACGATATATCCCTGAAGGCACAGTCAACGGAAATTAAAAGGGTAGGCACAAAGAACAAAGCATTAAGTATCTCGATGGCACACCTCGTTCGTTCAACATGCATGTCAGAACGAATGGAGCATGCCGATTTCATCTTAATGATGACACTTTGATCATAATGATGATGAAAGGATCTCGAGTGGCGACCACGTATCGGAAGACGAGGCGTAGGTCTCCCGCAAGGTGGACCGACGATCTGGTGAAGGTTGCGGGACCCAGCTGGATGAGGTTAGCGCAGGGCCGGTCGTGGTAGAGATCCTTGGGGGAGGCCTTTATCCAGCAGTGGACGTCTACAGACTGATATGATGATGATGATACTTTCTTTCAATCCAGCCATACTGTCAATCATCATCGGCCAAGGTAACTTTCGAAACGTTGTGTTTCACTGACTGTACAAAACCAACGAACGTCGGAATTGTTGCGCCGTTCGCCACCGCCCAAGAAGCCGCTGTTCGCAATTGTTTTGTTCCGGCCCCCGCCTCGGCAGCTGGAAATTGACGCAAACTGGATTGCGGGAAATTGTCACGTGGACTTCGCCCCCCACTCAGACCTCCGAGCAAGAAACTAAAGTAAGAAAGAGGGCACGGAAATCGAAACAAATCTCTATATATTTAAACTCTATAGTCATGATGACGTCAACAATATGTGAGTAGGCAAGTGTGCTTAGCTTTAACTGACATAATATTTCAGTTTAGTACAGTCATAGACTTTCGCGCTTTGTATTCATAATTGTGTGCCGGGACTTTCCAATAATACAAGATCAGCAGAGGGTAGTTTCAGAAACTACTCACAGCGATTAACAATGACAGCTCGCCTCTCCAGTCAGCTCGTGACCACGGCCAGTGTAACCTGGTCGAAACGTCGGGCAAGGTAAATAAAACTATTTCGTGTGTAAGACCCGTAAATAATTATATAATTATTTCAGTTTAATTTAATTACTTCAATAATTTGAAATTTATTAGCAGCCAAAAATCATTAATCAAAAAAAATAAAAAAATAATTAATCAAAAAAACTTAACCATTTAATAAAAAAAACCGCTTGCCTTTTGTGTCAATAATAGCTTTCAACCTTCTAGTTCAACACCGAGTCCTGCTATGCAAAAACTTCGGAATATGCCTACTGAGCCGAAGGTCGTGGGTGCGATTCCCACCTGGGGCCAACATTTGTGTGATAATCTTATAGCTGTTGGTTTTCGGATTAATGCTGTTTGTATTTATTTGAAAGTATATATATGTATGTTTATCAGTTGTTGAGTACCCACCCACAAGCTTCGGCTTAGTTTGGGACTAAACAGCCGTGTGTGAATTTGTCCAAACATTATTATTATCAAAGGTTCTGGTCTCATTGGTAACGCCTTCTTTATGTTTGTCAACATGCAGTACCTTTGTATCTGTGTCTAGTGTTAGGTGGCTCAATGAAGCTCTATATTTAGAGCTGAGTCTCTCTCCCTCTGTAGTTAGACAATTAATATTGGTAACGCTTCCCTTCTTTATGTTTCTCAACATGCAGTCCCTTTGTATCTGTGTCTAGTGTTAGGTGGCTCAATGAAGCACTATATTTAGAGCTGAGTCTCTCTCCCTCTGTAGTTAGACAATTAATATTGGTAACACTTCCCTTCTTTATGTTTCTCAACACGCAGTCCCTTTGTATCTGTGTCTGGTGTTGGATGGCTCAATGAAGCACTATATTTAGAGCTGATTCTCTCTCCCTCTGTAGTTAGACAATTAATAGCACCAGTCACCGCCACAGACGGCTATTTAGCACCGCGACAGAGTGCAGGGGTCGGGGGGAGGATTAACCTGCCTCGTTTGTTCCGAGGCAACGAGGTAAATTACATTGGATTTTTGCCGTGTTTTATTAATTACAGAGACGCTCTTGCAGTTTGTCGCGTCTGTTGTAATTACTTATGGTCTATGCCAGCTGTATTAGTACTTAAGTTTAATTATTTAAGCCAGTTTATTAAGGTGGTTAGAGTCTCTACAATAGTAGTACTCTTGACGTCGGTATTCACACCTCTTTTGAATTGGAAGAACACTGAAAGCATCCGCAAACATAACTATTTTGTTAGTTAAAAGTCTAGGCAAAAGATTTACGTAGAGGATAAACAATAATGGTCCCAGTATACTTCCCTGAGGTACCTATTCATCTTACATTTGAATATTTTTTTCTCTACATTTATAGGGTTTGGTTACCCCGGTCATGGGAGGCAATTTTGGAGATACGATCTGAACCACTCTCCTGCCACTGCCCCTTATTCCGTAGCGATCCGAATATTTGACAAAATGTCCCACTTTACGTGAGCGAAAGCTTTGGATAAGTTGATTAGTAAAAAGCGTAGTAGAGTAGTAAAAGCCATACCGCACGTCTGCAAATTTTTTTTTCAGTAAATTTGTTGTTATTGTATTTACTTGTAGAATATGATCTTATATATTTCAGTTCTAATTCTTCATTCTATTCTGATAACTCATTGACAGCTAGCTAGTTATTCCGGCGGGTAATATGTCATATTATTCAGTCATACTTTGTCTTGACCAAAATGTAAATCGCGCTTGCGAAGGAGATTTCCGAGTTTCAAGGGTATTGGCGCTCTGTATCCTGCGAGCCAAAGGGGTAAAAGCATTCTCGCATACTTCAACATTTGATGATAAAGTCAACAATAAACATCTACATATAGGAAAAGAAGCCGCAATAAAAAGTCTCACATTCATAAATCAAAGCTCTAAAAACCCTGGAAAACCCCCAGCAATGTAGTACTAGTGAGAAAAACTTCTAGAAATTACGAATAGAACAATTTGCCCGGATAATTGTAACGTCGACGTGAAATAACGGAAATTACGATTTGAATCTCGCAAATCCACCCTCGAATTAGCGAGCACGGCGAGGCAAAAGTCCGCATTGCGATAAGCCTTTGCCAGGTGAAAAAAAAACGTTGGCAGATAAAATACGGCAAGTGACATTGACAGAGAGCTCAATGCACGGGCGGGGCTTCCACTGAAGGATGAACAGTCAGCCGTTTTTGTTGCCCTTGCCATCGGTACTGTATGCCTATCTGAAACAATACACAGGTCCGGAACGGACCTGCGTGCGTGCGTGTCGAGTGCGACTACATCGCGTGGCAGCTCCGTTGTAACGTATAATCAATCAAGGAATAATGTACAACCATGCGAATTTTCAATAATGTCAAAGTAACAATAGAATTAATTACCAAATCTAAATTAATTACTTAAATAAATCATACCTAAATGTCAATTTAGTAAATTGTATGTAGTAAATAAATGACATATTTAGCTCATGAACAAACACTTAAAAGTCATCGTATGAACCTGTATGGGAGACGTCGCACCGGCTGCGTGGCGTGTGCGGCGCGTGCGCGTGGCAACAGACACAGGTGACGTCTCCCATACAGTTTCATACATGACAACGGGGCAGGACTTTCAACCCCCAAAACATCTGAGGCAATTTTTGTTCTTAAAGTGTATAACAGTGACGTAATTTCAATATCAGTAAAAAGTTTCACGATATCTTGTAGAGTTTAAGAATAAACGAGTAATATCACTTATCTTTTTCACCTGTGTATGACTTCTTTTTGTGAAAATCAAAGAATGAATAGCGTACATATAAAGCCTTCTTTTCTTTTGAAAAGAACCTCCGGGGACTTGAAATATTACACATAATAGGCGGATCTGAAATACTTTATCTTTGCAGAAGGATTTTTTTTATGAACTAATTCTAGATAATTTATGAGCGTCTGAACAAAGGAAAGTATAAAGTAAAATGATGCTTGCTTTTGATTTACGATTTTGTTTTTAAATCGGAGAATAACGTTTTTGGAACGGCGCAACACATTTAATAAAGTATAATGAATATGATAAGTAAATAGTCGAGGAAAAATAAAGCTAACCGCCACATGAATTCTGTTTCATGTTGAATTTACTTATCTTCTGTTTTATATCAACATTGACATTATCTTAACATATTAAATTATACAGGGTAGAATTTTCGCAGCGTACCTAGAGGGACAGCACGAAAATTGTAAAATATTAAAAAATAAACTTATAAAAAAAAACGCGACAGCATGCGATCGCACGCGAAAGCATGCTATAACACGCCGCAGCACTGACAGCAAAAGTGCGATTCCATGCTGACAAATGTGGTCCAACCCTTCCTGAATACTTCGAATATTGAGTTTCAAAGAGGAATGGAGCCATCTAGACAAGAACAATACAAGTTACACGAGCGCTGAGAAGTCGCAAGTTGGGCGAGTCTAGGAAACCACGCCTCAACAGTTGAGGACGTACTGAATGACGCATACAGGTTGAAGTTTTAGTTCTCGCGCTCAGATTAAAATACCGAGTTTGTCATTCTGAACATTTTATTAAATTAAGTTCACAACAGTCTCTTTACTCCTTGACTATCAGCCTGCTATATGCAGCAGGATGACAGCTAGCTAGTTATTCAGCCGGGTAACATGTCATTTCGCTGTCACTCAGACACCTGTCACTGTCAAACTTCGTCTTGACAAATTAAATCGCTTTATTTTATTCTATTTTTTTGAGTGACAATGTCAGGGTGTCAGACTGACGTGATATACGTCCGAGTTTCAAGGGTATTGCGGTCTGAATCCTGCGAGTCAAAGGGTTAACATACATAGGTGGACGGATAATTAGAAACAGGTCAAGATGTTCATACAATCGAGGTCACTTTGAAGCCATGGGTCTCCGTGAAGGATTGATCGGGGGATGATCTGATGACGGTAATCGAGAGAGTAGATGGAGGACTCTTAGATCGCTATAAATATCCACCTGATCAGATGAGCCGTCTGGAAGCAGCATCGTCCGTCCACCTATGTACATATCGTCATGTTCCTGATGGTACGGAGCGCAGATAATCGCGAACGCTTCGCTCACCTCGTATGCAACCTTCATCTTGTAGGGTTTCATACTTTTTAACGATTAAATTTTAAAATATCGATATACAATTTTGTATTCGAAATCGGGCAAGCGTTCGAGTTTAATCGATTCCTCATTTCATCGATTCGTAATCGCTGACTAGATATAAACGAGGGCACTTGGCGGGCGGACTCGGTTGGCGACAAGCTATCGTGTAGTCAAGAAGTCTTGGAAAATACATATTACTATTTCAATGTGCGTGGTTGTTTATTTTCTTATAATCTCATTCACAAGAGAGTGGCTATCATTTTAATAAATTGTTTTTTCCTCAAATTTTTATTTCCATTCCTTATTTTCCCCCTTTTATATTACCTGATCCCGTTTCTTTAAGACAGCTTTTTTTATTCCTTTGTTTTATCAACAGGTTAATTTCCAGTCCCATATTTAAAAAACCAGCCCATTTATAACCGAGCGATGGTGATAGCAACGTGTTAATAGCAACTGTTGCGAGTCGTGGTACACATTATTGATGAGAAACTACCGCGAGCTGGTAAACTCTATACATACATCACTCCACTAGGGATGTCAAGGTGTGTCCAAACCGCTGCAACCGGATATCCAAATGATTGCAAGACTATTCACTCGACTACGGCGAAGCTACGAAGGGTTATGATCTTAGCAGTGAGCCGCTATCACAACCTGGTTAACTCTACATCACTTGACTAGAGATGTCAAGTTTCCAATCGGAAACCAGCTGCAATCGGATATCTGGCAGAATGAATGCAGTACTTTTTATCCGTCTATGGCGAAGCCTCGAGGGTTATGGTTTTAGCAGCTATTTTGTACATGTCTGTCTACAGAGATAAACACAAATTAATAATAAGGGGATTTACATAATATACTAGGGGATATATCTACGTAGTCTCTTGATGTTCTTTGCCTTTTGCAGGTTTATTGAACACATCGCAACTTCATAGAAATCGTTCTGACATTTGAAGAAAAATGAAGATTATTTGCTTTGAGTATGAGTATAAACTGTTTCCAAACATATTTGGGACAAACGCCCGAAAAACTATTTAAAAAACGCTAAGATATCCGTAAGTAAATCACCGTAATATCCGTATCCGTAACCCTAACGTACCCTAAGTAATAGCTCCACGTAAGCACCAGTTGCTTATCGCGCTAAGCACCACCAATAATTGATCACCCTAGCTGTTACTGTGAATACTTGAACACCACTGGAAACGAAAGGGAGA
The DNA here is from genome assembly GCA_949699065.1 of Metalampra italica. Classification (NCBI taxonomy): domain Eukaryota; kingdom Metazoa; phylum Arthropoda; class Insecta; order Lepidoptera; family Oecophoridae; genus Metalampra; species Metalampra italica. The sequence continues at coordinate 10,441,187 of OX452984.1, forward strand.
TTAGTTGGTTCCCGCGAGCTCGGCCGCGTTTTACAAGTCATTTCTGACTTTTGTTTCTTTTTGCTCGGCTCCTAAGGGTCGTAGCGTGATGTCAAATAGTCTATAACCTTCCTCAAGAATTTGGCTATCAAATGCAAATAGAATTGTTAAAGTCCGACTATCAGAGATTAGCGCTTTCAAACAACAAAAACAGACAAAAAACAAACTCTTCAGCTTTATTATACCTATTAGTATACATATCCGATTAAGACTAGCCGATGCCCCGCGACTTCATCCGCGTCATAAAGTATACTATTTATATGTTATTCAAAAATTTTTAATCCCTTCTAATCCAGTTTCTTAGTTTTAAAGTTTGTCAATAGATGGCGTTAGGTGTATTTTACACCCCGGTATCATTTGGTTCTTCGCAACATATATAAGTCAGACGTGCAAATTATCCAGCAGTTTTTACCTCTTTATTATTAGTATAGATACCTAGAAAGAACTTTTATTTTACGTTTAAAAATAAGTTGTAGTACTGCATTTAACGAGCGTCAGTGGCGTAGGGGATAAAACGCGGCCTATTATATCGAAAGGTCCGGAGTTCGATCCCCGGCTGCGCCATGTACCAATGGGTTTTTTCTCGAAACTTAAGTACCTACATTTACTGACTGCTCTCAAACGGTGAAGGAAAACATCGTGAGGAAACCTGCATACGCCGAAGAAGAAATTCTTAGGCGCATGTGAAGTCCGCCAACCCGCACTGGGCTAGCGTGGTGGACTATAGCCCGAACGCCCTCGTTGAGAGGGTAGGCCTGAGCCCCAACAGTGGGGACATTAATAGGCTGTTGATGATGATGACTGCATTTAAAGATATTTGAAAATCCACTTGCTTGAGCGATTCGAACAGAACAAAAATGTGGGAAAAGAAAGTATTTTCATGATACCAATCGAAAGGCATCGGATACAGTGTCTGTATCCGTTGCCCCAGAAACATCCTGAACACCGGTCGAAGTGGGGTTTAATAGCATACTGCGTGTGCTAAAACGTGTAGTTTTAATAGTAACCGCAACTCGTTCGTAATGAAAATATTTGCCCGGTTAAACTGCGCCCGAGCGCACTCCGCTTGTTTATCTGCTGTACGTCTCCAGCAGCCAGCGCGTGTTAATTTTATGATTTTAACCAGTCCAGTCGGTCTCAGTTTACCGCAGGATATGAAAAACTAATTTACGGAGCGCGAGAATGTCATAAAACTTCAGGGTTTCGCAAACTCCGTAACCAAAAATAATAATGCTATATAAGTTAAAAATTGTCGGCGTCTTTTTTAAACGTAGTGATGTGTCCCATCTATTTGCTTCAGCTACCAAACTCTTTATTTGATCTACTTTCTACTATGGACAGACGTTCTGTGACTGTCTGTCACCTTGTGATTGTCAATAAAATGAAATAACAATAATATTACGGTATGTATTATTTCCAATAAACAAAATATGTAGGTACTATTTTTATTTTTTCATTTATAACCGGAAATGTAGCTAATCCGTCATTATGTAGAATTCCTAAGAAATGTCTAATAATGTCTAAAATCGACAGAAAATGCGTCAAATAAATTTTATTTCTCGTGTGGCGATCCCGTATCGGAAGATGCAGTGTAGGCAGGCCTCCCGCAAGGTGGACCGACGAGCTGGTGAAGGTCACGGGACCCGGCTGGATGAGGTTAGCGCGGGACCGGGCCTCGGGGAGATCCCTGGGGGATGCCTTTGACCAGCAGTGGACGTCTATAGGCTGATATGATGATGAAATTTTATTTTATACATTTCCCAAACAAAAACCGGATATTCGGGATGTCATGTCGGCCGGTAGGTTAAGTTAGTTGATTTTAAATTCTTTCACAAATTCTACAGTACAATAATTTTCGTACATTTTCTGGTAGCATTTAAGGATTTCATGCAATTCCTGGGAAATATATAGAAAAGGTGTGTATTCAAGAACCCTCCGACAAATTATTTTAAACATTTACCAAATTGGCTCGCCACTGGATACATGGTAACATACCCTTGAATTCTGTAGTCAGTCGTTCGAAAACACAAGTTCAAAGAAATCAAGCCGCACTTCAGCCACTTCTAGCAACTAGGTTTAGTTACTTGAAAACTTGTAGCAAGTTCACCCGCAGTGGTGTATAAAAAAAAACGAGTAGAAAACCACGAACATAGCAATGTTAAATGGAACCGACAGAGCCGTTTGAAGAGAAAAGAAATTGAACACAAGTTCACAAGCGCAGGAAAGTTTTGACCGGACACTCTTAGAGGACTTAAAAAGCGGTTCTGCAAGTTTACTGCGGATTTTTTTTTGTCTGTGGTAAAATGTAGTTAAGTCAATATCTAAAAATGACATAAAGCAACATTGGAGGGAAGTCGCCATATACAGGCGTTTCTCTTATACCGTATCTTAGAAAATTAGAATGAAAAATAGCCACGTAAAGAAAATGCAAACTACTAATATTATAAAAGCGAAAATTTGTAAAGATGTTGGGATGTTTGCTACTATTTCACGCAAAAACTACGGAACAGATTTGGATGAAACTTTCAGAATAACATATAGGCTATGCAATAGATGAATATGCGTTGTAGAGGATCATTAAAAGAAAAGTTTAAAGAAATTAATATATTAACCGTTGCCAGTCAATACATTTTTGAGAATATTTTGTATGTCCGCAAAAATATATCTCTCTTTTTGAGGCACTGTGACATGAACACAGCTTATGTTACAAGAAACAAAAACAAACTTGTACCACCACAGTTAAGGCTTAGTAAGGTCAGTAAATCATTCACGGGGCAATGTATACGCTTCTACAACAAACTACCAGAAGACATCTTAAATATGAATGACAGAACATTTAAGACCTACATTAAACAACAACTTTTTAAGAAAGCTTATTATAGGACAGTCGATTATCTAAATGACAAAGATGCCTGGTGTTAATGTTACTTCAGCCTCGCACAATCTTTACAAAATAATGTTATGTATAAACTCGATTTTAAAAGATGTGTTGCGGAAGTTTGTTGCGCCGCTTCTTCTTCCCGGCTCTAACACCTTGGAAGCGGTGGTAGATAAAAAAATTACGTTATTTAAATGTACCGAGTGTACTTACATGCAATAAAATAGTTTTGACTTTGAGATACCTCGGGAGAAGCTGTTACCGCGGGAAAAACTTCTGCGCTTCTATTTATTTCTTTCTTTCAAATCTCGGCTGTCTGTAAGTAGGAACCTGTGCCATTATTCTGATGAAAAAAGTAATTTCCCTACGGACGTCGCGCTGACCTCTCGCTCTTGTATCGTGCAAAGGTGCTCAAACTGCCATATAAGTTACGTATAGGTACTGAGCACGCCACGCACCACGCGTAGCCAAAAGTATTAAATTAGTTATATTAATTTAATTTATTCATGGATAATAAAAGCCAAAAAAGCAAAAATTTGTAAAAAACAAGGATACAAAATAAACGGCCAATTATAGCTATCCACTTATGTCTAAAAGCAGTATATTGATCATTTATATCATAAAAAAATTACTTGGGAATTTCGTTAAATCAAGTGGGGAACCTCTATGCTTTCCAGTTTCTTGACTGAACAGTGTGAGGGCTTTTTTTTGTAGGTTTTGGCTTGGTAACGAGACCTTTAAGCCAAATCTTATTTCGAATTTAAATTCTTATTTCTTAAATCTATATAACCGCCGCGGCCGGTTACAGCACGGCCTTCACAAAAACAGCACGACTAGAGTTAGTCGGCGATTTTTACTAAAATTCATATCCTCACTAAATCGTAGTAACTTTAATGGAGATTTGCAATTGACAATTTTGACACGAGCTGAAAGAGTCGTTACACGCTTTTATTTTAATTTCCCGCACTATATGCACAACCACAAAATACTATCACAATTACACATTAAAACCCGCAAAATACATAATTTAAGAAAATAAAATAGAGGACGCGCCCATGACACTTCGCTCCCGCCAATAGAGTCACAGTTTGAGGTAGCGTTGTATATATAAATCAGTCAGTACTTAAATTCTATTTACTTTAGTAATTAAGATGGATGCGAGTTTTAGAACCACTGACAGCGTAGAGAGTCATTACTTTAGCGCTTTATATCGACTTAACGCTTTTAATGTACTTGTGTCATGATGATGGATGCACTGCTGGGGCTCAGGTCTACCCTCTCAACGAGTGCGTTCGGGCTATAGTCCACCACGCTAGCCCAGTGCGGGTTGGCGGACTTCACATGCGCCTAAGAATTTCTTCTTCGGCGTATGCAGGTTTCCTCACGAAGTTTTCCTTCACCGTTTGAGAGCAGTCAGTAAATGTACTTAAGTTTCGAGAAAAACCCATTGGTACATGGCCCAGTCGGGGATCGAACCCGGACCTTTCGATATGATAGGATACATATACTATCTAAGAACATGTGCTAATCGACACGTGTCTATACTGTCGATATTCTTGCTCTGCTCAGTCAGCTATCGATAAATTGTGTGAGTATGAGCAGCACTACGAGAAAGTAGATAGGTTAAGCGGATTGGTGGCTTAAGTTATGGTGTTTAATTATGGCATACGTACGTAATATAAGGCCACTCCCATAGGATTTGTCAGAATTTAATCTGGCTTAGCATATCGGCTCAGAAAGCCCATTCACTACTTGCATTAAATATAATATTAGAGGAGAAATGAATGATGAGCCCGATCGAAGCGGCAGAGGTGTGTCAGGATCGCGATACTTGGCGATCCGTTGTCTCTACCTACCCCGCCAGGGATATAGCGGGAAGATAATTCTTTCGGAGAGAAAGTAGATTATAGACTCACCGCAGAGTGTCAAAGAACTGCTCCAGTCTGACTAAAGAAATGGTATTCCTAGAAAAATTTGACTTCAAACGAAATACGAAAAACTCTCATTTGAATGAGAAATATTGCGTGAGCTTCATTTCATGACACTTTTAAAGCCATTTCATAAACGGAGCTCATAACAGAAGTGATTATCAAATCGCTCATGGCCTGATGGTTTATTCATTTCGTTTTATTAAGTCATGTTCAGAACAGTTCTATCACTTAGGTAGTTACTTGGTTTGGCTTGCGTTCGTCCGCGTAGCAGTAATGATCCTAAGCTCTTCGACTTAATACCGATTTATTACGGTTTTTTAAATGACCGCCTCGAAACGAGGTCAACTACCTACCTACATTTTCGAGAGCAAAGTTCTCATTTATTTTTATTTGGCAACACCTATGTGCCATGTGATCTAAAAAAATAATAAATCTTAGTGAAAACGGTAACTAAACTGAAGTGAGAAATTGGCTAGAAACGACTCGTCCCCAAGGCCATAAAACCATTTAAAAAAAATTATCTAGGTACGTGCTTTCTAAACATGTCTTTGCTTAAATCACGTATATAAAACTAAAACTTGGTATCTAAAACTTGATTCTCATATAATTACAGGTACTTTACCGTCAATACCAGCTCTAGGTGCGGATCCGTATTATCCTGGCAACACATTTAGTGCTCGCTCCGAGGTTAATCCCCTTCGCGTGGGATGTTTTAAACTTTATATTACATACGAGAACACTCACGAAGAATATATACAGCTGGGACGTGCTCGGGTGGGGAGATTTTGTTGCTGTATTTTAGTTTTAAATATTGAAACGGTTTCGCCAGCTGTCGCAGATTCTAGCTTTTAGAAAACGAAGCAAGAGTATAAATATTGCGAATTTCAAATATAAGTTTCAAAGGCTGGATATACATTTTGGGTGTACCGCTTTGGTAGACCGAACTGTAATAGATATAAACAAAGAAAGATTTAAAATTGGACCAATCATGATGAGCTACAAAGCCACAGACAATGAGACACACACACAAAAGAGGCGTCAAAGATAAAGCACCCACAGATTAAAAATGGCACAAATTTCATCAAACTAATCTACTTGCGATGGAACTTAATGCCATATTTTTGTACGAATTTTACTGTTAATAAGATTTTGAAAGCTTTTTTAACTGACGATCGTGAATAATCGAGATGTTGATACGAAACCGGTCGTAGGAAACATTTGTAATTGAAGTTATGTAGTTCACGAAAATTGAAAAAAAATATATGTGTGTCTCTTGTAAGTACATCATCATCAACAGCCTATTACCATGTCCCCACTGCTGGGGCCTGGGGCTCAGTCAGGCCTACCCTCTCAACGAGGGCGTTCGGGCTATAGTCCACCACGCTAGCCCAGTGCGGGTTGGTGGACTTCACATGGGCCTAAGAATTTCTTCTTCGGCGTATGCAGGTTTCCTCACGATGTTTTCCTTCACCGTTTGAGAGCAGTCAGTAAATGTACTTAAGTTTCGAGAAAAAACCCATTGGTACATGGCCCAGTCGGGGATCGAACTCCGGACCTTTTGATATGATAGGCCGCGTCTTATCCCCGACGCCACTGACGCTCTCATCAAATAGATTCACAATCAGCGAAGAATACACGCTAAAATAAACAGTCGAATTGAGAAACTCCTCCTTTTTGAAGACGGTTGAGGCTTCTAAGTACATATGTCATCAAAATTGTAATCAAAACCGATTCGCAGACTCGTTCCACGCCCTGTCGTGTGATGGATGACAGGAAACACGAAGCCATCAATTCATCACGACCACAGATTAACTAACAGTTCCATAACACGACACAAAACATTTTACAAACACTTACATACAAAAGCTAATCAAATGAACGTAAACAAAACCGAGTACAGAATCCTATAAGAAAAATTTTTATCCGCGGTAAAATCGCTGTAGCGTTCACATAATGACACCCCGAGGTTGTTTATTTTTACGTTTTTTATCGCGACGCGGGGGGGAAAAAGGGGGGTGTATGGCGGGGGGGTAGAAGATAAGTGTGCTTTTCCCCCCACCAGTTCAGTAAAATTATAGGCTGGAGGCGGAATGGTGGCCCATCCGGTTTTACTCGTCGGTTCAGGTACATGAGGTCGCTACACGTATCATATACTAGCTGTGCCCTGCGGTTTCAGCCGCCTTTCGGTTCTTATCGGCCCTCGTCCCCCGACCCACCGCCCGCCCGCGTTGCTACTTCGTTCTTTCTAACTTTTTGTCATTTAGCTCAGCTCCTAAGGGTCGTAGCGGGATGTTAAATATAGCCTATAACCTTCCTCTAGAATTGGGCTATCAAATGCAAAAATAGTGCATTGTGCAATAAGGGTAGTAAGTAATAACCTTATACTACCCGTCATGCACACAATGTTTTTCATCACATTTGCGAGGAAATAAGTCAAGTGTAATCGAGTTTAGTCAAGTTAAGTTAGTCAAGTTAACTACTCAATTATACTTAATTAATTTAATAAACCAGTTCAGTACAACCAGTTATACATTACAGCCTCTAGGGGTATAATATTGTACTGATTTTCATTACTCCCGTGTATAATATAGGCCATTGTGTTTCTGTATGCATGCATATAATATGACCATTTACGAGCAAGTTTGATGAAAAGGATTATTCAAATCCGTTGTATGCTATATGTTGCCACGCGCCGCACACGCCACGCGGCCGGTGCGACGTTCCCCATACAGTTTCATACGTTGCTGCTTTTCATACTTAAGCTGCACGGGACGGGACGCACCGCACACGCCGAGTTAAATGGACGAGTCTTATAGATTTACTTTGAGTCTTCACAAAACAGCACTCGATATATGACTCGAGTCTTTTGCCACTCCACCCGTGACTCCCCCGGCGGCAACGCTTACGTCTCACGCGGTGTTATTATATTACGCTCAACAAATTTAAAACGATCACGTATACGTCTACACGGTGATATTTACGTCTACGGCAGGTTAACGACATTCCCGTTCGCCGAGGGTGTTTGTTTCCTAACGTTATCGTAACTTGAATGAATTGCATATACATTTTGACATTTCAAAAAATCTATGTCCCTACGGTGTTCAGGCCTACCCTCTCAACGAAGGCGTTCGGGCTAAGTTATAAAAGCAAGGTTTCAAATTTATTTATCATCATTATCAGCCTTTTAACGTCCACTGCTGGGCATAGGCCTTCCCCAATGAACGTCACCACACCCGGCCCTCCGCCCAGCCGCTTCCGGCTTACATTCCGCGAATTTATTATTGACATTTACAAAATTTATTGTAGTTTTATTTTCATGCTGGCGGACGCCCCGCGGCTTAAAAAGTATCCAGGATTTAAGCTATCACTGTACCAAGTCTCATCAAAGGCAATTACAGCGTGATTGTGCAAGGGGTGGTTCCGTACGACGCCAAACAAATTCAGTCAGGCATTCGCACACTACACGGAACCTTAAAACGGTGGGCCCACCATGAGTTGACAACGTCGATACTCGGTAGCGACCACGTAAATACTTAATAGTGCTGTCTCTTTTCGACTAACTACGAAAGACAGAGAGATATAGATGTAGTTTTTACGTAGTCAATAGCGAGTTTGACGTACCTACTGAGCTATATCTATCTGTGGAATTATTTGCTAAAGCGTCCGCGGGAGGGAAGACTCCGATAAAACGGTCGATACAAATGGACGGCGATTTTAATTCAGAAAGGGTTGCAAGCACTATCAGATTTTCCTTAAAGAAGCGACTTTTAGGGCCTCTTACACCCCTTGCTGATAAAGTCCCAGATACCCTATCTGCAGGTTATCTGACAGATAGCCTGTTTTTTTTGTTTCACAGGTAGATACCTGTGAAACAAAAAAAACAGGCAATCAGATGATTGCCTATATGTTATATATTTTATATAGTCTATCACACAGATTTATCTGATAGATTAATTTATCACTAAGATTACTATCTGTAACAATATCAGGAAGTGGTGAAAAAAGCCCTTACTCTTCAATCCACCCATCCTGACTACGTGCCTGATACCAATCGACAGGGAATTGAATTTTGCTTGCGTTTCTTGAATTCCACGCAAAAAAATAAAGACGATCTTTCTTTTCAATTAAATAGTACCGTAGTCAATGTACGTGTCACCGTTGCATAAATTAACCATGAAGCTAAAAACGTTATGGTGGGCGCCCCCCCCCCCCCCCCCTCCCCCGGGGAATAGCTTATTTTGATATTCGTGAGATTAACTTAAGATATGTTGCGTAGGTCATGGTCTGAATCAGCTATAAACAAATAGCGTGAGAATATTGGTGGTGGAAATCTGGTGTAGGGACCGCAGAAACGTGGACACTGACGGTGGGCCTGGTCCTTAAGGTCGCACAGCGAGCTGCGGAGAGGGCTGTGCTCGGAGTTTCTTTGAAGGATATCCGCATTGAGGAGATCCGACGCAGAACTGAGGTTACCGACACAGCCGAAAGGAAGCTGATGTGGCAGTGGGCAGGTCCCTCTGTCGCAGAACCGACGGCCGCTGTGGTAGACGGCGTAGAGACCGCGGGTGGGATACGCCGCCTGCAGGTGGACCGACGACCTAAAGAAGGTGGCCGGAAGCGGAGTGCGGAGAACGGGTGTAGTGGCGTTCATTGCGGAAGGACTAAGTCCATCAGTAGACGGTCAAAGGCTGACCTGTTGATAGTAACAGATAAAAAGACATATCTAGAGCCTAGAGGGCTGACATTCATAGGACTAGTACCTACATTTTAGACTTTCGCAAGTTATATACAGGTCTTACACACGAACAAGTTTCATTTACTTTGCCCGAATACTCACAGCAGAAACTACTCACAGCGATCAACACTGACAGCTCGCCTCTCCAGTCAGCTCGTGACCACGGCCAGTGTAACCTGGTCGAAACGTCGGGCAAGGTAAATAAAACTATTTCGTGTGTAAGACCCGTAAATAATTATATAATTATTCATAGGTCTGACTGTCAGTCAATAAAAAAATCCACAGATTTTACGCAGTACGCAAGAATCTTAGTATATTGAAAATGTACCATAGTAGCTAGACGGTTATGTATGAGCGACTGTACGTTATTTTGCGTCTCGTACCTTGAAACCCTCGCTACGCTCAAGATTCTATAAAGCACAAATCCTAGCACCCTTCGCTTGCTCAGTTCTCGGCGAACTAAAACGTCAGCACAGCGATATTGACAAAATGTCCCAACTTTGGGGTCACGTATCTCTGAACCTATGAAAGATAAAATTTCAAAAAATATATATTTGGATAGTCCATCTAAGCGCAGAGGTGTTTTTTTCGTATTTTTTCAATATTCCAAATAGATTTGTTAAAAAAAATCTTTTCAAAATTTCGTCCCAAAAAATCCCCCAGATTTTTTAAAACTCTTTCGATTTTCAAAAGAAATTGCCAACCGATTTTCAAACTTTCAACGCTACAATGTGTCTCAATAAATTCTGCGCCTTTTGAGCCCTCGTCTGACCCCGTAGCCCTAAATTTCTAGAAGTTATCGCAGATTTTGTTTATTTCGTGAAATCGATCCAACAAACATTTTCAATGTTAAAAAGCTGCGTATTTCAGTTTGGACGCAACATTATTGATGCGAGCCCGTCTGCTGGGTTTATTTACCCGGCCCAGTGCTCCGCCGCGCCCGACAAATCGGCCGACATTGCCACTTTATTTGTATGTATTCGCATTACACTTGTATATGCTCACGCGTGAAAATAAATATGCCACATTTATCAGCGGAAAATAAAGGCTGGGCGGCGATGGATGGGACTCAGTGCGGGAAACACGAACCGCCACATTTGGTTTGATCGACATTTTGATATACTGAAGTTTGTAACAGTTGATTTTACCACAGAATACATATATTTATAGTTTTTTTCTCGAAACTTAAGTACATATACTGACTGCTCTCAAACGGTGAAGGAAAACATCGTGAGGAAACCTGCATACGCCGAAGAAGAAATTCTTAGGCGCATGTGAAGTCCACCAACCCGCACTGGGCTAGCGTGGTGGACTGTAGCCCGAACGCCCTCGTTGATAGGGAAGGCCTGAGCCCCAGCAGTGGGGAGATTAATAGGCTGTTGATGATAGTCAAGAGTTGTTTGTGCGGTATATAATATTGTCTATACCTACAAAGTGTACATAACATACATATACCTACATCATTGAAAATTTTCATGATGCCAAAACGATAAAATCCCTCATACAGGTCCGTTTGGTCTTATTCCCAGAATGTCCACTCGGTCCGTTAGCTCTATTTCCCTGAACGTCCACCACCGCGAATGTCCACATCCTCGAACGTCTACTCACTGGAACGTTCGTGTAAATACATATAACTGTACCTCCTTGTAGAACATTCGCGGTAATCAGCCCGAGGTACGTGTCAACTTACCTGTAACAATAAAAAGATTTAAATAGTACCTAGATACATAGGTGGACGGATAATTAGAAACAGGGCAAGATTTTCATACAATCGAGGTCACTTTGAAGCCATGGGTTTCCGTGTAGGATTGATCGGGGCATGATCTGATGACGGTCGTCGAGAGAGAAAATGGAGCACTTTCAGATCGCTATAGATATCCAACTGATCAGATGAGCCGTTTAGAAGCAGCATAGATTAAGTAACCATAGATCAGTAGTCAGCGTATAGCATGAAATAGCAATAGTCTATTACCCCAATAATTTGAAAAGACGCTTCTTATATGGCGGGGTCAAACTGAACAAACACTATCAAGTACATTGTGTAAGACCCGTAAATAATTATAAACACTATCTATTTTAGTCGGGTTGTGGTTTGTTGGGGGGCAGTTGGTATTCACATACGTAGATAGAGATAGAGGATTTTATACCTGTCTTGATTCTCTCTTTACGTTTGATGGGTACATTATTTGACATGAATGAATGACATGAACAATTGAATGAATGAGTGAAATGACAATGACAGGTTGCCCCATTAATAAGTTATAGATAATGTACATTAGATGGCGCCCAATAGTCTTTTTAAATCAACAAAGCGATTTAAAAACGTATTTTGATTCTTCCGCACACCCGAGGGGAAAACAAGAGATGTGTGAATGCCAATAAATTCCCGTTGGGTATTGCTTGCGTTTTATTTGTTGACAAAGAACAATAAATAAGCGATGCCCGAATCGTAAAACTGACAGCTCTCTATTCAGAGGGTTTCGCCTCGTAAAGCCTGGATACTGAGGAGTCTGCAGTAACCGAGAGATACAAAGATACAAAACAACACTTAAAACGAAACACAGTAAGATATGAAAACTGTACGTCTACTAAATGCATCATAACACTGGCTTACCGAACACGAAACTAGGGAATATCAAAATTAATTATTGGGAATAAATTTGGCATTTTAGGTTCAGTAAATTTGGCATTCTCCAAAAGGTGAAAAATTGAAAAAAATGGTAAAAAAGGTGAAAAAAAAAAAAGTTACAATGTATCACACGGGCGAAGCCGCGGGCTTCAGGTACTTTCTGATAAAATTAGATCTTTTAAAAAAATAACCCAGCTGGATGAGGTTAGCGCAAGACTGGTCGTCGTGGAGATCCTTGGGGGAGGCCTATGTCCAGCAGTGGACATCTGCAGGCTGACATGATGATGATGAAAAAAACCATGGAAATTTTATTGCGAGCGTTCCTGCATTGTTAGTAGATCTCGCTAACACTGGGGCTCTACTCCAGTATTGTGCACCCAGCCAATTAGATTCCTTCGAGCGGAAATAGTGCGGGACCAATTATCAGGCGCCCCACCACCCGCCCCTAGCGTAGGGCTGTCAAACGCTGCAAAAGTAACTGTCGTTGAGAAACATGTGGCAAGGGGAATCTTCATTATAAGCCTGTCAAACGACCACCATGCCACAGAGTATGCCACGCAGATGTTTTGCCATACTTCTCACAATATTAAATAGGTATCGATTTTCGTAAAATTACAATATATATTTAAGTTTAGTAAATGATGAAATAATTTTTGTTTACCTACAGCACGATAAAAATAGTAGATTTTTTTTACAAAAGAAACACTATTACATTACGCTTATTACTAAGAAAGAATCATAGTTTTGAAATTAAAAATGGAGAAAATGCAAGTTGAAAATAAATGAATTGAAATATATAATTTGGCTCTAGCGACAGCGCTTGGCTCAGCATCCTGGGTTTGGTCGCGCCCTTTGATCTAAATGCAAACCTACACGCAACCTATCGCGATTAATTGGAGACAATCACTGATGGAATAAAACACATCAAAATAACCTCTAATTTCAACAAAAACAAATACTAATAGGTGAGAATTATTGCTAACAACCGTCATGTCACTCGGCGTAACTTACATCAAATCAAATAGTCATTTGTTTTCTCCAACAAACTTACAGTATAGGGTACAAACAAAGGTACATGTACAACTTTAGATTACTGACAATGCAGGAGACTGGTGCCCGAACTAAATCGCGAGCGAACACATGGTTGCGGCATACTGTTGTAAATATTAGTGTCTTATAATTACTAGTAGTTCCGTGAGAACAGTAGACCTCGCCAGCCCTTATAAACCAAACCTAAAAGAAACCAACAAAAGTCAACTTTGGAAACAGAAAAAGTACCTACTAAAGTGACAAAAATTAGCACTTTAAAGCTTAATATTTCGCAAACGGATCCCTGAATCGAAAAATGTTTATCACACACCCGCGATATTTTTGAAAGACCCATCCAACGATACCCCACACCATGGATATCACGCGGAAAAAAATAATTTTCCATTTTACGTATGCAGTTCTATGAACATAATTTATTTTTTCAACTTTCTTAAGTCGATCCACTATTACTCAAAAACTAATAGAACCTACTTAGCCGTAATAGTTTTCCTTGTAACTACGTTATATATGCTACTGCCATGAATTTTTTCACATTTCCAGAAGCAACCGTTTAGCTGGCAGGGGGGGGGACACACGTGACTCTAACAAAAATTACCGCTTTAAAGCTTAATATTTCGCCAACGGATCCCTAAATCGAAAAAATGGTATTCACACACCAGCAATATTTTTGAAAGACCTATCCAACGATATCCCACACTATGGGATTCACAAGAAAAAAAAAGTTCACTCCCACTTTGCGAGTATGGTAGGTACTCTAAAAAAAATGTTTTTCAAAATTTTATTCTACTCATTTTGTAGGTTTAATTAATTTATACATATGCCAAATTTTCGTCAAAATCGGTTGAAAAATGCGACCTGTAGAGAATTACAGACAGACAGACAGACAGACAGACAGACAGACAGCCGGACAAGAGCATTTTTGGCCAGTCTCGAAACGTAGACGCTTCGCTCGCTTCGCTAGCTCGGTCAATAAGTTTATTTAAGTGCACAGGGTGCCAACCCTATGTGTATGCCCGCTAGCCAGCCCGCTCAGAACAAGAACGGAAATTAGTTTAGTCTTTCGACTGTTATCTCAACAAAGCGGATTATAGCTAAGTTTCATACTTTCTCATTGGCAAAATACAGCAATTCTGCTTTTTAAAGTAGGTTTTGGCTTGGCTACTAGACCTTTAAGCCATGTCTTACTTAAAACATAAAGTCGGGCCTCTACAAAACGGCACGATCCTCACTAGCGATTACATACTCTGTGCTAGCGATAGGAACGTTGTTACACGCTTTAATTGTAATTTCCCGCACAACTACAAGTTCTGATTGTTAAAAAATACTAACACAATTCCAAATCTGGTACCAATAGCACAGTATATCCGTCTACTGTGCCAATAGTGCTTTAAAAGTGGTATGACTATAATAGTGCATGGATAGCGAATAGCATCGATAGTAACTTTAGCCTAAACGACACCTTCAAACCAAACTATCGAACCATCGACTATCGATATTTCCGCAACACTGTCCTTGAAGAGAAAATCTTGTTTGATTTGTTATCCATTCTGTTTCATATCACGATGAATCGTGCACTGTCAACGTTGTTCAAACAAGTCACAAATCACATTTGTGTTGTTATCCGGGCCCCGCGGGCCCCAGGCGGGCCTCCGATAGGGCCTCGGCACAACCAGGGCCTTATCGCGGGGCCCTCTCGTAATTTCGCCAAAATCCGCGCCGTCGGGAATCCCAAGTTCAAGATACAGGCAATTTATATGAGAGATAAACATGTCGACATACAAGTAGAGTACTATGTTATTTCCTCCTATTGATCGGGTCAAAGTCAAAACTATTTTATTGCATGTAAGTACACTGGGTACATTTATATAACGTCAATTTTTTATCTACCACCGCTTCCAAGGTGTTAGAGCCGGGAAGAAGAAGCGGCGCAACAAACTTCGGGAGCGTGGAGGCGTTCATTGGGGCCTATGTCCAGCAGTGGAAGTTAAAAGCCTGATTCGATGATGACGGACGAATGATCGCATTCCCACAAGTGAATGCATCCTTCCTGCATCTGTCGGAGAATCGATATCGGCTGAGTTCTTGAGTGGACACCACGCGTGGGTAAGCGTAGTATGCCACACCCCCCGGCTAGACGGAGCGAGGATCTGCGTGAGGCGGCTGGCAGTGGATGCGGAGAGCCGAGGATCGGGTTCAGAGAAGCACCTTGGGGGAGGCCTGTGTCCAGCAGTGGACTAGGGCAGGCTGATGATGGCATTTAAGTCAGGTGAGAATCTAATTTGAATCGGTTCATTTTTAGGTATACAATAAAAAAGTATAAAAGTTTTTTATCGGTCTGTTTGTCCCTCGGTCAACTCGAAAATCACTCTACTAAGTAATTTGCTGCAATTCTGAACGTCCCAATAACTGATGATGAAGCTGATGCCGTCAGAATTGTACCTGGTAAGAACCTGCCAGGTCGACCACTTTTCGGAGAACCCTTTCATTTGGCATGCGTGGCGGCCGGCGGGCGGCCGCGCGTCGCTCATGAAAACATCATTAGAATGCGCCTACCCTTGGGCCGTGTCATAAATCTCCTCGGTGAAGACTTGAGAGGGTTCGCGTTTGCTTACATGAACAAGCTGTGGAGTTCCCTAACGTTCCTTCAATGCACCAAAAGGGAAACAAGTTTTTATTTTAGTCCAGTAATTTCTCTCCCGAACACATAATTTTGGACGCTCTAAATGTTTATATACTTCTACCAAACGCATCTTATCTTCTTAGGGGGCCAGGACAAATGAAGTCTCATTTCGTATCCGGCTACTGAACGGGATTCTTATTTCCCGTATGGAAAAGTTGGCTCCGGAAGCTACGCTAGGTCCGAAACGGTCAAATGAAGTCTCATTTCGTATCCGGCTACTAAACGGGATTCTTATTTTCCGTATGGAAAAGTTGGCTCCGGAAGCTACGCTAGCTCCGAAACGGTCAAATGAAGTCTCATTTCGTATCCGGCTACTAAACGGGATTCTTATTTTCCGTATGGAAAAGTTGGCTCCGGAAGCTACGCTAGCTCCGAAACGGTCAAATGAAGTCTCATTTCGTATCCGGCTACTAAACGGGATTCTTATTTCCCGTATAGAAGTTGGCTTCGAAATTTGGCTACGAAACGGTCCGAAGAGACATTCGACCCTAAAGGATCTGTTCTGTTGATCTGATCTACAAAACCTCTGTCCGCCAACGGTGCCCCAATCCCTTTTTTTGGCGGACTTCACACACGCCTTACAATAGAAATTCTAATATTTAGCGTATGCAGGTTTCCTCGCGATGTTTTCCTTCGCCGCGAAAAGCCAATGGTATTATAGCGAACAGTACTTAAGTTCAAGAAACTCATCGGCAGTTGGCACGGGTCAATGTTCAAACCTACGACGGTTAAACCAACTAGCAAGCTGGATATAACTTGGATCTCCTAAAAGTGAATAGGTTAAGACCCCTTTTGATCGCACTGTGTTAGAATATTAGTCATCATCAACAGCCTATTAATCTCCCCACTGCTGGGGCTGAGGCCTACCCTCTCAACGAGGGTGTTCGGGCTATAGTCCACCACGCTAGCCCAGTGCGGGTTGGTGGAATTCACATGCGCCTAAGAATTTCTTCTTCGGCGTATGCAGGTTTCTTCACGATGTTTTCCTTCACCGTTCGAGAGCAGTCAGTAAATGTACTTAAGTTTCGAGAAAAACCCATTGGTACATGACCCAACCGGGGATCGAACTCCGGACCTTTCGATATGATAGGCCGCGTCTTATCCCCAGGGCCACTGACGCTCTATATAATATTAGTATTTTCATATACGTAGTATACGTAGTAGTATTAATATAGAATATTAGTATTTTCATATACGTAGTAGTATTAATATATAATATTAGTATTTTCATATACGTAGTATACGTAGTAGTATTAATATAGAATATTAGTATTTTCATATACGTAGTATACGTAGTAGTATTAATATAGAATATTAGTATTTTCAACAATATAGGCATTCGCAAAGGCGAGGCAGACCAATAACCGCGTAGCACCGATTGACCTACTAACGGGGCGCCTTCGAGCTTCGTCATACGCCCGCCCCGAGCAAACAATTTGGCAAGCATCGAGTTACAGGCAGACAGATCGGCGTACTTTGATTTTTTTTCATATTTTCATATTTTTATTCATAACAATAGTTATATGTCATTTTACAAAATTATAAAGTCTTAGTTATATGTACACAAATTATTACAACTCAATAACATTATTTAAATTATTCCAAATTATTCTAATTATCAGTAACGAATTTAAAATTTTTCTTTCAGGAACTCGTCCACAGAATAATATGCTCTTTCACTTAGGAGTTTTTTTAGGTCTCTGATGAAAATGCTCAATGAGGCAGCCTTCCTAATACTCTTAGGAATTTTATTATATATTTTGGGCCCACCATACCAAAATGATTGAGACGATTTAACAAGTCTTTGTGTGGGTATTACCAAGTCATCTCTACCGCGCGTACTATAGTGATGCAATTCTTTATATGATTTAAATTGTTTTATGTTGGTTCTTACTGATTTCGCTATTTGGAGTATATACAAAGATGGTACCGTGAGGATTTTATCTTTTTTGAACAGTAGTTGTGCTGGCTCATTGATTTATCCAAACATTATTGTACAATAGATAATATGCATATCTTCACGCTATGTCCTTGACGGGGTAGGCAGAGGGAACAGAGCGCCAAGTATAGTCCCCGTCACAAATATAAAAATAAACCTGTGGTCCTCTTAGACTTTTTTGACGATTGTGTGACGTTGGCTGATTTCTGCGCAATGACTAACTGTAAGTGTCAAAGGGTGAACTAAAGACGCTCATTCAATTTCAAGAAATAGTTCACTGATTCGATCAATCGAATCAAACGTTCAAGTTTTTGGACATCTCTATTTATCACACTATCTCGCTTACCATAGACTATTAACACTGTCAGCGATGTGCAGACAATCTGTGACTATATTCATTCGGCCGCCAAAACAATTCTACGGGGACTATACCGCGGTCCAGACACATCTCTGTCGCTTCGCTCAGTCTCATCATTCTTGCGGGCCGCGAGTGCTGTCCGCCTGTCCGTCTGTTAGCTATACTCTGGTACTATTATATATTATGTGGCTATACTGTGTAGGAAAACTAAAACGGAAAGTTAAAGAACTCTCAGGTGAAGTTTCCTACTTTAACAACAAACGATGGCGAAAAAGGTAAAAAGCACTCGAGCAAAGTGGATGGTTAAATTTGCCGGTTAAAATGATTAGCCTGCACTTAACTTTATTAAAAGTTGTTTCGGAAATAAAATTAAGTGTTTTTCTTTGTAGGAAACGAAGCTACGTATTATCAGGCTAACTCGAGAAGTAAAGATCAAACTGCCTTTAACTAGGGTATGATAAGATCAGACTATACTTGATTTTGTTAAGGATTTGTATCAAATTAATTTTAAAAATCAGACAAGTGCGAGTAGGACTCGCACCCTGAGGGTTCCGTACAAACTTAATTAAAGAAATAATTAAAAAAACGTTAATAAAATTTGTACTTAAATCACATGGTAATAAATAACTTATATGGATCACTTTCTCGTACGCAAAGTTAAATTTGTTGGTACAAGATTTTTTTACACTACACTTCGACTACAAATTTATGGATTTCGGATTTTTTTTCTTTACTTGTGCTATAAGACCTTGCTTCTTCTCAAATTTCATGATTCTCAGTCAACGGGAAGTACCAAACAGTTTTTGATTATCATAATACTCAAAAATGCGGCAAAATCGGTCATATCTTCTGATTGCATTGACGTAGAAGTTTGATTTTTTCACAGCCCAATGCAATTGCAGACTTGAGTGTTTGATATTAATTTTAACTTGATACCTCCACGTGTTCCTAAGAAAAAGGGTCTTGACAGACAGATAGACAGACGAAGTGATCCTATAAGGGTTCCTTTTTTTTCCTTTTGAGGTACGGAACTCTACAAAACGAAGGAAAATAGCCCTTATTATGTTTTGAGTAAGTTTCCTCTAGATCACAAACACATTGTTCTAGATTTGCAAAATGTACACTCCAATAGGTTGAACTCAACAGGTCAGACTAGATTCATCTTAAAATAGGTTAAGTTCAGGCTACAGAAGCAACATGTAGCCTGGATTCCACTCGGATAGTTCACAAACAAACCGACCGGGACTTGACTACCACCACAGAATAGATAACAGAACAAGTCTACCACCAATTATTTGACCACCAATTATTCTTACAGAAAAAAACCCAATTAATTCCGACGATTAAGACTGTCAACCGATTGAAGACCTCACCTTCCAGCGTTATTTTTTCATTAATTATTAGAAAACCCCATTTGAAATTGAAAATTCATGGTTAATTAAATTATTTTACATCAAACGGACGGAAAAACCCTTAAAACGAAAAGTTTAATTGAATTCCAAAACTTTCGCATCGTCTCAGTGTTGCCAATGTATCTTTTAGTTATTTATTTGGATGTGACAATAACTCTAAGCTGGCTACTACAGAACCGTTTGATATTTAAAAACACACATCTTTCGAACTTTCTCGATATGCTATAGGAATTACATCCCGAAATTGCAAACGATTCACGAAAATGAAATTTTGCTGCAACCAGTTTCAATTACAAGTTCTCAAGATATCGAAATGAAAGCCTCTCTATTCTTAGTGAGTGATATGGAAAAACGGATACCCTATATTAAAAATTTGTACGTCTGTCTGTCTGGCATATAGCTCGAAAACTACGGCCTGAAACTTGGAAACATGTAGAATTGCGTGACAATGATGGGAAAATTATGAAATTTACTGTAAAAAAAAATCCGAGATACTCTAGAAACAACTAAAATTGACGTATACAGCACTTTTTTCTTTTTCTGTTCTTTACCAAAGTTGGCAACACTGGGCAAACTCATACCTATTAGTTTCTTTCCTACAGCCTAAAAACTTTGTGGAATATCTTTTGACGCAGACTTATTCCATTTCTACGATCCATTTATTTACATACAAAGAGATCTTACATTCAATAAACTGTTGCCCACTTTGACGTTGGAAACGCCGTACACTTGACTGACTTTCTTTGAAGGCACTTCTGAGGACTTGAAGCGTGAAGGTCTAACGTAGAAAGACATATCTATAATATAATAAAGAGGTAAAGTTTGTGAGGGACACCTCGATACCGAGGTATACTTCCAAAACTACGGTTCGCATTCTGTTAGTCTTTCATTTTATTCGTTTAAACTTTATTGTACAAAATACCCCGACCGCATGAGAAAGTGGCAACATAAAAAAATAATTATACATAGACACAGTGAAGTTATTAAGCCCCTGAAAACGCGAGCCAAAAAATTATTTAAAAAAAACACTAAGAAGAAAATATGCTTTGCGAAACTAATGCTCCAGGTACCTTCCGTCCTGTAATTTAAACCTAAAAACGACGTAAACATCTACATGTAAACTCAAATACTAATCCATCTAAACATGACGTTTTTCTGAGAGATGTGTTGTTGGCGCCAATATATTTTTTATTGCGCGGTTGTGCGCCGCCATTTGCAATATTAGCATAATGACGTCATCACGCTGCTTTCTTTTTTATTAACTCGAATGTGATGGGGCAAAGGCATCGCACGTGCATCCAATTTACTTTTTATTGCGCACACTTGGAGTGCTTTATTCAACTGGATACATAAAATCTTTTATTTTACAACCAGAAAAAAACGCTTATAAAAAGGTTTTCATGAATTTCTGACCGATCAAAGCTATCGACTGATTGAATGAAATGGAAAAAAATATAAATGAGAAAAGCTTCTCGAGGCTATGGACGTAAGGACCTTGTTAATAAACCAACGATTGGGAATAACACATGGAGTTAGGATAGGCCCTCTAGAATAACAAGTCAATGTCGTCTAGAAGTGACAGATTGCGGGAATGAAAAAATAAATAAAGGTAATCCGCCATATTGAATAATATACTATACTGTACCTATACTTTAATGTAATGTCTTCAGAATCAAATTTGAGTGTAGAAATAAATACAGATCACAGGCAGAAAGGTACCGAAATGTTCAATTACGGCCACACAATTCTAGACCGTCCAAGATAACGATGTCTGGAAGAACGGACTGGACAATTTCATAGTGGAGGGTTCTTCGTGGGACTAGGGAACCCTAAAAGCCATGTTAAATAGTAATGAATCGCGCAGACATTAAACGGGCAAGAGTATAGGTCGCGTGTGGGCGCGGTGTGACACCAATCGCTGGCCACCAAGATTACGGCGGACGCGACCTTGGGCTTGGTCCAAGTGAGGCATGGCGAGCGTAAAGCGGCCCTATACGATCATGCGGCATGACATGCGTTACATTTACGTGAATTATCGTGCTGCATGATGGACCCTCATGCTTGCTATCCATCACATAGTATAGTGAAGCAACGGCCAGCACGTAGTTTGCATGACATTCGCGTCAATCACTACAATTAAACGGTCATGCATGAGTGACAGCTCGTAACACATGTCAAGCCGCATGATCGTGTAAGGACCGCTTATGACGACTATAGTCCCCGTAGAATTTTTTGGCGGATCAATGAATATAGTCGCAGATTGTCTGCACATCGCTGACAGTGTTTACAGATAGTGTGCTACATAGAGATGTCCAAAAACTTAAGTTTGATTGGGTTGATCGAATCAATGAACTATTTCTTGAAATTGAATGAGCGTCTCCGCTCTCCCCTTTGACACCTAAAATTAATCATTGCGCGGAAATCAGCCAACTTCAGACAGCCGCTAAAATGTCTACGGGGACTACACCACCATCATCAATAGCATATGTGGCTAGTAGACTGTGGTTTTTAATAATATGAAAAATAAAATTGTACCTATAGAAAATTATTTTAAAAATTGTGCACACCATTGAGATACTGTTGGAAATCCATAATTTTAACTCCCCATTAATATTTTTTTGCAATAAAGAAATCGTTTAAGTAGGTAACTAAATTTTTGCGATAGTTATGTTGTTTTTGTCTGTCTCCACCGGGTAGCTAAAACCTACTGCATCAATTGAGCTTTTTGAAGGATAAATTTTATATTCAAAGGTATTTGAGGAAAAAAGACCGTTTGAGTGCAGTCAGTAAATGTGCTTAAGTTTCGAGAAAAAACCCCAATGTATACGCTTCTACAACAAACTACCAGAAGAAATCTTAAATATGAATGACAGAAAATTTAAGACTCACATTAAACAACAACTTTGTAAGAAAGCTTATTATAGGACAGTCGATTATCTAAATGACAAAGATGCCTGGTGTTAATGTTACTTCAGCCTCGCACAATCTTTACAAAATAATGTTATGTACAAACTTGATTTTAAAAGATGTGTTGCGGAAGTTTGTTGCGCCGCTTCTTCTTCCCAGCTCTATATAACACCTTGGAGGCGGTGGTAGATAAAAAATTGACGTTGTATAAATGTACCCAGTGTACTTACATGCAATAAAATACTTTTGAATTTGAATTTGAATTGGTACATGACCCAGCCGGGGAACGATCAGGAGCTCTATTTTTGATTCGCTCGTAGGCAATTGTATCGTCGCATGCGACTTATGTCGTACTCGACTTCCAAGTCGCACGAGGCTGATTTTCTGCATTTTTAATTCGCCCGCGTTCGGTGTTGCCAATAATATTAGAAATGTAGAATTTTATCCGTTTCAAGCAGAAAAAATAAAAACCGGTAATTACCGAAACGTAAAGCGGAACGTAAAATGCTCAGTAATGGTCGAAAACATTGAGACTGTATATGATATTATCTTTACCAAAAAAGTGAACTGAAGTGAAGTGTCAGTGATAGTTGTCTCTTTTCTTTCGTCATATGGCATTTGACGTTCATTCTACCGCTGGGCTCGTCCCAAGCGACGATTGGTCGATACCACTCGTTGCCGTTCGAGCGGTTCAAAAATGCGGAGTCGAGGGTAAATCAGTAGAATCAAACGCTAGAAGCGAGGAGAGCGAATCAAAAATAGAGCGCCAGGACCTTTCGTTAAGATAGGTAGGTCGCGTGTTATCCCCGACGCCACTGACGCTCTTTACCATCACACGAGCGTATAAGCTTATATCTTGGACCATCTTACATTACCGCTACGCGGCGACGGATGGTGATATCATTGCATCATATCGACAATCTATGATTATCACAGAAAACCTGTTTCATGTGATTCACGAGATAATGCGATCTTCGCAAAAAACATCAAAACACCGCATTTTTATTATCACCAGCTCGGTTTTTACGTAATATATAGCGGATGGGATTGGGAATACGAGCCGGGGACGACCTAGACTGACATACGAGGATCAGATAGAGCGGGTGCTCACAGACGGACAAGTGAGAAGCACTCGCGTCCCGGGGCGTGAGACTGAGCGAAGCGACAGAGGTGTGTCAGGATCGCGATACTTGGCGCTCCGTTCTCTCTGTCTACCCCGCCAGGGACATAGCGTGAGGATTATGTATGTAACATTGTCATAAAGAACATATAAATCAACAGATACGCTGTTAGTTCTTCGAACCTCATAGAGCGTATCACAGACACACGCGGCCTGCGGTGGCGGCCTGCTGTATTCCCTATGCAATGTAGGTATTAGTCCTAGGTGTTATGAAAAAATAGACGCCCACCCGCTCATGGTAGGTAATTTTAAACATTTCATTAACTATTAAAGATATTGACGTGATTTTTTTTACCACACGCGTTATTGATTATTAAAAAGGTACCCTTTCATTACATTTTTTAATTTTATTTAGTAAAAACATAAAAAAAATGAAAAAAAAATAATTAAAAACAAGTGGGAATATCTGTGGGTAGAACACTTTTTATTATTTTTATTTATTTATTTAATGATTAAGTGAGTTGTTATCTATTGATTGACACCTAAATTATTAAAATCGGTGCACCCGTTATGCTTCCAGAATTTTTTTAAAATTTTTTTGAAGAAGTGGCGCCATCTCTGTTCCTAAGGGGTGAAACTACCGCTGCTTCGAGCAAAATTGTTTTTTTTTATCCTCTCTACCACTATGCAAAACGGCATGTTGCCATACCAAAATGCAGCTTTCACGTCAAATATCGCCACAACACCTATGACTATATATGATACTTCACACACGCGCGGCCTGCGTTTGCATATTGAGGTTGCGGCCTGCGGTAGGCCGCCACAGTGTGTCTGTGATACACTTTATGCATCAATTCCTTCAAACAATTTCCGTACATATCCCTCTCCATAGCTCGCTGAGCTAACATTTTCCTTAGACAAACTAATCCCCTAGTGGAGAGAACTTACACACGTCCGGACTATAAGTTATGATTCGTGTATTAATACGAATCTATTAAATTACCGGCGTGCAGTCATCGATCGACCTCGCCAGATACGTAGTGACCTCCTTCTAGTGTGGTTAGCCTCTACGATTATCATCAGATGAGATTTTGTCTCAATATTGACGTCCAAAGTCAGAATAATTGAAATAGACACCAGAAATTTAGCTTTTATAATAGGTAAAGCTTAAGTCGTATCACAGGTACACGCAGCCTGCGGTGGCGGCGGTGGCGGCCTGTTGTCTTCCCTATGCAATGTATGCGAGACTTCAGACACGCGCGGCCTGCGTTTTCTGAAGCTGTGATACACATAATAACGCTTTGTCTCGGAGGATTCAGAGCGCAATACCTTTGAAACTCATTCATTCAGTCATTTTGAAACGTTTAAAGCGATTTAATTGGTCAAGACAAAGTATGACAGTGACAGGTGTCTGAGTGACAGCGAACTGACATATGACCCGGCGGAATAACTAGCTAGCTGTCATCCTGCTGCATATAGCAGGCTGATAGTCACAGAGTTAAGAGTTTTTTTGTTTGTTTGTGTGTGATGAGAATGATGAGACTGGACAAAGCTTTAGAGAAGCTTTAGACAAATTTTTTATTTATATAAATGCGGAACATGTTGTTGGGATGTATAGACCTAAACACAATACCTATTTTGCTAACTAAATGTATACATACCGTTTATGTTCTCCTGAATTTTCAAAAATAAAATAAAGCGTAAGTGAGCGACAGTGGCGTCGGGGATAAGACGCGGCCTACCATATCGAAAGGTCCGGAGTTCGATCCCCGGCTGGGCCATGTACCAATGGGTTTTTCTCGAAACTTAAGTACATTTACTGACTGCTCTCAAACGGTGAAGGAAAACATCGTGAGGAAACCTGCATACGCCGAAGAAGAAATTCTTAGGCGCATGTGAAGTCCACCGACCCGCACTGGGCTTGCGTGGTGGACTATAGCCCGCACGCCCTCGTTGAGAGGGTAGGCCTGAGCCCCAGCAGTGGGGAGATTAATAGGCTGTTGATGATGATGATGAAAGCGAAAGAGGCTCTCCACTCCTCCTGCCTACCCCGCGAGGGACATAGCGTGAAGATATGTATATGTATGTTTACATACATATACAGGTCATCATACGATTAATATACATATACGTATGCACAAGCAAGGCATGGACACGACTCCATCCACCATTACCATGCATTCTCTATAGACATTCCTGATAAGTATGAAAACGATAAATCTTCCCGTGGCTGCCCTACTAGCCTAACAATCGCCTCCTCAACAATATTGAGTGTGTCCCTCCTCCCGCCCACCTCCCTCCCCTCCCAACCCCCCTTTTCCCCCATGGAGATAACACACGCTTAGTCACTAAGGATGAATACTAAAATACTGCTCTATCACTCTACTTGGTGGCTTCGGGGATAATATATTGGATAGGTTGAGATTGAGATAAGAGCGTCAGTGGCGTAGGGGATAAGACGCGGCCTATCATATCGAAAGGTCCGGAGTTCGATCCCCAGCTGGGCCATGTACCAATGGGTCTTTTCTCGAAACCTAAGTACATTTACTGACTGCTCTCAAACGGTGAAGGAAAACATCGTGAGGAAACCTGCATACGCCGAAGAAGAAATTCTTAGGCGCATGTGAAGTCCACCAACCCGCACTGGGCTAGCGTGGTGGACTATAGCCCGAACACCCTCGTTGATAGGGTAGGCCTGAGCCCCAGCACTGGGGACATTAATAGGCTGTTGATGATGATGATGATGAGATTGAGATTCTATACCAAAATTATAAGTTACAGAAGTGCTACTGTTACTGAAATAACCTCTAACATGAGCATTTATTAAAACTAAACGTCTTTTTTGTGGTGGGACTTATAAAAAACCACTTCAATTTCAATACAAAAATGCCGCGTCAAAAAGTTGAAGGTCACTTACAACAATTTGTTAATTAAAAATGTTTACGCGGACCTCTTAGGTTCCAAAAAACCAAACTTAAACCTACCATCAACATTTCTATACGAAAATGCCGTGTCAAAAGGTTTTCTAAAGGTTCGCTAATAAATAATTTGATAATTATCATTAAGTTGTTGTGTTAATTTACATTATGCGGACCTAAGAATACACCAAACTTAAACCTACCACTTATCTTTTTAAATATCCACTAAAATTTATTTTATTATTATATATTATTTTAGTTACTAGGAGGTAGTCAAGGTATGATTTGAACCAATAAGGGTGACAATGGTCATTATGGTACGACCAAAACCCTTAGGTACTAAATTTAAAAAAAATACCTTCAGATTTGGCAGGCAGGTACCTCCCTATTTTGGCAACATTACAATTTATACCGGCAATAAATAATGATACAATTATTATTGTCGTGTCCAATAACAAATGAAATCAATCAATTTCCTTTGTTCCAGGCGATATTAAACAGTGTTGGTATTCACCACTCGTGCCGTCTGAGCGGGCCGCAAAAACAATTTCCAACGAGGGGTTTCCAATACCCCCTTGTGAGGGGTTTCTGGGATGAGAGAGATTTGTCTCATTTTGCTTCGAAATTATTTGCTTAATACCTACTTAGATACATTATTTAGGCAAAGGCAGTTTGTTATACCATTTAGGTATTATTGAGGTGGGGCACTTTCAAGGCTTATCTATCCTTGTATCACTGCGACCATTGCTGATCTATTGTGATCGCGGCCTTTACTATAGTTCAGTGTTAAGCTTTGCATCCGTTAGGAACTTCAGCACGCTTTTGGCACTAATTAGTTTTCTAACATATTTGCTCGTAAAGGGTCACTTATTTTACCAATTTCAATATCGTTTTGTATCTCATTACGCACTTGTGCGGTAATGTAAAGTAAAACACACAGTATAACAAGATGCTCCGTCTAAAAACGAACGACTAGCAATAGTACATTACTGCCGCGGCCCGCAACAGAGGCATTGATGGATGAGCGTGTGAATGAAGCCGAGGCACACATACGTGAGTCCATCAATGCCTGGTTGGGGCCAAGGCTTGTATAGTGCTTTTCTCAAATAATGCGCGGAAATCCAAAAAATATCAAGTTTTATTAAAATTGTGAACCGTCTGAACTGAACGATCACGACTTAGGGTTGTCACAATACTTTGAGCAAATCAAAATACTTTTGGCCATATCTCCGGAACGACTGGTGCTAGACCCTTGTTCATGGTACTCAAATGAAAGGGCTTGACGAAATCTATCTGAATATAATATAAAAAGAACACCCTGTATATATAATTTTTTATTAAACAATTTCCGCGCATTATTTGAGAAAAGTGCTATACAAGCCTGCAATCAATGTAATTTCATGCGCTTTTTCTTTTCGCTGTATTGTTTTTATTTGAAAATGTCGTCAAGTAGTGATTATAACTGCTTTAACAAGTAATTAAACATTTATTCGTTTTCCGAGTTTTATTTATTTCCTCGCAAATATGTTATAAAACGTCGTATGACATACGTGCGCTTTGAAAATTACCGCACTTATATCATAATGTACTTCATCGGGTTGAAGTATGTAAGTTGCTCAGATGGACGCTTCTTTTAAGCATCAGTGGGCCACATTCGCACAGAAGGTGCAATGGTGTTTCCGCTGCCTCTTGGCAGAGTCTGCACATTTTAGTGTCTCGGAGATTGAGGTTGAACATGTGCTTGTTCAGGCCGCAATGTCCGGTGAGTGCTCTCACTAGTGTGCGTAAATTCTTCCTGCTTAGCGCTACTACCATTTAGGTATGTATTTATCTTATCTTGTTAGGGGACAAGGAATACCTGGCGACACTTGGACGCTACAGGATGTATTGCGCCAAACCCCAGTCCACCAACGGTACCCAAATTCGTTTTTTGGTGGACAATAGAAATTGTAATACCACAGAGGATATCTTGAATACCTACGTACGAATGACAGAAATTTAAAAAATCACTTTGCAGGAAAGCTTTTTATGAAATAGACGATTATTTGAGAAAGATGGCTGGTGTTGTTGTCACTTCAGCCTCGCACAGTATACAAACAATTGTTATACAAGTTTGATGTAAAAAGATGTTGCGGAAGTTTGTTTCGCCACTTCTTCGCATCGCTAACCACCCAGGAAGCGGTGGTAGATAAACATAAACAATTGACATGTATTTATATGTACCCAGTGTACTCATAATGTACCTTATACCTATATAATAACATATTTTAACTTTGAAAATTATTGGCAAATAATGTTTTTAAGAAAAAATGATGTTATAAATACATACCTGTTAATAATACACAGATCTGCATCAAACACATTCTAGTTAAACAACGCACGTCATTAAACTAATAAATACTAACTAATAAACATTAACTAAATACAAAAATTGAACTGATAGAGTTAATGAGATAAAAAGGTAATTTAAAAATCGTACCACTGATTTAAACAATCTAAATTAACTCGTTAACAGTACGGGAGCGGTTAAAAGCAACGAATTATTTTTAACGATTAATTAGCAACGGTAAACTGGCGCTATCGGGCGTTGGCCTTCAGTTTCGTGGTTTATCAGTAGCTGCCTAAGGTACATAATAAACATACACTAATGAGCACTAACTTTTTTTTAATGAGCCTTAAAAGCGAATTATTCCAGAAATCCACCCCAAAAAATCAGAATGATTTTGTCTGGAAGTTGTTGGAAGGAATCGCTCTTAGCGATAAGACCGCCTATATGTACATTACTGTATCTGTTTTTCTTTTTTTAATGTGCAATAAAGTGTATTGAATTGAAATGAATGATTCCAGAAATCCACCTCAAAAAATTCACCCTATGGGTGGATTTCTAGAATGATGTCCTGATGCCCAAAAAATAAATCCACCCATGGGGTGGATTTCCGGAACAAAAATGTCAGATATGATTCCGGAAATCCACCCTTGATTGTGTACAGTTGTGCTGAGAAATAAAACCTATAATTATTTTTGGCTAAGGAAAATGACACAGATTATATTCATATAAAAGTGCACTGTTCGGTTCCATGTCCCTCTAGTCAAGTGTACCGCCGCGGGGCAGAGGTAGTATTAAAAAAACGGGTTATCGGATTACGAAATATTAATAATACATTTTGCATAACCACAGGAAATAGCAACACCGATAAGCTTTATCAAAACTTGCTTACATTTTTAAACGTTATAACGATAGATGTTTAATTTAATTATAACGTTATTTTAAATATAACAAATCTGTTCACTAATTACTCAAATACATCTAGTGATATCATAACGAAGGTGGTTAACGAACTAATTTAGATTGATTAATAAACAACTTGATAACGTGAATATGACGGACTTTCCGAGCTAAATATATAACTAGAGTTTCATCATCATCATCATATCAGCCTGTAGACGTCCACTGCTGGACAAAGGCCTCCCCCAAGGATCTCCACGACGACCGGTCCTGCGCTAACCTCATCCAGCTGGGTCCCGCGACCTTCACCAGATCGTCGGTCCACCTTGTGGGAGGCCTGCATACGCTGCGTCTTCCGACTCGTGGTCGCCACTCGAGAACCTTTCTGCCCCAACGGCCGTCAGTTCTACGAGCGATGTGCCCAGTCCACTGCCACTTCAGCAGCTTAAGTAACTAGAGTTTACTAACAAGGAAAGTATAACTACTATAATGTTGTAGAGAACTGAAAAATAATTGACACGTATTTTCTGTAGCTGCCTAAATTCAATCTAGTGTGAGGAATCGACCTTCAAACCCTCAAAAAGCGACTAAACCCTCGAACTTGTTTTGAGAGATTTGTTTATTCAAGAATGCATGATATTTCTTGCATTAAAATAAACGCGAAAAAATAACAGACCTACGTATTTTTAAACTTCCAAACACTCACTTTTTATCATCATAAATTCAAAAATTCCTTAACTTGTCAATAAATGTTCTGTATTTTTCAATAAGTCTTCTGAATTCACAACATAATTTCTTCACTAACACTCAAAAAAGCAATTGCGTCTGCATAGTTTTGAAACTTTAACACTTTTATTAAAGAACCGCACTCTTCATGCTACTTAGAGGGTTTCTCAAACAAAGTTTTGGTATATTAACCTTCAAGATACGCTTAAAAGGAACCGACACAGTAACGATTTTAGTAAAGACCGCGGGTTGCCTTATGCGATCGGAATAAACCAAGAAGAATAAGTTCCAAATAGCAATAGCTGATAGAAAACTATCGAATATAAACTTCGAAGCAGGTAAAGCCGAGTTAATCCAAACTTTAGATGCAAGCAGAACGATAACCCCAAACTTTCTCCGTCACTTCCGCGTCCGGTCCCGGTCGACCTTCGAACAGTTCCCAAAAGTTCACGACAAAAAAAGGGGAAAGTCCCAGATAGTTGGCAAGGATATGGCACGCAACAATTTGATTGTGGGCTCCGCTTTGGACCCGTTCCAAAACTTCTATGCCAAGGACGAAAGCATGAAAGGCCGGGGTGTTACGGAAGTATTACGTGCTTTATCTGATTTAGACCGGGTGACATTTATAGCTATTTATTTTCAGCTTAAGTGCATAGAAAAAAACCGGACAAGTGCGAGTAAGACTCGCGCCCTGAGGGTCCCGGACAAATTTAATTAAAAAAATAATTAGAAAATTTTGTAGCAAAGTTAAGTTTTTTAGTACCTACAGGATATAAATAAGATTTTTTTGTGGTGTAACTACAAATTTACGGTTTTCGGATTTTTTCCTTTACTTGTGCTATAAGACCTTGCTTCTTGCCAAATTTCAAGATTCTAGGCCAATCGGAAGTACCCCATAGATTTTGATGGCCAAGATACTCAAAAATGCGGCAATATCGGCCATATCTTCTGACTGCGTTAACTTAGAAGTTTGATTTTTTCACAGCTTTATGGGGCTGCAGACCTCAGTATTTGATGCTAATTTCAACTTGATACCTCCACGCGTTCCTGAGAAAAAGGGTCTTGACAGACAGACAGACGGACAACGAAGTGATCCTATAAGGGCATTTAAGAACTTTCTTTATGTCGGGTGCATTTCCCCATACAGTAATAGCGTAGGTTAAAATTGACTGAACATATGCATAATATACAGTTATGAGAGTTTTCTTATCTACTAGTGGTTTTAGTTTTAAAAGAGCGTAATTTGCACTTGATACTCTTTTGCATACCCTGTCTATGTGCGATGAATGGCTGATTGTATAATCTATTGTGTATCCTAAAAATGTTGTTTCAGTTTTCCCTTCGTCGATTCTCTTTGGACCTTTTCTAGATTGATAGTTTATTGTAACAGTTTTATCGGCATTTAAGATTATTCCGTTAGCTACGAACCAGTCCCCTAAAATACACATAACCTCCTCTATTTTTTGTCATCTGCAAATAGACTAGTAAATGCCCATTCTGGTAGACAGCCAGGTCGTTGATATATATCAAGAATAGGACTGGTTCCAAGATAGACCCCTGCGGTACGCCTATATCGACTCTTCCTTCAGATGAAGTGTGTCCATTTACAGTTACCACTTGGGATCTGTTACATAGGTAGCTACGCAGATTAATGAAGGTAACATAGTATTTTCCTCTCAGTGCCCCTCTTGATGGTCTAGGACAGTCCAATTTTATGCAAAAGATATGTTAAGATTGGCCGGTGCCAGCGCTTGTGATACAACGAATATTCTTCTTAACTTATCTTCTTAGGGGGTCAGGAATACCTGGCGACACTTCGACCTTATGGGATCTGTTGTGCCAAACCCCTGTCTGCTAAACGGTGCCCAAATCCGAATTTTTTGGTGGACTTCACATACGCATAGTTAGTAAATATCAATCTGGCGTATGCAGGTTTCCTCGCGATGTTTTCCTTCACCGAAAAACCTATGGTATTATAATAAGGATCGAACCCACGACCTCATGAACGTGGGGCGAGTGCACAACCAACTAGGCTACCACGGCGCTAACATACTCTTCTTACAGTGTTTTAGAATTTTATCCCAAATTTAACAGGAATGAAAACTTAAAAGCTAAAAACAAAGAGGATTCTACATCTAGTGAATGCAATACAGTCAAGGCAAGTTTGTAAACAAACGTCTGGCAAGCCGTATCACTTTCGGCATCATTTAAATGTGCCAGTTGCCAAGTCAACTTCGTACACTCGAACGTCTTTGGGTATTCATTCACAAAACACTCTTAATTTTGGCAACGGGACAAAATGAATTTGGCAAGTTTATAATTTGCCAGAAATAGGTGTTATTATTTGCGGAAGGTCTGGTATGGGTGAAGGCCAGGTCACCTGCACATGGCCTAAAGCCGGGCGGTCGTGACACGGTGCAAATTTGGCACCATTCCATGGGATGCGACGCGGTATCTGCCCTGATTCCGGCCGGACTGCGAAACTAGGTCTTAGGGAGTGTTTTGTACTGACTTATTTATTTACCGTGCATGCTAGGTTTGCGCTTGTACGGTCGACCGCACGAAGACCTGAGTATTTGATAGAAAAAGGGTCTTGACGGACAGACAGACAGACGGACAACGAAGTGATCGCATACGCGGGATTCTGACTAGTCGAGTAGTGAAAACGGCTTGCCTGATCAGCAACCTCTGTCAGTAAGGAGTGTATGGTTCTTTCTAATCTTTGACGTATATAGGTTTCCTCACGATGTTTTAGTTCAAAGCCCTTGGTATTATAATAAACCGTAGGTATTTAGGTTCAGAAAAACTCAATGATAAGGTTCGTGGTTCGATCCCAGGAGCTCACGCTACCAACTAGGCTACAACGGCTCAAATTTACAAGTTGATATGATATGTAAATTGTAAACGATCTATTTCCGACCAACTACGACTATCATTTTCAATAATTTGACTACCAACTGTCACCTCCTGCCACCCACCCCCATCCACCACGTAATTTCATACATTTAACACCAATCATGGCTGTGTTACTGGTGAATTTATCGTGTAATTATAGCTTCCCTCCTATTAAAATCAATAATGAAACCGATACTGTTAAAAGCCAACAAGGTGGCTTGAGGTAACCGATTGATTACTGACATTACAGCAGAATATTGTTATTGTTACTAACTTAAGTACTTAAATTAAATTTAAGAGTTGATATTTATAGTAATTAATACATACAAATAACCTGATACTTTAAAGCGTGACACACACTGGACGGCGGCGTTGCGAAAGCGTTGCGGCGGCGAAGGTTTGTATGAAGAACGCGCCGCGCCGCCGCCGCTTTGATGTAAAGGGCTTTATACTATTCCGAACATTACAGGAAAAAACCGCAACGCTTTCGCAACGCCGCCGCTCAGTGTGTGTCACGCTTAAAGGAGTAGTCTAAAATCACTTTTTTTTAAACTTAAATATGTATTACATTTTTTATAAAAATAAAAAAAATACTTTCTCTCTTGGATAGTCAGTAGTCACTACTAAAATATAGATTAAACAATAATTTCTAACGGACTAAACCCCGCCATCACGATTTGGTGGCAGACTTGTAAGGGCTGTCACTGTTATTTTTAAATAAATCTCTTACTGAAATCAATTCCGTACCCAGTTTAGGGTCTACGAGTGAACAACATACATAGAATAGAATAGAATTTATTTAACGTACACAATGACATCACACAGCGAGAGAATTTAACAAATTAAAATAAAAACAAACAAGAAAGGCACAGAGGAATACAACATAACAATAAGAAACAATAAGATTGTGTAATCCTGGGTGAGGTCGCCATGACTGCTAAAATCATAATACTTCTCTTCGCTTCGCCGTAGTCGGGTGAAAAACACACGAAAGTTAAAACCTAGTGTGCTAGTCAGTGCACTGTATCTAGAATAAAGCGATGCCCGCTATCTGGGAATTAACATAAGCTGCAACTAGGGCAACGAGCTCGCACACGCGAACCGGCCTAAAACAGGGTTACCACGTGAAAAATAAAGGCCGATTTGATACCCAAACAGCACTGTGCGCTTCTCGCGTTCTTTTTTGCTGCGCACGTCCAAAATGTGGAATGACCTTCCCTCTGAAGCTTTCCCACAGCGCTACGACATGGGGTCCTTCAAGAAGAGAGTTAACAGAGCCCTACAGCACCGCCCGGGTGTTGCAGGTGTCTATGGGCGGCGGTGGCCTCTTAACATCAGGAGGCCCGCCTGCTTCTTGCCCCCGTTGCTAGTCGCATCTGCACTGAAGTGAAGTATTTGACGTTTAAAAGCTGGATTGTCATGACAAGTGAGTTTTTTGGATTTTGATAACCCTAACGTAAAACGGCCTTAATGTTCCGGCGGCCACTCTTTAACAGTCATGTTGTAGCAAACTAGTTGAGCATAGAGTGAGCTTGCTTGTGATGGTAAAGTTACTTCAAGAAATAAACAAGCATAGAGTGAGCTTGCTTGTGATGGTAAAGTTACTTCAAGAAATAAACAAGCATAGAGTGAGCTTGCTTGTGATGGTAAAGTTACTTCAAGAAATAACCAAGCATAGAGTGAGCTTGCTTGTGATGGTAAAGTTACTTCAAGAAATAACCAAGCATAGAGTGAGCTTGCTTGTGATGGTAAAGTTACTTCAAGAAATAACCAAGCATAGAGTGAGCTTGCTTGTGATGGTAAAGTTACTTCAAGAAATAACCAATGTCCTTAGAAACAAACGTACAACCCGTTCAAGAGATTTCTGCAGGTCATTGCAACCCCCACTGTAGGATGTAGGTTTTTTTCATAATATCCGCATCGCCATCAGAGAAGGTAAGTGGAAAAAAATCCACATATCCCACCCTAGGATGGATAGCTGAAGAGATACACCCGATTGCGGTTTTGAATTAGTGGTTAATATTGTTCATAAAACCGGTCAAATATCATTTAATTACTCTAGTAGTTAACTACTCTAGTGTTAATTAACTGTTTCAAACTTATCAAATGGATTTCGGTTTTTCACGGAGAACGGATTTTTTAAAACTCGGGGAAACGAGTACCTACGGTTTTACCCAATTCTATTCAAGGTTGCGGTCTGTCTGTCTGTGTGTCTGTCTGGCTGTCGTCTCGGGTTAATTTATCACGCCTCACCGGTTTTTATCTGGCCTATGTCCGTCCAGCAGTGGTCGCTAAAGAGCTGATATGATGTATAAATTGTATAATTTTCTAGCCTTATTATTAAGATTTGCAAGTAGGTTGAGTACATGGAACTAACCACTTTTAACATATATTTACACTGTGTTCTAGCAAATAAAGAAATTTCATTTCATTTTCATTTCATTTAGATGATGCGGTTGATCTACCATCATTGACACTGACACCGGTTTTGATGTTTAACTGGTCTCCGAGCTCTGGCTAATAGTGTGAATCTGATTGGTAGCAAACTTTTGTACCGCCTTAGCATACCTAAGGGGTAGCTTAGCTTACACTCCCATTTATGTGTAAGTTAGGATTATTATATATGGATTTTCTCCTTTCCCTGTAACCTCATTTAATATGCCACGAGACAGTGTAATCCTTGTTATGTGTTAATGTTAAAGCCCATCCTTACAAAGGGATTATCGTGTCTTGGGCTTAAGAGGAGGACTCGCGAGACCCAAACCTCAACTTAATCGAACCAATAAAACAAGACAATAGAGTTTCGGTGTTACACCAGGGAATCAGAACTCCAAAAGGATTCACCGATCTGATACTCGGAACATAAAATATATAGTAATTTTGGTCTTTTATTTTTATTTTAGGTCAAAAATTAAATTTGTAAAAATGTTAAAATGTAACAACACTATTGGTGAGTCTAACAAAAAATTTAATAAAATTTTCCGAGATATTTTAGGAAAACTAACTCCTTGGATCTTTACTCTTTGGTATCTAAGTATACTGATTATACGGCTTTTATACACGTTTATGCTTTACTTGGCTTTAATGCTTCCTCTAGTCAACAATAATGAGGCTAATTACCTCCAAGCCGGGAAACTTTTCATCCCGTTCCTTTGCGCTTCATATTTTTTTCCTGACCCATTTTCTGCTACGCAAAAAGGCTACTCTCAAAGCCTTTAGCGACGACAGAGAATTATTCGCGACATTCAACACTTGATACAAAATAATTACAGTCTGTGGATGAGGAAAGGGGAAAGTGGGGGAAAATGGGAAAATTTGCCATTTGGTTGCGGGGTAACTAATTAAATGTTATGGGAAATGGTTATGTGCCTTCTGCTGTACTCTTTCAAGAGACAAACATGGCCGGTAAAAGTTTGGATTCACAGCAACGCTTTCACACAAACGTGGCAACTTTGAAACCTTGGTCCTCCGCCAGGGATTGATCGGGGTGATCTGATGATGATCATCCAGAGTGAATGGATAAGAACCCAATTGAGCAAGCAAGACGCTTAAATTGAATATAGATACTATATTTAGTTGTCTCTAGAATCAGAACCAAAAGTAAGCACAAAACTTGAGAATGATCAGATAAAACGGGAAGTGGTCAAAAAATCCCGGACAGACAGACAAACAAACAAGAAACCAAGTTAAACAAAAGCTTGTAATTTGGAAAAAATATCCTAAAACTAGCAGACCCAAAATATGCAAATCCCGAGCCACAAACTGGAAAAAAAACACGTATAAACTAGAGGAGGATATGTTCCCTTTAGCCACTAAAGCCGTGTATCGGATGACACCCGCAAAAAAGACGTCAAAAAGCACGTTGAATAGGGAAATACAGTGAAAGAGATGCGGGTGATTCGCCGACTCACGATCCCGCCGCCGCCGCCGCATGTTACGCACCCGATGAGAACGGCCCCCACAATCCATTTGCAACCGTCACAATTTACCTAGGGTTGCCAGGAAGGTTGGGCTTCGTGCGAATGTGGTAGATCAACTACATAATGATGCATTCCCGCACTGCGATTTCCATCAACCTTGGGTTACCAGGCAGAAGTGTACTTCTCTATATTCTTACACTAGCAAACGCCCCGCGACTTCATTCGCGTTAAAATACTACAGAGACTCCGCCCTCCCCTCCCCCCCCCCCCCCCCTTGCCTAAACCCACCTTCCACAAAAAACAGAAAAAGGACCTATTTTTCTAGTTTTAGTATTTATATGCGATGTGGTGGGGCTCGCTAAGCCGCCTTGTATCACTGCGACCATTGCTGATCTATTGTGATCGCCGCCTTCACTGCTCAGCTTTGCGTCAGTTAGGAACTTCATCACGCTTTTGGCACTGATTTGTTTTACTTCATCAGTTTTATTACATGAGAAAAAGAAGTCCGGAGGACACCCCTATATCTGAAAACACTGTTGAGTTGCCACAACGCCTGTGTTCATCCGGAATAAGCCGGATTTGCGCGGCTTTACGGCGATGTAGTGTAGCTACGGGAGGGTTTCAATTTTTAAAGAACTTTATGGACCTAAAGCTGCTTTGGGAACACGAAGAGCAGAGCGACACCACAAGACGCTGTTATTTTCAATTTCTTTCACGTGCAGAAACAAGCTTAGCTCTTAATCGTAGACGACGGTACATTCCAGCTTCTAATTCGTGGGAAGTTTTGCGCAATCTCCATTCCTATAGCCACCATAACTCTACGAAGTAAGGAGTAGACCTTCGATATATTACTCAGATACCGCTCATCACTGCTCAAATATAGCGGCATGACAAAACAGTGAATTTCATTTTTAGTTTCCGTGAGAATAAAAATATAAGTGAAATTTCCCAAAAATTTGATGTTATGCGTATGTGTCAAGATCCAACTCAATCTGTCTTTTTATTTTGTGAGTCACAGGCAGACGATAAGGCTATATTAATGCTATTCCAACCAAGGTCACCGACATAGCTCAAAGAATTGCGAAGCTGAAGTCGCAGTGGGCTGGGCACATCGCTCGTAGAACTGACGGCCGTTGGGGCAGAAAAGATCTCGAGTGGCGACCACGTATCGGAAGACGCAGTGTAGGCCGCCCACAAGGTGGACCGACGATCTGGTGAAGGTCGCGGGACCCAGCTGGATGAGGTTAGCGCAGGACCGGTCGTCGTGGAGATCCTTGGGGGATGCCTTTGTCCAGCAGTGGACGTCTACAGGCTGATATGATGATGATGATGAATGACAGATCTCTATAAAACCACACAAGTGTCACATAGAATAGAAACTGTAGATTGAACCGCCCTAAAACTGGTAACCCTGATGGCAAACAAACGCAATTCCATCTCATTCGCATCCCCCCCCCCCCCAATGTGGGTCGCGGCGAGCGGAGGTTACCCTCAATACTCACAACTCAATTGTATTTGAGGTTCTTTTCACAGTTTCCGATAGTATTCCTGGGACGAAGAACGCGTGAATGTCCATTTGTGAATGTCGTTTTAGTAATGCCATTAAGACTTGGGATTCCCTGGAAAATAATAGGATATCTATACGCAATTGGATGGTCTATGGAAAGAACGCGATTTGTCAGTTTTTTACCGACTTCCAAAAAAGGGGGAGGTAGGTACTATGTTGGGTTGTATGTATGGTTTTTTTTCCTTTTATGTATGTTCACCGATTTCTCCGTCAATTGTAAACCGATTTAATTTTTTTTTGTTTGTTTGAGAGGGTATTCTCCTGAGGTGGTCCCATTGTCACCAAGTCAGGATCTGATGAGGGGATCCGATGGAAATCGAGGAAAATCCTCAAATCTTCTCCGGCATAGTAGGTGAATGGCATTGGAGGGGAGGTAAGGAGGGGAAGAGGGGGAATGGGGAGGGGGGGGGGGGGGGGTTTGGCAGTGTGGGGGAGAAGGAGGGGGGAGGGGAAAATGGGTTAGGAGGTGGAAGGAGGTTTTGTCAATCCCAAATGTTCCTAATTCAAATGGTCTGTAGAACATGTATTACCTCTTGAGCGTGATTTACACCTTTCTCTCTACAATATCTGATAGATCACCCTCACATTCACTTTAACTTTGACCTTTTACGTAACCTACTACGTACTAGTATTTGTAATGTGTGATAAATAAATCTAATCTCAGTAACATTTTAAGATTGAAACATAATAAAAAATTACAAAGCTTGTTCCCTTCAAATCAAATTGATTTAGATAATATTTTATTTTATTAAGTACAGGTACCAGATATAAAAAAAGACACTGACAGACTGATCAACGCACAGCAAAAACCGCTGAGCCTAGAGACTTGAAATTTTGCAAAAGGTTCCTTTTTCCTGCGGGAAAACTTTTCTAAAACAGCTACAATAAAACAACAATGGAGGGGAGCCGTCATCCTCAGGCCTTCTCCTCTGCCAAGGATACAAGACCTGGTCATGCGACCCTCCAGGTCAAGCAATTGCCATAATTCAAACAAACACATGAAAATATATAGTTTTCTCGAAATTCGTGAATGCAACCGGCAAAGTTCCTATGATAGCATAAGGAACTACTTAAGGGCTCCCTAAATCATGCGGCATGACATGCAATACGTGCTGTCACTCATGCATGATCGTCTAGCTGTAGTGATTGACGTGCATGACATGCAAACTACGTGCCGGCCGTTGCTTCACTGTATTGATCCATAGCAAGCATGATGGTCCATCATGCAGCATGACATTCACGTAAACGTTGCATGTCATGCAAGCATGATCGTTTCGGGACACTTTATCATAGAGAGATTACTTTTGATCCACGAGATCCGACAACCAATCAGGAAACAATCGAGCCTAAACAATCCTAATCCTGAACCAATAGGAACGGCTGTAACAGGCAGTAACGCTGACATGCAATCAATGTATCAACTGGTGAATAGTGTTGCAAAAGACTCGAGTCGTAGTTTTCAGGACTCGATTACGCAGGACTCGGAGCCCTCATAAGTCTAACAAGTCGCGTGCAAGCACAGTAGACAGAAAAGGAACTACTGCGGTGCAAATCTTTCTAACGATGAGTCTTGAACTTGATTCGAGTCCTGAAAACACTCAAGCGCAAGATTCGACATGAAGCTCGATGTTCGATAAAGAATACTAATTAGACCTGAAGTAAGATCTTTATTAGTTTGCGTGTTGCCGCAAGACAAACAAGCCGATGAGGACATAAAAGCACAAAAGGTTCAAGTTCTGGTGAAAATCGAGTCCTGCTCGATGATTGTAGCAATGTTTGAGTCTCGTAAATTACTCGGACGGACTCGCAACACTACTGGTGAGTGGTGAATCACTGATTCGCGATTCGAATCACGAAGTGCTAAAGGTCAAATGCATTGTGTTACGGACAATATGCAATTGTCTTTGATACATGATAAGATATAATGTGATTGTTTGATATTGTACACATAATATCAAGCATCTCCGTAGAACATTGCAAGCGAAAAATAGTACATTTTAGAGAAGAAGGTTTAACAGTAAGGGAAGAGGGTAAAAATAAAAATTAGAATCTATAATCTAATGTTGAAACAAATAATTTGAATAGTGGTCCCTATAAACGATCATGCTTGCATGACATGTAACTAGTACAAGTACCTAGGGTGGGTAATTACTATGGGGATAGAACCTGTAAAAAACGCCTACCCTATCTACTTAACAACTTGCCCGGGGATATTAAAGACGAGTCAAACAAGAATAAATTTTAAAAAAAGTTTAAAATATACTTATTAGAGAGCATGTGTCCATAGAAAGTAACAGAAAACAGATCATTTTTATTGTACCTAACTAAATTTCATCGATGATGAGACTGTACGATCCCCCAGTCAAACCGACAAGACGGTTTTGGGGGACAAATATATACTGTTATGCTTAAAAAAAAAAAAACCTTTACGTGAATTATCATGCTGCTTGATGGACCATCATGCTTGCTATCAATCAGTACAGTGAAGCAACGGCCAGCACGTAGTTTGTATGTCAAGCACGTAATGCATGTCATGCCGCATGATCGTTTAGAGAGCTCATATTATTTTGTCGCTTACGATTATTTTTTTCCGAAACAGGTTACGAAATGACGCACGCACAAGGATTCTTTTTAATACAGAGTTTAATAAAAGTGAAAAGATCTTGATGAAAAGCTTTCTTTCTATTAATATTTTTAATTAGAAATTGCCCACTGATAAAATGTTTCAAAATTTTTATCCATTCACAACAAAAATTCTATTGAATACTTCCGTATTTAACAGAAAAAACATGAACCTTCTAAATAGTCAGTAATCGTCCTTATCACGATACCGTACAGGTTACAATTGAGATGCAAATTCAAAATTGCCGTGGTCTAGTAATGACGAACCGTCAAATCATCGTTAGTGACGTCACCGCCCGGCCCGCGTGATTAATGGCTAGCGGCGTGATTTGAATGAATAAAACAACCGTTACATTACATTTACAACGTAAAAACTGTTGTAATTTATTTACTTAGCGCAAATTGCAGTGTTGAACGTTGAACTGTTGATAGACGTATAAACATGTTTAGTATGACTATACAGCGGCATGATACAGTTTTTAATGGATTTTACAATTGGAAGCAAAGTTCTTCTAGGCCAGTCGTAGTTTTTAATATTCAGAATACAAAAAAAGCGGTTACAGCACGCCCTCCACAAAAATAGGGCATTATAGAGCCAGTCGGCGATCCACGCTGCAGCTCACATCCTCACTAAACTGTTAAAGTCGTTTTACTAAAAGCGAATACCTAACTGTCAATGTCATACAATTGGTAGAAAGGAGAAGAAAGCCATTTGTTTCTCTCTCACAGCCATTGTGTGATTTAGACAGTTATTCGTATATAAATAAAGAAACAATACTACGCTCGGAGAGGAAACGGGCGGGGAAAAAAAGAATACCTAACTGTCAATGTCACACAATTGGTAGAAAAGAGAAGAAAGCCATTTGTTTCTCTCTCAGACCCATTCTGTCATTTAGACAGTTATTCGTATTATTTTTATTGCATGTAAGTACAGTGGGTATTTAAATAAAAAATAGACTTACGCTCGGCGAGGAAACGGGCGGAGAAAAAATAAAGTTGAAGGAAACAAGAACACCGAATAAACGTAACCTAAAACACCGTAAAAATGGTTGTCGTCTGCCGCTCGCAATGAGAGAGGACAATCCAACACTGTCGCTTGGCGCCATAACTCACGGTTGGACGGTAATGCCGCGAAACATCCGCAAATCCGCGGCAATGGTCACCGCGGGATTAGTCTCTCCAGTGGAAAATTGACCTAGTTTAGGAACTTCTTTAAAACACCTAACGCAACGTTTTGTGTTTGTCCTATTATATAGAAATCAAAATCGTTGTTAAGGAATGACCATGAATGAGTTTCGGAATAGCAATAAGGATAATTCAATGGAATAAGGAAATCATATAACGTTTACGTTATCTATAAAAAATAAAATTAGGTAAAAATTTTAAGTTACGATTTACGAATTTACGCAACAAGAGACGAAAGTGTATTTTCCCTGCGTGCGACATTGAATGCCGATATACGAAATATTGTGGTATTAAACTGAGATGAGAAAACTTTCATACGAGCACCATAATACAAAAATACATTCCGGTCTATCATTTATGACAGTTTTTGATGACAACAACTTTAGCTGGCATAATATTATTGCCTATGTTAATATTGAAAGAGTACATACCTAATAGCAGTTTAAGATTTCAAAATAATTCGCCGTCGAAAATTCCTATTTCTAAACTACAAAAATATATCAACGCTCTAAAGATAATAGTATTCTTTATCTTCTTTTAAAATGTAGAGCCGTAATAATGTATGAATGGAGACTATGTGTTGACCGAGATAAGCAATTATACGACATTCTGTTCGTTGTTCTGTTTATCGGCTCCGCCTGTGATTCATACAATTAACACAGATCACGAGCCCGCTGAGACAGTCTGGTGTTTGATACTCGGTAATTATTGTGTTGTATATTACAACTTAATAAGTAGTTTTTTTGGAATAACTATAAGGATTAAAACAATACCATTGATCTTTTACAAATTCAACGACAATGATGACTTCGATTCGGACAGTAATATCCCTGACGCAAAGTGGTGAGGCTTATCCTCTGAGCGAGGTAATGTCCAACCCTCGGATCTTGGACGCCTCGACCAGACTGGAGATCTCCCGAAAATGACGGTAAGCCAGGGCCTGAGCGATCAAATATATGTCGCAACTTAACACGGCCTATTGCGTCTCAAGAGGTCCTCAGAAATAACGGCCTTGACCGCGGAAGCCGGAAGAAGGGAGACGCCGCAACGGTATCTATGCAAGTAGCATCCCACACGTTAGGGACCGGCCAAATAAGTACTATTGTATATATGTGGCCTGTTCTTACATAACTCCTACTACATGTTTACTTGCGTTGTCTGTCGGCATTATGTTTTTCTTTTATCAATAGTGCTAAATACAGACACATGACCGAAAAGTTACGTCATGCCATTGATTTTTACAACGCTCC
The DNA here is from genome assembly GCA_949699065.1 of Metalampra italica. Classification (NCBI taxonomy): domain Eukaryota; kingdom Metazoa; phylum Arthropoda; class Insecta; order Lepidoptera; family Oecophoridae; genus Metalampra; species Metalampra italica. Next base: position 10,485,174 of record OX452984.1, read on the forward strand.
GTGCGGCGTTTCTTGTTATAATAATCCACATGAATCGATTCAACATAATTAGGTACCTACACATGTTGAAACTGAGAATGTACGATGGCATTGTTAAAAGTTAGAGTTTGAGAACAAGACAAGGAAATATCGTTTCAGAAAAACTATACGGTTGATGGTATGATTAATTTAATAGTCTTTACTGACGGCGTTTACTTCGGAACACGTGATTTTGTGCCATGGTTCCAAAACCCTATTAATTTCTAATGAACCAGTAGCTACGCGTGTACTTCATGAAATAATTATTTGTAACAGTCAAGCAGTTTCTTCGTGAAAAATCCGTACATATTTAAAATCTATGGTCAAAATTTCTGAGTTAGAGGTACATACAGCACGCCACTTGTAGTTGGCCTATTTTTGTTGACGAATTAGATAGAAATTAGGTGTGTGGACCTCTTCCATCCGTGCTCCGGACAGACACCATCAGATCTCATGCAAATCGTTCCCTGACGGAGATCTAGGGCCACAAAGTGACCTTGTTTGTATGAAAAAACCCGACCCGAAAACATTGTAGCCGAGTGTAGTTGGAAAACTATATAACTGTACGAGGGAAAAGATTAGAGATACAGGATTGCCTGAAATCTGTCTATCGCCAGGTTAACTTTAGTTGAACTGTAGAAATCGGGGTTATTTGTCAATACTAAAAGTTGATTCGGTGGCACAATCGACCGGGTAGGTACTGGAGACTGGAGGCCTGTCTCCCGCTCGATTGCCAGTATTGTTCCCTCAAACCAGGCACAACTTGCCCCAAATTGGTTTGCTCGTGTAATTTGAAGTCGGAACATTGAGGTTGGAAAGTTTAAAAGCTTTCTTCTGTAGAATTGGGAAAAGTTTCTAACAAGGCTGATCTCATAAAACGTTACGTCACTTCTTTTGCCACGTTTAAATGACCAATTCATTTCGACGTCGCGGTTATTATGACCACTGCGCTACATATAGGTCACCTAAAATACATGTCTTTACAGTGCCACAAATTAACGGTTTCTTTGATCTTTGATCTGTAAAACGAAATCTTGTCAGAAATCGTTAAATCGTGACCTGGTCATGGGTTATAATTTTCAGACATGTTTCAGGAAGAAGTTGTCTCAGATTTTTGCGGTCTCGGATGTTTTTAATTTCTTGAATACCATTATGCAATTTTCTAATGAAAATGATTACGTTTCATGGAGGTCTCGTTTTCCTTGCAGCCCTAATAGAAAAAAGTTCAACACAAGGAAAGTTGTTCGCTGCAGTCATTAAAATTTCTTTGTGCTTGTCGCCATCCATCATTGCGGCGACAGAACCTTGAGCTACATATTTTATAATGGCAAAAAGCGACAAAATATAGTATTTTGAACTATAGTCGATGTTTGCATCTCTGAAAGTGTCATTCAGCGCCTAATTTGATCACAAACGTAGTACAGTACCTATCAGATCATTTTCTGTTACGACTATCTCATGTTTATCTTCTTAGCTAGGCAAAACTACGGTTTAATCTTCATTAACTTTATTTAATAAGAGCGTCAGTGGCCTCGGGGATAAGACGCGACCTATCATATCGAAAGGTCCGAGGTTCGATCCCCGATTAGGCCGTGTACCAATGGGTTTTTTCTCGAAACTTAAGTACATGTACTGACTGCTCTCAAACGGTGAAGGAAAACATCGTGAGGAAACCTGCATACGCCGAAGAAGAAATTCTTAGGCGCATGTGAAGTCCACCAACCCGCACTGGGCTAGCGTGGTGGACTATAGCCCGATCACCCTCGTTGAGAGGGTAGGCCTGAGCCCCAGCAGTGGGGAGATTAATAGGCTGTTGATGAACTTTATTTTTTGTGCAATGTTTACGTTCTACCTTGATATCCTTATGAACTTAGGTTTTAATTATCCTGGTCTTTATACTAAAGAATTATTAGATACTAGCTGTTGCCCGCGACTTCGTCCGCGTGGATTTTGGAAGTAGGTACCTATCTCTGCTATGTACAGACATACATCGTCTAGTTATAATTTTCCAATGGTAAAATGGATCATTCTAAGTACCTTCACCATAATTTAAGGTATACCATACCTTCAGGAACAAACTATGAACACCGCATCCAATTTGGTGAAGACAGATAAAAATTTAAAAAATTGTTGTTTTCACTTCTATTGCTCATAAGACTTCTCATATCAATTTTTAATATACGTGTGTATTTTTTAACTAATACAGTATGGGCAAAACCAAAACCATAGGAGATACAGGGAAACTGTCTTAGGAACCTTTAGGTATTTTTTCGTGATATCAATTTTGACATAGTGATCGGAGCAGCTGGAGTTCAGGTGGCATGCATGAATAAGTAGTAAGTTCCTAAGTACATTGCACAGTCTGTTTTATAAGAAAACATTTTATTAAATTTGACTAACTTCTGCTGCTTGGATTTTTTTCTTCCGATACAATAAAATGATTCTAACATGAAACTAAGTCGATACGCATTTTTTAAAAATAATAAAAATTATTTTTTACTGGCGTTCTATGAGAAAACATTTTATTGAATTTGACTAACTTCTGCTGCTCAGATTTTTTTCTTCCGGTATAATGAAGTGATCCCTACATGAAACTGAGTCGAACCGCATTAAAAAAATATGTGCAAATTGTCTCACTTTTATGGACAACACACGCTTGACCAAAAAATTTCTATGTCATAAGACACTTTCCCTGCATCTCCTATGGTTTCGGACTTGCCTATACTGTCCCAGTTAAAAAAAACACTGATATCTCCTATGTCTATGACATCGTCTTGTTACGTTAAATGATTTATCTGTAAATGACGATAACTTTTTTCGCTGTCATCCGATTTCAATGAAACAAAGCCTATAAGTTGCGCCAGACTGTGCTTAATCTACGTGTGAAAACCGCAAGAAAATCAGTTCAGTAGTTTCGGAGATTAGCGATTACAGACAGACAGAAAGACAGAAAGACAGAAAGACAGACAGACAGAAAGACAGAAAGACAAAAAAATTTAAAAACGCTTTTTTGTGTTCTGTTACTCTTTTTTTATCGTCCACACTCATTTTTTTATAAATTTATTCAAAGTACAGACACACGGTTTCTACAGATTTATTATAAGTATAGACGATGACGCTTTTGTTACTTTCTGTTACGACAATCTGATGTTTATCGTGTTATCTAGGTAAAACTACGTTAGATATGCTCTTTAGTAATTTCATTTCTTGCGCAATGTTTGCATTCTACCTTGATCTCCTTATTATTATCAACTTAGATTCCAGCCGCGTCTCCGCCCTATGTGGACACGAGGGATCTCACCTAATTCTGCATTTTACAAAAAAATTAAAGATAATTGTACAAAAAAACAACTATCATCGAAGGGCAAAGGTATTATTGAGTGCAGCCTTATCTAATCTGCTATCGGTTCAATATGATCGCAAGCAATCCCGCCTGTAGCCGGCGGGCTCGCCGAATACCTAATAATCACAAGGTACCTAGGTAATAATGAAAATAGCTTCCAATATGCGAGGTCGTAGTTCTAAACAGATTACGAATATCTACGTGATAATTTTACATTATTAAAGCAGTCTAGTATGGGTAAGTAACTAGGTAGGTAGGATTTTAGCATTGCCAAATGATGGCAATGCTAAAATTCCCCAGTTCAGCAGTCTAGGTATATTTCGTTTGAAACAAACTGTCTACTTGCTTCTTATTATGGATAATACCTATGTAGTTGATACGATACCTTATGGATTTTATTATGTCAAGGTCTAACAAATGAGGCAGTTAAAAATGTATTTTAAGTAGGTATTCGTAATTATTTATTATATTTGATCAGCTGCTAAAGTTTTACTTACATACCTATGCGACTGATATTTTTCTAATCGAAACATTGGTAGTTCTTTTAATGGAATTCTGCAAACATAGCTCCTAATTCTGAAAATAAATGTGAGCATGGAGAAAACACCAGGCAATTGCTCAACTGCTAAGAGATTACGGTGGTCAGGTCAAGGTTACAGCGGCTGACGTAAGCGTGGCAAGCAGTCGTAAACAGCATTACTTTACCGTATGCAATATGCATTGTTTCCGTCGACGCAGCAAATGGCAAAGGCTTCGACTTTTCATCGAGCGTGAGTGCAGCAAGTTTACGACGGAAATAGAAAGTAAATCACCGAGATTGCGGCTGGTTGTTTTGGTGCGTGTAGGTGCTGTGTCAACAGTCAGTGGCCGTCGGTGTGCAGTGGTTTGGTTTACACAACACACGGTCGGCACGCGCCCAGCGCCCGGCCGCGCCGTCTGACACACCTGAGCCGGTTTTATAAATACGGCACCACTCGAGCGTAGCAGCCGATCATCGCCATTATCTGCGGGCCTCGGGCCGCGATAAAACAACGCTAACTCACCTTTTTTATTTGGAAGTGGTCCGGGCGCAGCGTCTCCTGGATCTCCTGGTCGGTCCCGCGCGGCGCCGCCTGCACCGAGCTGCGGAACCCGTCCAGCACCCCCTTGAAAGTGAACTTCTTCATCGCGAAACGTTCGAGCGCGGATCCTTTGTCCGTGGGCCGCGGGCCCCGGCTACATCACAGCCGTCCGCCGCGGTCCGCGAGCCGGTTTTGGCGGACGGAGGGCCGCTCGCTCCCGCGCTCCGTCGCCGCTACTGCGCAGGCCCGGGCTGCCGCCGCCGACGCACACGCGGTCCGCCGACGATCGACGAAAACTAGGCGAGGCACCGCCTCCGGAATGTACGGCAATGCGGTGCCGCCGCGGATCGATAGCGGCCCGAGCGACACACGCGCACTGCTCGCTGCCCGGCTCGAGCGGAGCGCCGTCACACGCCGCCAGCCAGCCGTCGCGGAGGCCGACACACTGCCTGCCAGCCGCCCGCCGCTCCGCCAGTCCGCCACGCACGGCCCGAGAGAGCGCGACGCCACCGATCGATGCTTATCCCCGTGTTTAGAAAAGAGACGAACAAATATTGCGCATGGAGGCGGACCTTGCAGAGGAGAAATTACAGCTGATAGCTAGTTCCGATTATTGCCAGCAGGCCGCGCTCGCCACATAAACATTGCGTGACGTTTTACATATGACTGACGTGTGACTGACTGACTGTCGACTGTCATATCATCACAAAATAGAGGTTATAGCATGGAAATAGTATGTATACTATTTCCATGGGTTATAGTTAAATGATTATACTCTGATTAAACGTCCAAACCTCAGATGTCCAAACTGTCATCATGGGTAATTACTTTTATTTAGTAAATTCCTAGGTGATTACGTATACGTATAGATACTCAGACACGTACTCAGATTAACCGTACTGTAGTATTCCTATATAGTTTGTCCTTATCACTCTGTATAGTCTGTGACACAGTTACTAAGAAGTTGTGATGCTGACTTCACATTTTTAAGTTACACAATTTTCACACAAATGAAGACTATCGCAACTTCCGAAAATGAAAATACGTAAGAAAAAGTCTCGCCGAGCGACTCGACTTCGAATGTATTCCTCATGGCACTAGTTGTGCCAAGCAGTATTAGGTCCACGGGGAACCCGTAGATTTTTCGTCAGTAGGTACAGTTCAGTAATTCAGTACCTACGGTACCTATCACGTCAACTGCAGCCGGTGGTGGACCAATGACCAGAAGGAGGCCGGAGGCTGCTGGATGTGATGGGCGGATGACCGGATGTGGTGGCTTTCATTATAGGCATATGTCCAACAGTGGACGTTGAAGGGCTGCTACAATGGTGAATGTTGTTAAATTTTTGATTGAATGGTACATCCCCAATGTCAACAGAGTACTCAACTCATTCCATTGATTTAATGACAAGAAAACGGAGTTTTTGGCGGGATCTTCTCGGAGATGGTCGTCTCTTTTAATTATTGGTCCTAGAAATGTATATTTTGGCTTTTTGTGTCAATCTATTATTGTATGCAACAAGTAAGTACCTACCTACTTAAAAATGTGTATATTTGTGCGGAAACTTAAATAAAAACGTGTAACACTAGCGAATCAACCCATTCGTTCAGTTGTTAAACGTAAGTTAAGGCTAATCAGTTTAGTAGGGGTGTGAATTGCAGTGTGGATTTCCGACTAGCACTATTTTTCTGAAAGCGTGCTGTGTGTGACCGCTCCGTTTTTTTGTATTCTAAATAATAAAACCTACAATTGGCCTAGAACGACTTGTTTCCATTGCCCGTAAAGTAAAACTCATTAAAAATTAAAACTGTCAAATTTAGCGGTAGGGTAGCGAGCGGCAGGGAAAAAAAGGAAGAATTTTATACATTTTATTACAAACAATACAATTTACCTATAGTTTTCCGCGAAAATGTCGTTTAAAGTTATAGTGCGCAGTTTCAGAACCCTAAGCTATGTAGGGAGTTACAGGAAAATTAGAAGTCGACCTTACAAGTGAGTAAATAGTTACTTCCCTAATTGAAAAATTTGTAAATAAAAGGTGTAATTTATTACAATCATGCGCCCACTGCGTATTCTGTGCCACTGTTTCACTCACATGTTTAATATGTTGCGGTCCATAACGTAAATCCTAGTAACATCTAAACTTTAACTTTGGAAAATAAATTTTCCACAGGTGAAAGTAGGTAACTTAGTAAATGCAAATGCTGTACCTATTTCCGCATTGAAAAATGCACTGAAAACCGGTTTAGTTTACTCCCGATTATATACGAGGTTGACAAGGCGGAGATCTATATTTCTTTATTAATAAAAAATAGGTAACACACAAGAGAGCGTCAGTGGCGTAGGGGATAAGACGCGGCCTATCATATCGAAAGGTCCGGAGTTCGATCCCCAGCAGGGCCATGTACCAATGGGTTTTTTCTCGAAACTTAAGTACATTTACTGACTGCTCTCAAACGATGAAGGAAAACATCGTGAGGAAACCTGCATACGCCGATGAAGAAATTCTTAGGCGCATGTGAAGTCCACCCTGAAAAATTTGTAAATAAAAGGTGTAATTTATTACAATCATGCGCCCACTGCGTATTCTGTGCCACTGTTTCACTCACATGTTTAATATGTTGCGGTCCATAACGTAAATCCTAGTAACATCTAAACTTTAACTTTGGAAAATAAATTTTCCACAGGTGAAAGTAGGTAACTTAGTAAATGCAAATGCTGTACCTATTTCCGCATTGAAAAATGCACTGAAAACCGGTTTAGTTTACTCCCGATTATATACGAGGTTGACAAGGCGGAGATCTATATTTCTTTATTAATAAAAAATAGGTAACACACAAGAGAGCGTCAGTGGCGTAGGGGATAAGACGCGGCCTATTATATCGAAAGGTCCGGAGTTCGATCCCCAGCTGGGCCATGTACCAATGGGTTTTTTCTCGAAACTTAAGTACATTTACTGACTGCTCTCAAACGATGAAGGAAAACATCGTGAGGAAACCTGCATACGCCGAAGAAGAAATTCTTAGGCGCATGTGAAGTCCACCAACCCGCACTGGGCTAGCGTGGTGGACTATAGCCCGAACGCCCTCGTTAAGAGGGTAGGCCTGAGCCCCAGCAGTGGGGACATTAATAGGCTGTTGATGAGGTAACACACAGGACATGAAAATAATGGATTCCTGAATGATATGATTTTTAAAATAGATGTATGACTTCCTGAGTTTACAAAAATTAAGACTCGTATTTTAAAATTTAAGTTTTCTCAAAATATTGTGCTACGGGGCAGATATTCTTCATTCTCTAAACTCTCCGATCAAAATACATAATATTAAAATCCTGCAGGCTAGGCAAATAAGATGGTTAAATAGCATTTCTGTGAACGCTAGAAAAAGCTAAATTTATGAACTCGGTAACTCGCGGCTTGCAATCTAAAGAAGAGCCAATTCAGTTTATTTTCTTGATGTTTATGCAAAACATTTTACCGAACCCATACATTGCAAACAACACATAATTTATACATTGCTGACTTTTCAGGTTATACTGCGCTGCGGTATTGGGCACCGGCTACATAGCCTACAACCAACTCAAAAACAATAAAGCTGAAATGAAAGAGATTATTCAGCTCAAGAACTACATGGCGGAGCCAATCACTCCGGTTGAAGAGTTGGGGAAGAACAACATGAGGGCTCAAATGGAACTGCTCATCATGAGGATACAGGCTGAGTTCTGCCAGGCCCTGGAAAAAGAGGAGGATGAGGTGAGATATTAAAATGAAATGAAAATTTTTATTTCGGAAAACATTGATCTAATTAAACTAACTGGTTCTGCACCGGGTCGTAGTTTAGATAGGTTATCAAAGTATCTGGTTGTCTTTCCTTAATAATGAAGGAAATGGTATGGAGTCAGTGTCTGGTCACACTGGCCATTGTTTATTATTATAGAAATAAGCAATTTTTACAACTTCAACATTCACATTTTTAAAAATTTGTGTACTTAGAGATATAAAAGATGTTTCTTTGTTGTAGGCTTGGCAGGATGAGAAAACAGTTGATGATTATGATTTTGACAATGACATCTACTTGGTGTCCCCGGTACGAACCTTCATATTGGCTTATTTTATCTGTGTGAATTGTAAACTCTTGAGTTACATCCAGATCCTATGAAAAAGCTTGGCCTCCACTCACTTGAGATGTTCTTAGATAGCCATTTTTCGATATGTTTTAGTTGATAAGACTATCTATTGGAAACAGATTGTATTACAATGTGGCGTTACAAGAAAGATAATAAGACTGAGTTCATTTGAATTGCAAGCCAGCTGCAAAACTGCAGTTGGGATAAGTAAACTGTCCCCTGTAAGTTGCTGTGCTCCAATGAGGTGTCACATTTGATGCTAAATAATGTAACATCATACTTACAACGTGAAATGCAATAAACACTGCTAGTCCTAACGTAGTTTGACCGCGACTGCAAGCGGACTGCGCATATCCGTCGTTAAGTTTTTTTTTACCATAACATGTCATTTATTGAGCAGTCAGTGGCGTCGGGGATAAGACGCGACCTATCATATCGAAAGCTCCGGAGTTCGATCCCGGCTGGGCCATGTACCAATGGGTTTTTTCTCGAAACTTACATTTCCTGACTGCTCACAAACGGTGAAGGAAAACATCGCGAGGAAACCTGCATACGCCGAAGAAGTGTGAAATCCACCATCCTGCACCGGGCTAGCGTGGTGGACTATAGCCCGGGTGTTCGTTGAGAGAGTAGGCCTGAGCCCCAGCAGTGGGGACATTTTAATAGGCTGTTGATGATGTCATTTATTTATTGCTTTCCAGGAAGCGAAATTCAAAGTGGACCGCTGGACGCGCAAAGAGGGCGGCGGCGGCGTGACGTGCGTGCTGCAGGACGGCCGGATCTTCGAGAAGGCGGGCGTCAACATATCCGTGGTGTCCGGCACGCTGCCGCCCGCCGCCGTGCAGCAGATGAGGAGCAGGTACTGAGGTCGCAGGAGTCTCTTAGAGACACTGTGACGTAAACTTTTGCTTACAGTGTCGAATTGGACACGTCTGTAAGTTTGCTTAAAAAACATAATAGAAGAAATTAAAACAAACTTGTAGCCACCACAGTTAAGACACAAGACACCAAGTAGATGCCAGCGTCAAAATAAGCATGTTACATTTTATATGAAATAAATAAATAAATTTGAATTTGAAAATAATAATTATCAACCTGTTTTCTCATCGTGCCAAGCCTACAAACAAAGAAACATTTTTAAATTTATTATTATTTTATGTCCAGTGCTGTTGGGTTTGTCGATGTTTCTTCCCCTCGGCCATGCAGTTTCAGACAGAATTGACGTCTTAAAAGAGAATATTGTACTATTCCAGTAGAATTTTTTGGCGGCTGAATGAATATAGTCACAGATTGCTTGCACATCGCTGGCAGTGTTTATAGTCTATGTGTGCGTAAGCAAGATAGTATGATACCAAGAAATGTGCAAAAATTTGATTCGGTGGATCGATTTTCATTTCGAATCACATGGTTGGACGTATAGACAGATACTAAACGCTTGGTTGGTGGTCGGTTGGTTGCAGAGGCAAGAACCTGGAGAACGCCGAGCTGCCGTTCTTCGCGGCGGGCGTGAGCGCCGTCATCCACCCGCGGAACCCCATGGTGCCCACCATACACTTCAACTATCGATACTTCGAAGTCATCGACAAAAGTGGTGAGATTGTTATAATATACCGAAGCTTGTACATGGGTACTCGACAACTGATAAACATACTTGAATACTTCAAAATAAATATTTAAATACATACAAACACCCAGAATCCGAAAACCAACAGTTATGCTCATCACTCAAATATGGGTCCCGGGTGGGAATCGAACCCACGACCTAGGCAGGGTTACTACTACGCCAACAGGCCAGTTTCCCGCGGCCTAGTCCAAGATGGGGTCGGTTATCAAGTATCTGGCGGTCCTGAAGAGAAATAGAATGTCTCTTGTCACTGTATATTCATCATCAACAGCCTATTAATGTCCCCACTGCTGGGGCTCAGGCCTACCCTCTTAACGAGGGCGTTCGGGCTATAGTCCACCACGCTAGCCCAGTGCGGGTTGGTGGACTTCACATGCGGCTAAGAATTTCTTCTTCGGCGTATGCAGGTTTCCTCACGATGTTTTCCTTCACCGTTTGAGAGCAGTCAGTAAATGTACTTAAGTTTCGAGAAAAAACCCATTGGTACATGGCCCAGCTGGGGATCGAACTCCGGACCTTTCGATATGATAAGCCGCGTCTTATCCCCTACGCCACTGACGCTCTCATATTATTACGCGACTGTATATTATTACCAGCTGTTTAATAAGCTATTTCTGACGTTTTTTTTCATTTTCTTGGCTCCCAAGGGTCGCAGCATGATGTTAAATAGCCCTTAACCTTCCTCAAGTATTGGGCTATCAAATGCAAAGAGAATTTTTCAGAGTCGACGGGTAGTCGAGATTCCTTTCGACTCTTATAACCAAAAACGTAAAATACCAAAAGATTTTTGACATTTCAACTTTAGCAAGATTTTTAATAGGTACCTACTGTTTTAGGAGTGCAGTGGTGGTTCGGCGGTGGGACCGACCTCACCCCCTACTACCTGGACGAGGAGGACGCCGCACATTTCCACCGCACCCTGAAGCAGGCCTGCGATGCCCACGACTCCTCGTACTATGCCAAGTGAGTTGTTTACAACTAGCTGTTAATATAATGTCTATAGGATAGCCTCTGTTAATATCTAGGAATACTCACTCATTGGTGAAGGTCGCGGGCACGGTTGTCACGGTTGGTCTGGTGAAGGTCGCGGGACCCAGCTGGATGAGGTTAGCGCAGGACCGGTCGTCGTGGAGATCCTTGTCTCCTTGTCCTTCCTCCTTGATCCTTGTCTCGGCCTTTGTCCAGCAGTGGACGTCTACAGGCTGATATGATGATGATGATGATGACTCACTCATTTATTTCCGACTTTGGGGCATTCAGAACTCTGTGCTAAGTTTGAAAATACCTCGGATGACGTCGAAATTCATTCATTAGATTCCAATTATCCGGCTTTTTGCAATATTCCTAGGATTTTCGCAAAGATCGGATTTTTTCAATTATCTTACTTATGCATGCTCGTGTAAACATTGAAATTGCGCAATCTAGACCGGATCCTAACACAAATTTACGGCGAGGAAGACATTTATCGAAATCACTTAAAAAGCTGTGGTAACCGAGCCGAAAAATAAATTAAAAACTTGCAGATTCAAGAAGTGGTGCGACGACTACTTCCACATCCCTCACCGCGGGGAGCGCCGCGGCGTGGGGGGCATATTCTTCGACGACGTCGACTACCCCGACCAGCGCGCCGCCTTCGGCTTCGTCACCGCCTGCGCGGAGGCCGTCATTCCTAGCTACATTCCTCTTGGTGAGGCATTAATTATTTTAGACTTTCGCGCTTTGTATTCATAATTATATATTTATTCACGGGCCTTACACACGAAATAGTTTTATTTACCTTTTATTTAGCTGGCCGTGGTCAGCTCGCGACGACGGCCAGTGTAACCTGGTCGAAACGCCGTGGTCACGAACTGACCACGGCCAGTGTAACCTGGTCGAAACGTCGGGCAAGGTAAATAAAACTATTTCGTGTGTAAGACCCGTAAATAATTATATAATTATGAATACAAAGCGCGAAAGTCTAATTGTCATGAAATGTCAAGCTTGTCGATATTTGAAAATAAAAAAATGAGCCACTTAAATAGTTATACAGGGTGGAATTTTGTAATGCCACCTGGAGGGAAAGTACTCTTAATACTGTAGATAGAAAATTTTATTCGAAGAAAACATTCCTTTATTTTTGAAAGGAAAGAAAACTGCATTTAAAGATTTTCGAAAATTCGCTTGCCACACCCGAGAAGCGAACCGACTAAAATCTGTAAAAATTACATCCTGTACTTTTAATGCATCGATCGTTACAGTCAATGTCAATTATGAGGTTGAAATCTCTCTAACAAATTTGATAAATTAAATGAAGGAAAACTTTCGGTAATGCACCATCCGAATTGACACTAATCCTACTATCCTACTAATAGTATAAAGGCGAAAGTTTGTAAGTATGTGAGGATGTTTGTTACTCTTTCACGCAATAACTACCGAACTGATTTTGATGAAACTTGGTACAGTGATAGCCTATACCCTGGAATAACATATAGGCTACTTTTTAACGCGGGCAAAGTCGCGGGGCGTCCGCTATTACACCCTAAATCACAAAACGCCTGCATAGAAGGCGCTGTTTCACAATGTACTCGGGAAAAACTTTTCTACGCGGGCGAAGCCGCGGAAAAAGCTAGTGGTTTTTAATAAGTATAGAAGCATTACTTCATACAAATTTATTTGAAATAGTGAGATTCGAATAAAAACAAATGCAATAATGATATGCTAGTCTGAAGTAACAAAGCGTGTAAGATGATTATATACCATATCGCTATGCGACAAAGTATACATTTGCTTGAATTGAATTCTACATAATACATTTTCATGTCTAGTACTCATACTCAAATCACCTACTGCTGGGAACAAAAGAGTCGCTCGCCGCCGCGGCGACTCTTTTGGTGTCATCATTTTTAGGGCTTTAAGTATTTCTATACTTATTAAAGTTCGCTGGTTAACTTTTATTCCACTGTCCACAGTGAAGAAGCACAAGAACGACGCGTACGGGTACGCCGAGAGGCAATGGCAGCTGCTCAGGAGAGGCCGATACGTGGAGTTCAACCTGATATACGACAGGGGCACCAAGTTCGGGCTGCACACGCCCGAGGCGCGGTACGAGTCTATACTCATGTCGCTGCCGCTCAACGCGGTGAGTCCACGTTTGTTTTGAGTCTTAGTCAATTATGTTCACTTTCCAAAAACTAACTGACTCGCTAAAGGCTTTTTTTTTATTTAAAGTTGAAGTTCCAACTACTATGCTGTAGGATTGAAGGAAGTATTGTGGTGAAAATCGATTGTATTAAGATCATGTACGGTCGACCGCACGTCAGTGGATACAAAACCAGAATAAACTGGTCTCTTATAGTATTGAAACTCAATTGGCCAGGTCAAGGTCAAAGTCAGCGTCAGTGGCGTAGGGGATAAGACGCGGCCTATCATATCGAAAGGTCGGGAGTTCGATCCCCAGCTGGGCCATGTACCAATGGGTTTTTTCTCGAAACTTAAGTACATTTACTGACTGCTCTCAAACGGTGAAGGAAAACATCGTGAGGAAACCTGCATACGCCGATGAAGAAATTCTTAGGCGCATGTGAAGTCCACCAACCCGCACTGGGCTACAGCCCGAACGCCCTCGTTGCGAGGGTAGGCCTGAGCCCCAGCAGTGGGGACATATTAATAGGCTGTTGATGAAGGTCAAAGTGTTTCCAGTGACGTGCGGTCGACTGTACAAGTTCTTTATTACATTTTTGGAGTCGAAAAAGTATGCTAAAAATGTATGTGTTACGTACTGTTGCTACTTTGAATAAAGCTCAAATTCTCTCAATCTTTTTCGTGTTACGGTTTTAGTATAAAACAACGGTTCCAGTACAAGAAGCTCTGAGCTTTGAGATTCCTTATCTTTTTCAAAGTACCACCGATATGTTAAGTTGACCTACAAATACTACAATGTTTCTAAAAAATTAAAATTGTGAACACGTTTTTGTTTACAGAAATGGGAGTACATGCATGAACCGAAAGCGGGATCCCCCGAGGAGAAGCTGATGAAAGTGTTGAAGGAGCCCGCGGACTGGGCCGGCGCCGCGCCGCCGCCCCGCCGCGCCGCCGCCGCCGCAAGTTAGTTTTATTTTGGCCAAAAATGAAATATTACACTCACGGCAGTCAAAGGTACCTATTTTAGAAATTGTTTTGTTGTTCTTGTTATCTACTATTTTTATAAAATAAATTATATATTTTATTTTCAATTGCTTATTTTTTTGCCCAATTATCCTGGTAAGTGTTGGTTGTTTTGAAGTTGAACTATGTAGAAAATAGTGAAAGTCAGTTAGAAAGGTTATTCAGTTAACGTTCTTGCAATAAAGTTCTCACCGACGAAAAGTAACTAGGGCTGCTACAGTTGGGTCAAGGTATCCAAAGTCATAATGTTTATTTAAAGTAGTGTGCTGTGTTGCGGACAAAAAGCCAATTTAAAAAATACGTTTTTTTTTTCATTGGAAATTTTAGATCACTCTGGTAACCCTTATCTGTTATGGCTCAAAAGAATTTTGCTTCCAGACCCGTAACATTCAGATTTAAAAAATGTCTTATTTGTTTGGCGGCTGTCATTCACTCATTTTCATTCAACTGTCATCCATCTGTCATAAATAAAATAAAACGCGAGCGAGTGGTGTGGATGGTTGTCTGTATAAATTTCATATTTTGTGATGTGTTTACTTGGCAATTTTTATAGCTTTTCGCCAATATATAATTGTAGGTCACTATCCTATTTGCATAGCCTCGGCTGGCCGTTCGAAGCGTGAAACATCCGCCAGAAATGTGATACAAATGTGGAACGCGTAACGGATATTACATTTCCCAACATTCTTATGCCATAAATGTAAGGTAACGTTTGTTTCCTATGTGATAAAATTGCAAATCGTCGACTAAAGCCCGTAGAAGATGCCTTTCAAGTTGAAGTTGAAAAAGACGCGGCAATACAACGTAGCGTCGAAAAGTCTATTCGTGATTAGTGTTGAGCTTTTAGACGGTGGTGTGGCGGACTGTACGCTCTCAGTAGACAGCACGGGCCAGGAGTGTCTGGACAACGTGTGCCAGCGGCAGACGATCAACCAGCCCGAATTCTTCGGCCTGCGGTACGTAAACAGAAGCCAACAACCGCGATGGGTACAGTTGGACCGCTCTTTGAAACGGCAACTGGACAAGAATGCCTCCGCTCATCAGCTGTACCTTCGTGTCATGTACTACGTCATCTCTGGGACCAGTCTGATAACCGACGAGGTCACCCGCTACCACTACTTCTTGCAATTGAAGAATGATTTGGTCGAAGGCCGTATAATCTGCGATTGTCAGCAAGCGGTGGTACTGGCCTCGTATAGTCGACAAGCTGAATACGGGAACCATGACCGGGAGCGTCATACTGTGGAGTATTTGAAGAACCTGCTGACGTTTCCAAAACAGATGTTGGATGGCGGTCAGATCATTGATGGGGCGACGTTGGCGGAGACGGGGAGGCTGGAATGGCTGACTGCAGCTGTCATCCAGCAACATATGGCTCTGCATAATATGTCTCAGGTATAAAATTTTTTTTTGTTATTCTTATTAGACCAAAATAGTAATCAGACTTGACTACCTACCTACACTATTAAAAATCTTATGGAATTTATTTGTAAGTAATAGAGAGACTCAGAGGGAATACAAAGAGCCAATGCACAGCTGAACCTTCAATTTATCCTGAACCTGAAATTTTCTAGACAACAGGGTTGTATCCAAATGGAACAATGTGCCAGAATCTGTTGTATCTGCCACTTCTGTAAACATGTTCAAAAGACAATTTTCTCAAACTTAAAAAAAATGCAATAAATAAATAATAATTATGAAAGCAAGTCAACTGCTTTAAGGAAGCATCAACTAAAAGCTGCATTTCCATTAAAAATAAAAATAATTTAGAACTGTATGAGTGGTTTATTTGTGAATTAATTCACTCATTGTTTAAGTATTTGTTTAGAATATTGGGGCTGTGGGTTTGATTCCTGATGTAAACAGACTGCGAATATTACGTCTAGTTTGCATGGTTTGGTTGCAAAAGTTAAACTAGGTCACACTATTAAATTGAACAGTTTCTAGTTTCTAACAAAAGTAGCAGGAAAGTATTCATTAGTACCAATCCATCCATCTGGAACACAACCAGTAAGCTATTGAACATTATAGAAAGAAATACACTGGTTGTTTGTTTAACTTGTCTACTTTCTCATAGTTATCTTGATAAGTAAACAACATGCATAATTCTAATTATAAATTGTAAAGAATTCAGTCCAATAAGAAATAGAACCGTAATCAACTAGGAATATCAATGAGGAATAACAAAAAATGTGTTGAACGCAGTACACTTACCTTAATTAGACATATGGGAAATGTTTCCAAAACATTGAACTGTCTGGTTTTATAATATTCTTTATAATAAGTGTATGTATGTTGTCATACAAGACCCATTTGTCTTCATGAAAGGTAACTTGATTCTCAATAAAACTTGCTTACTTATCAGGCCCAGATGGATTAATTATCATAGGTTAGTATTTTTAGTCCAAAACTAGTTTTCATTTGAAATACCAGCTGTTGCCCCCGGCTCCGCCCGCGTGGGGTAAGTTTTATCAATTGCCCACGGGAACACTTTATCGCGTTAAAAAGTATCCTAAGTCCTGCCTCAAGGTTAGATGTATCTCCACACAGAACCACAAAATCCGTTCAGCGGTTTAGGCGTGAAAACATAACAGATTACTTTTGCATTTATAATATTAGTATGGATTATGTGAGTCGTAGAACTTGTAGATTGGGTCAAAATGTTACTGTGGATGGTATTGGCCTGTTGGCGTAGTTGGTAGTGACCCAAAGGTCTTGGCTTCGATTCCCACCCGGGGCCAACATTTGTGTGATGAGCATAATAATATATATATCTGTTGGTTTTCCGATCCTGGGTGTTTGTATGTATTTATGTGTATATATGTTTATCAGTTGCTGAGTATCCATTTACAAACTTCGGCTTAGTTTGGGGCTAAACAGCCGTGTGTAAATTTGTCCAAACATTATTATTATTATTGTTGGAAATTTTTTTTTGAAGAACAGAGTTTAGCAGGAAGTGTGAATACCAATTGGACTAAGTAGCAATTGGTTATACTAAGTGGTACCTATATACCTGTACAACCAAGACATGCTAACTCCCCTTGTTTGCGAGTTGAATGATTGGTTTCCATCACTAAGTACACCTTGTCTGTCTCGTTAGTGAGTTCACCGCTGTTATCTGCAAAATAATCGCTAATGTTGATTCACATAGCACAGATAACGATATGATGCCTTGTACACTGTACATGCGAGGCTGCTCCAAATGTGAGACAGGATATCACTTGGGTGGTACCAATTTTTGCTGAAAATCTGCAAAAAAATATGTACATCTGTAGACCCTTTCGCGTTTATAATATTAGTTAGGGCGTTCCAAATCAAAAAGAGCGTCAGTTTCCTCGGGGATAAGACGCGGCCTATCATATCGAAAGGTCTGAAGTTCGATCCCCAGCTGGACCATGTACCAATGGGTTTTTTCTCGAAACTTTAATACATTTACTGACTGCTCTCAATCGGTGAAGGAAAACATCGTGAGGAAACTTGCTTACGCCGAAGAAGGAATTCCTAGGCGCATGTGAAGTCCACCCTGGGCGGGCCAGCGTGGTGGAGTATAGGGTAGGCTTGCGCCAACAGTAGGGACATATTAATAGAGTCTATTAATCAACAGTCTATTAAATAGACTGTTGATTGGTTGAACCGTACGGGCTAGCTGGTTGGTTCTTTGATCTACGGTTAGGTATTTTAAATTAAATGTAGTTTTCAGCCCTATAGATCGTTCAGACGCATAGTATGTACCAGAAACGCAAATAAATTTTGTTTTGATATTAATTAATGTTGTGACGAGCCCTTTTACAATAGTAATGACATGTGAATGAATATAAGCGAAATAAATGAATCTAATCTAATCTACCTGTATAATAGTATTTGTTATGGGAATTGTTAACGTATTTAGCCTCATAGTGGAGCATGGCATAGTGAAAGTCTTAGACAATGAATGAATGAAACAAGTGTGTGAAATTACTAGTCTCCAATAGAAAAGTACTTACTACACACATACGTTAAACTCTTTTGATGTGTTATTTTTTGCGGCGATGTCGCGCTAATTAATAAGGCAATTTTTATAACTTATTACAGCCCTTCAAAGTCCACTGCTGGACCCAGGCCGCAGGGCAGGTTAATGAGTGACAAGTTTAAGAGTCCTTGTCCTATTGAAATCAAATCAACAGCCTATTGTCCCCAGTGTTGAGGCGCAGGCCTACCGTGGGCGTTCCTTCACCGTTCGAGAGCAGTCAGTAAAATGTAGGTACTTAAGTTTGGGGAAAACCCATTGGTACATGTCTCGAGCGGGGATCGAACTAGGACCTCTCGGCGTGACAGGCCGCGTCTTCCCCACTGCCCCATTGAAGCTCTTGCGCCACAGACGCCCTTGCGCCACTGACGCTCGTTATTATTCGGCAGGCGCAGGCCGAGGAGGGCTTCATCACGACGTGCCAGCAGCTGCGCGGCTACGGGCAGGAGATGTTCGGCGCGCGCGACCAGCGCTCCCTGGGGGAGGTCACCGTGGCCGTCTCGCTCACCGGCATACGCGTGCTCGCGGATACCAGCGACACGCCGCACTTCTACAGGTTTCAGCTTGTTATCAGGAATACCTGGCGACACTTGGATCCTATGGGTTCTGTTGTGCCAAACCGCCTCCACCAACGGTGCCCTAATACGTTTTTTGGTGGAGTTAATATACGCCTTAGAAGACTAGAAATTCTAATCATAAGAGATACTAGCTTGCTAGCTTACTAACACTAGCTTGCTATCCTAGCTCGAAAACTAGCGTCGTGTTCACTTGTTAACTTAGGGGCTGACATAATTTATCCTTCATTATGAGCGAGATAAAGGGGGAAAATAAAACATCGTTTTTTTCCCCCTTTTATTTTTACAATCTGTCACATTTTTTTTTTGATATTCAGTAAAACGTGTGACATATTCTAACGTGTCTTGCTAGGTACACGCCCATTGGCGCATCCCGATTGGCTAGCTAGAGTCATGTGTGAGTTGGATCTCTAGCAGCATTGTCTTGGGGAAATTGGAAAGTTATGTGTAAGTATGCTTTCTGTACCCTTTACAGATGGATGGACATAACGAACGTGATCAACCACAAGAAGACGTTCAGCATCGAGTGCCAGAAGCAGGCGGAGTCTGCGTCGTTCGTGCTGGCCAGCCCCGAGGACGGCAAGTACGTGTGGCGCATGTGCGTGCAGCAGCACACCTTCTACATGCGCCACCGGCCCGCGCTCAGCGAGCCGCCCCACCGCGAACACACCACCAACTTCCAGGTGAGATCAGCGCCACTGACGATCAGATCACATAGCGAGCGTGATCAACCACGAGAAGACGTTCAGCGTCGAGTGCCAGAAGCAGGCGTCACGTATCCTAATCCTAAGGGGATATGACATATAGACAAATATTAAATGGTCGGTGTGACCCGCCCGCTCCTCGCATTGCATAGATTAAATTTAACTGGCAACATTGCCGCATTGGCAAGTTGCCCATGTCCTTAATATTAACACAGGGGTCAAATGTATTTTTTTTAAAGATAGTCAAAAACACTAACATTTTTTCTTGTGTTTATTTAGTTTTCTCACTGTTTGCCTAGGTCCAATGACTGTTTATCTTCTTTGTTATTTGACTTTTAAGTATTTGGTCAAAAATTAAAAGACAAAAGTAAGAATCACCATAGATAATTATCGGATAATTGAAATAAAAGAATTCAAAAAAATTCAAAATTCAAAAGTATTTTATTGCATGTAAGTACACTGGGTACATTTATACCACGTCAATTTTTTATCTACCACCGCCTCCAAGGTGTTATATAGAGCTGGGAAGAAGAAGCGGCGCAACAAACTTCCGCAACACATCTTTTAAAATCAAGTTTGTACATAACATTATTTTGTAAAGATAGTGCGAGGCTGAAGTAACATTAACACCAGGCATCTTTGTCATTTAGATAATCGACTGTCCTATAATAAGCTTTCTTACAAAGTTGTTGTTTAATGTGGGTCTTAAATTTTCTGTCATTCATATTTAAGATTTCTTCTGGTAGTTTGTTGTAGAAGCGTATACATTGCCCCGTGAATGATTTACTGACCTTACTAAGCCTTAACTGTGGTGGTACAAGTTTGTTTTTGTTTCTTGTAACATAAGCTGTGTTCATGTCACAGTGCCTCAAAAAGAGAGATATATTTTTGCGGACATACAAAATATTCTCAAAAATGTATTGACTGGCAACGGTTAATATATTAATTTCTTTAAACTTTTCTCTTAATGATTCTCTATTTTAATTATCTTGATAGTTAATTATCTTGGTAATTTCGAACCCTGATCAGACACGGCATTAACATAAACCAAATATTAAAGTAATTTAATGCAAAGTGAATTTAGTGTGTAATACGAAATTCTTTCATTAGGTACGTCTTTTTTCTTGTTTGTTTTTAAATAAAAAAAAGCAACGTCTTTCTGTGGTAATGTACAATTAACTTGTTGTCTGATGTCTATTCATGCGAATAATTAATAAACAAAAACACAAATTACTCGAGTGTGTCGTCAGAGCTGCACGCTACAAGTACGGTCGACCGCACGTCAGTGGAGCAAAACCAGTGTAAACTGGTCTCTCATAGTATTGAAACTCCCTAACAGACTAGGCCAGCTCAAGTTCAAAGTGTTTACACTAACGTGCGGTCGACTGTACAGTTAAGTGACTGTACAGATAGGTTTTGAATTAAAGTATGGCTATATGGCTCCCACTCGCTCGCTTCACTTTCGTGGTAAGAGCGAGTGAGTTGGATATAAGTTTGGTAGCGTCGTTAAGTTGGAACTAATTATTGGCACATGTTGTAGGAAAAGATGACTGCAGGAAGTCATTATAGTGTGGACGTCGATCGATTGAAAGAAATTGTGGTGTTTTTTTTTTTTTTTAATTAGACAAAGGGTAATTGATTGTTTGGTGGCAAATATGCGAATTTAGCGGTTTTAAGAAAAAAAATTAAATTTTTTTTTTTCGTGTTATAATTTCTGTTTGGGATTGGCTCACTTTGTCTAATTTACTATTATAATTAGTATAGTGCTCTGGTGTGTCACTAGAAGTATGTGTATTGTATTATAATTTATAAATTTATATACATTCTAATGACTCATTTATTATACTCTTTGTGCTGTGAGATTTTCAAATAAATTAAATTTAAATTTGTCAATTTCTCTCGCCGTGTATAAAGGCTGATCCGAATTAGTTGAAACTTAGCACCGTGATAGCTATGAATGCACTTACACGATTTATATATGAAACGCTAGTTTTTAGGGTAAAGTTTTCCTACAAGAAAATGTAGCTAATAAATATTATGTCGCCCAGGACCACGGCCTGTCCGAGAGCCGCGAGGAGCTGGACGTGCACGAGTTGGGCAGCAGCGTGCGCCTGGAGCCGCTGTCGGCCGCGCACCGCGCGCACTCCACCTCCTGCCTCGAGCTCGCCGACCAGCCCGTGCCTAGGAACAGGTAACTACGCACCACCTAATCTAATCAAAACTAGCTGTTGCCCGCGGCTTCGCGCGCATGGGATAAGTACCTATGAACCATCCGGGAGAAGTTATCTTAATCATAGTGAAAACCGCATCCAAATCGATAAAACGTGGTATAAACTATTAAACTAAAACTGTCACCAATGCCTACACACGGTATGGCCCCGCAATGTCAGCGGGGCGGCGGCGGGCGCGGGCTCGGGGGTGGAGCGGGCGTCACTGCCACAGCCGCAACCGAAAACCATTATATATTCAGATGGTATAGGAAAAGATTTTGGTCCCCTTCTGTATAATAAATTAGACCAACAAGTAATAAACATTTGTTGTCCGGATTTGTCCTATAACGACATTATTAATAGATTATTGAGGGACACGAGTACGTTTGATGAGAACACCACGGTGGTTATCATGTTGGGGAGCCACAAAAACGTCACCCAAGCGGACATAAATAGGACTATAGAAATATTGATAGAGATTAAGAACAAAACTAGATGTAAATTCATAAATTGCGCATTTCCCTATTGTTGTAACTTGTCACAGGCGCACAATAATCGCATATTTAAAATGAATTTACACTTATATAACGCACTATGCATGTATAATGACACTATATTGTACTTTGATACAAATAAGTGTATTGACAAATTCACTTTGACTGAAAGCAATATGTATTTATCAATGACATATAAAAGACAATTAGCTACTTTAGTAGCATATAATTTACAACATTTTATGACGAATGTTAGTAGTAATACTAATAAGCTTATACATTTTTTAGAGTAGATACCACGACAATAGAAAATTCCGCAAATGATGGTTTATCAGTGTTAAACCAGAGGCAGGGATTGTCTAGCTCAGTTATGACAAAAGGAAAGCCCAATTTTACTCAATCATTACATCAAAACATTCAGGGCTTTTCTGACACCAAAGTATTAGTACAAAGTATTAGGACAAAGGAGAAGCCAAAGGGACTTAAAATTATTCACCAAAATATACAGAGCTTCTCCGGCAAGATGTTAGAAGTAGAATTATATTTAGAAAGTCAATCTAATATTGACTTGTTATGTATTACTGAGCATCACCTTAAAGAGCATGAAATGTTGTTTGGATACGAAAATTATCATGTTATAAGTTCATTCAACCGAAAGTACGCAGCACGTGGAGGGTCCCTCATACTCATGAGAAATGGTATCAAGGCCAAGGAACGCAAAGACATTGTGGGACTTTCAGTTGAATGGCACATTGAATTGTCTTGTGTTGAGATGGAGAAACATATTGTGGTATGCGTATACAGACCCCCATATGACTCTAAATTTCCTACTTTTGAGTCAGTAATGGAAGATGTTATGAAAATACTTCTTAAAAGTAGAAAACATATAATAATTTGTGGAGACTTTAATGTAGATCTACTAGAAACTAACTCCAGGTTTTCAACTCGATTAATTGGCTTATTTAATTCCTTTAATTTAAAGAATATTTTTCTTGAACCAACTAGGATCACAAGTACCACAGCTACTTGCCTAGATAATTTCTTTTGCAATTGTGATTTTATAGAAAAGACAATTATAAATTGCCTAACATCAGACCACTGTGGGCAAAGTGTTACCTTTCCAGGTAATATAAAACATACAAAAACTGAAATCCTTACTAGGCCCAACACTGTCAGTCGAATGGAGAGATATAAAGATGCTCTTTCAAGTAAATTGCCGATTCCTGTTACTGATCAGGTGGAAATCAATGATTTCTATGTCGATTTCTTCACGACACTGTCTCAGGAATTCGGTAATATTTTTAAAACTAGGAAAATTAATATTAAAAACAAGTTTAAATTTAGTGACTGGGCAACCACTGGTATTCGGAAAAGCAGGACCAAGTTATTTGATTTGTACAACGAAAAGTCTTACAGAGTTGACGACAGATTCCATGAATATGTCAAAAATTACTCTAAAATTTTTAGGAAAGTTTGTAAAATAGCCAAGTCATATTATTTAAGTAATAAAATTAAAAATTCGGATAATAAAGTTAAAGCAGTATGGAAAATCATAAATAATGAAACTGCCAAAACTAAACCACGTGAAAATGAATATGCAATCAGAAATAATGGTAAAATAATTAATTCTAAAACAGAAGTAGCAGAGTCCTTTGAAACTTTTTTCACTAACATCCCTATTAAAACCACCGAAGCTCTGCATTCATCGCCTATTCTTGCCGAAAATTTGCTTGTAAATAACGTTACAATATGTGAAACAGTTTTTAATTTTAGACACATAAACTCTCTAGATATTATTAAGGCTTTTAAATCATTAAAACTAAAATCTTCTGAAGATCTATGGGGAATGTCTGTTAAAGTAGTTAACTCAGTTATAACGATTATTGCGCCTTACTTAGCTTTTATATTTAACATGAGTATTAATCAAGGTATTTTCCCTGACCTAATGAAGCAAAGTAAAATCATACCACTGTTTAAATCTGGTGACAAACTAGATCCCAGTAATTTTAGACCAGTGTCAGTTCTCCCCGTGCTTAGCAAGATTTTCGAAAAGATCATACTGAATCAACTGCTTTGTCATTTCAATCTCAAACAACTTCTTCACGATCGTCAGTTCGGATTTACTAAGGGACGATCAACCACCGACGCAGGAGTCATGCTTGTTAAGCATATTTTTGATGCTTGGGAAGCTTCACATGATGCAATAGGCATCTTCTGCGATCTCTCCAAAGCATTTGATTGCGTTAATCACGAAACCTTGCTACTCAAATTAAAACATTATGGCGTGAAAGACAGAGCATTCGAATTACTTAAATCTTACCTTGAAAATAGAGTACAAAAAGTTGATATAAATGGAGTTAAATCATCTGGTTCAGTTGTGAAAATGGGGGTGCCCCAGGGCTCAGTTCTGGGTCCTTTTCTTTTTCTTGTATATATAAATGACTTGCCATTTTTAATACAAAACATGTCCAACATAGTATTATTTGCCGATGACACTTCTCTGATTTTTAAAATTAGCAGAAGAGCTTGTGATCTTCCTGAGGTAAACAATACTCTCACACAAGTACTTAACTGGTTCAGCATTAATAATCTAGCATTAAATACAACAAAAACTAAATGTATTAAATTTTGCCTACCAAATGTAAGACATGTAGTTAATAATGTAACTTTAGGTACAGAAAGATTAGAATTTATCAAAAGCACGGTGTTCCTAGGTATAACTATAGACTCATCTCTTCAATGGGGGCCCCACATAGCTTCACTAGCTGGCAGACTAAGCTCGGCCGCCTACGCCGTTAGGAAAATTAGACAATTAACAGATATTGCTACTGCGAGATTAGTCTATTTCAGCTACTTCCACAGCATCATGTCATACGGCATCCTACTGTGGGGTCAAGCGGCAGATATAGAAACCATCTTTATTTTGCAAAAGAGAGCTGTTAGGGCGATCTATAATCTACGTTGTAGAGAATCATTAAGAGAAAAGTTTAAAGAAATTAATATATTAACCGTTGCCAGTCAATACATTTTTGAGAATATTTTGTATGTCCGCAAAAATATATCTCTCTTTTTGAGGCACTGTGATATGAACACAGCTTATGTTACAAGAAACAAAAACAAACTTGTACCACCACAGTTAAGGCTTAGTAAGGTCAGTAAATTATTCACGGGGCAATGTATACGCTTCTACAATAAACTACCAGAAGAAATCTTAAATATGAATGACAGAAAATTTAAGACTCACATTAAACAACAACTTTGTAAGAAAGCTTATTATAAAACAGTCGATTATCTAAATGACAAAGATGCCTGGTGTTAATGTTACTTCAGCCTCGCACAATCTTTACAAAATAATGTTATGTACAAACTTGATTTTAAAAGATGTGTTGCGGAAGTTTGTTGCGCCGCTTCTTCTTCCCAGCTCTATATAACACCTTGGAGGCGGTGGTAGATAAAAAATTGACGTTGTATAAATGTACCTAGTGTACTTACATGCAATAAAATACTTTTGAATTTGAATTTGAATATTCTTCGTTATATATTTAGTATAATATATTTATCAATATTATTTACTTTACTATTAGTATTATTTATATCTATAGTAATATAATTCCACATTAGCACACTACAATTTAAATTATTATATCGCTTCGTTCATAGGTACTTAGAGTTTTTCAATTTCATAAATTACACAAATAAAATACTATTAACTCCGACCGTCCGGACATCCGAGCTTGTCACAGTAATTAGCAAGAGCTAACCCCAGCACGGGCCGTTTGGTCCATTGGGGCTTCTCTGGACACACACTTTCGCTAGCGGTACGTTTTTGCTCGGCTCTCATATTGTGTTACAAAGATTTTGTGTAAAATTGTTCATTTATTTTGTAAGCAACAATAAAAAAATAATAAAAAATCCGATGCGTAGTTTAAAAGATCTAAGCGTACAGACGGACGCGGGAAGCGACTTTGTTTTATGTTATGTTATGAGGTCCACAAGGTGGACCGACGATCTGGTGAAGGTCGCGGGACCCGGCTGGATGAGGTTGGCGCAGGACCGGGCGTCGTGGAGATCCTTGGGGGAGGCCTTTGTCCAGCAGTGGACGTCTACAGGCTGATATGATGATGATGTTATGATGATTGGAATACAATATTCTCTTTTTGACGTCAATTCTGTCTGAAACTACGTCTGTTAAAAAGAAAAAAAAAGTCGATTACTACCTACTATATTATCTGAACCTGACACTTCCTTTTAATGACCATTATTCCAGGGCTCTCCTACCGTCCTACCGCCCGGCGCCCGACTACGAAACGGCCCTCCAACAGAAATACCAGCAGCAAAGAGCCGAAGCGCAGCTCAGATACCAGAACCACCACGCGCAGTTGGTCCCCAACGCGAAACCCCTAGTCTACGGTTCCCACCCCGACATCCACCGCGTCCACTACCCCGACGTGACCAGACACACGGTCTCCGTCAACCAAGCGGTCGCAACCACCGACGACTACCCCTACGGACTCAAGTTCATCCCTTTCGCAGTCAACCCCAACGTCCAAACCGAACACAATCCCCCATTACACTACGTCAACGTCTACAAACCACCCCCGCCCTACCCCTCCAACGGCCTAGCCTCGAATTCCACCCCAGACCTGGCTGTCGCGAGCCAAGCTTTAAACTACCACCGAGGCTACATCAACTCCCACGTCTCAGGCTCCAGCCCGGACCTAGTCTCGACAAGGACCGCTCTGAACCGACAGTATCTGGGCTACATCAACCCTGGAAGCCACAGCATAGTGAATTATGGCAGACCGAACATAATGCCGGCGACGCACGGCACCTACAACAACCTAACATCGGTTCTAGATCCCAATCCGCATATACTGATAGATCCCCATCACATAGACAACTTCCAAAAGGTATGCGACGACAGAGGAAACGTTATGTACTCTATGCCGATGCACCGGGTGCCGTATCAGAGGCATCTGGTGTTGCCACAAGCGCCGCTCGCGAAACTGACCGATGCGCAGGAGCCGATTTACGAGAACGTACCGCTGCCGTGGCACACGACGATGAGGGACCGAGCGCAGAGCTTGACGACCACAGACGAAATAGCGAGGCTCAACGAACGGAACAGCAATCATCTGTACCTAAAAGCAAACGCAAACCGCGCGCCCGTCGCCGCAGAGAACCCGAACAGTCACTACGTGAACGCGCAGATAATAAAAGGAGTACAAGACCTGAACGTGTCGAATCGATCGATCAGCAAGCCGGAGGCGGAGTTCGAAAACGTTGCGTTAGTCGATCGATTGTCGATTAAACAAGACGACGAGACGCCCTATCAGAGTCTGTCGACGCACAGAGTGTCGAGTAGCAAGCCCGGTGATAACGTCACTTCGATCAGCGTGTCGCAGGGCAGCGACAGTGCTCTATCGAGTTCGATAATGAACTCTACGTACAGCACTAGCATAGAGCTGGAGAGCAGCAACACGACCAAGAGCAGTGTGAGCAGTAAGGAGAAGAAGCGGCGGCGGTGGGGGGTGTTCATGGGCCGAGGGCCGAAGGGGGAGGTGAAGAGTGCGACCCTGGGGAGGGACCGGGGGAAGGCGGCGCCCGCGCAGCCCGCCAACAAGCACCGCTGGTCCACCGGCCTGCCCAAGTTCCAGCCGCTGCCGCCGAGCATCTCCAAAGAGACTATGGTAAGTTCAAAAAATAAAAACTGATGTAACATTGAGAATAAAGTGCAATGAACCGACAGATGTAATTGTCCCCGTAATTATTTTTGGCGGGTGTGTGAAGTTGGCCGATTCCTGCGCAGTAACTAATTGTAGGTGTCAAAGGGGAGCTGTGCGGGGGTTCACTAGAGACGCTCTTTCAATTTCAAGAAATATTTAATTGATTCGATCAACCGAATCAAACTGAATCTATGTATCACACTATGTCGCTCACGCACACATAGACTGATATCCGCTGTCTGCGAAGCTGCAAACAATCTGTGACTATATTCACTCAACCGCTAAAAATTCTACTTGGACTATAATATGTATTTCGTAGCCATTCTATTCTGATGTATTGAATAAAGTGAACTGTTTGTCGTTGCCAGTGCCAACTGCTCGAGCGCAAGATGACCGACGAGCAGCTGTCGTTCGCGTTCGAGCAGCTGCCCAAGGGTCGGGAGACGGGCGGCGAGGTGCGCACGGCGCTGCTGCCGCAGCACGCGCCGCTCAACGCGTTCAGCACCGACTGCCTGCCGTACGAGGACAACAGGGTGCGGCTGGCGCCCACGCCCGCCAACCCGCACGGCTACATCAACGCGTCCCACGTCACTGTAAGTGGGGGCAGGAATACCCGCCGATATCTCGACCCTGCAGGGTCCACCAATAAACAGTGCCCCAATCTGTCTTTTAGTGCACATCACATACATCTTAGAATATAAATTCTAATCTATGGCGTATGCAGGTTTCTTCACGATGTTTTCCTTCACACAAAAACCTGTGGTATTTTATTAACTTTAGTATTATATTAACTTAAGGGCTACCACGGATCTTTATTGTGCACTGAAATACTTAAAATATTTAATGTTGTGTTGATCAGATGACGGTGGGCAGCACGCAGCGGTTCTACGTGGTGGCCAAGGTGGGCACGGGCAAGGTACCGCGGCTGAGCGCGGGCGGGGCGGGCGGCGCGGGCGCGGGCGACGCGGAGCAGAGCGCCCTCGTGTGGGAGTGCGTGTGGCAGGTGGGCGCGCGCGTCGTCGCGCTCGTCGGCGGGCCCGCCAGGCCCCACTACCTGCCCGCGGACAACACCACCCTCGACTACGGCAAGGTATGATGCTGGCAAACAAAATACACGACCTGTCAACGGTTTGGACTCTGTTGGCAACACACCCAACACAAATGATTCATTCATTCATTCTATTATGTTCTATCATTCGTTCTGTCGCCATTCTTGCTCCAACCATCGGCCAATGTACACGTGTGCCGAATCTCTTCTTCAACTGCAAAACAGCTGCGCAGCAAACACAAAGATTTTCATACAAACGTGGTAACTCTGAAACCTCGGTTCGCGATGTGATACCCATATATCAGTTATGCCGACGACATGGTGCTGCTGGCTCCGTCATAAATACCACCGTAGAGTTAATGAACATGATTTTTGTGGACCTAGTGACGATTTGTTTGGTTGTAGCGAGAAAATGTATAATTAGATGATATGCTATGTAGTTCCAGGTGACGTGCATGGGCGCGTCGCGCGCGGCGTGGGGCGGGTCGGTGCGCGTGCGCGTGCGCTGCGGCGAGCGCGCGTCGCAGCGCACGCGCACGCTGTGGCACGTGCACTACGACAGCTGGCCCGACCACCTGCTCGTGCCCGCCAGCGTCGACCACTTCCTCGGTGAGTGACCAGGTGGTGAATGACTGAAAACACCTCTAACCATTGTGGTGTGTACGGCACTCTGGAACTTCTCCATCCGTATTCCACCAGATCTCACGCAAACCCTTCTCTGGCGGAGATCAAACGGCTCAAAGTGACCCCACCCTTATTTTGTTGAAGAAGTAAAGTCCTCGTAAATCTTTTTGTCGGCTATGTGAAGTCGGTTGATTCCTGCGCATGACTAATTTTAGGTGTCAACGGGGAGCCGTGCCGGGGTTTACTAGAGACGCTCATTCAATTTCAATAAATAGTCCATTGATTCGATGAACCGGTGTTCAAACTTTTAACCGCCGCCGTCTTATAAATATGACATAGAATTTGTACGATATCAAACCTTAATACACTATATTTAGAATGTCATTTTGATCACGTCAATCGATGACGTTGGCGGTTAAAAAATTATTCTGTATTTGATGTTGATGATGTTGTGTTGTGCAGCGTTCCTGTCCGAGCTGTCCGGGCTGCGGCTGGCGTGCGAGGCGGAGGCGCGCGCGGAGGGCGGGCGGGGCGCAGCGCCGCGTGCGCCCGCGCCGCCGCCCGTCGCGTGGTGCTGCGCGCTCGGCGCCGGCCGCTGCGGCACCGCGCTCGCCGCGGACCACCTCCTCCACGTCATAGACAACAACCAGGTACTAAGAACAACAAGGATCAGCGTATAGCATGAAATAGCAATAGTCTTTTACCCCAATAATTTGAGAAGACGCTTCTTACATGGCGGGGTCAAACTGAACACACACTATCTATTTTAGTCGGGTTGTTGTGCGTTGACAGTTAAGGTTAAATTCACATACGTAGACAGAGATAGAAGATATTATATCTGTCTTGCTTACTCTTACCAATTTTGTAATAAGTGTGTCCCTCTCTGATTATTATTGTTATTTTAGCAGCTGTTCTATGGGATACTTTTTCTATGACCAGGTAGGACAACACTTGTGTCCACCTAGGCCGACTCTATTGGCGGGAGCGAAGTGTCATGGTCGTCTCTTCTATTTTATTTTCTTAAATTATTTATTTTGCGGGTTTTAATGTGTAATTGTGATAGTATTTTGTGGTTGTGCATATTGTGCGGGAAATTAAAATAAAAGCGTGTAACAACTCTTTCAGCTCGTGCCAAAACTGTCCGTTGCAAATCTTCATTATAGTTTCTATCGTTTTAGTGAGGATGTGAACCTTAGTGAAAATCGCCGACTGACTCTAGTCGTGCCCTGTTTTTGTGGAGGCCGTTCTGTAACCGCCGGTTTAATAGATATAAGACTATATATTCAAATAAGATATGGCTTAATCTCGCTCTGGCTTGGTCTCGGAATTAAGCCAAAACCTACTTTAAAAAAATTGTTAGTATGTCTGTGTGTGTAGGAGCTGGACATCCCCCGCACGGTGGGGCTGCTGCACCAGCAGCGCGCCAACCTCGTGCAGAACGTGCACCAGTACAGGTTCCTGCACCAGCTGCTGCTTCACTACCTCGCCAAGTCCAGGCTCATATAGACACCTCCACCCAACGGGTGGAATATCCACTATCCACTCAAAGGTCCGAGTTTCACAGCCACCCAGGTACCTCTTGTCTCAAGGGAAAAATGAGCCTGGGAACGGTTTTTTTAATACACAAATCATATTTGTGTAGTCCGTCTGTTTTGAGATATTTACTTGTACAGCATGGTTTTTATTTTCTGTTCTGTGATTCGAGTAATTTCCTGTTGTGTTTGTTTGTCCCTGTATTCATTGGGTATAATCTCAAATTTCACCACCTTGCCCCATTGGAAAACTTGGGGCAAAAGTCTGGAAAATCCCCATAATTATCTCAATAATGGAATAAATAATAAGTGAAATAAAAAACTCATTAAACTGACTTATTTAACAAAAATATTTTTATTTATTTTACTGTTTAAAGATATTCGAAAAGCTCAGTGGGGATTTTATGAATAAAATCATTTATTGTTATTATAATGTAATGCATAATGTGTATTTTATGAATTAATGAACTTTGTTTAAATATATTGATAATGATAATAATGAGATTGTTTTATATATATTTATAAGGCGCCCAAGCTGGGCTTTGTATTGTTTTTTTATTGAATTGTGAAAAGTATTAATTTTGTAGCTCATAGATACAGGGTTAGTTTCCAACAACTTTGGACTAAAACTCTAAGTAACCATATGAAGTTCGTCGTAGATTAAGTTTAGATTTCTTTTTTTGGATTATGCCCGAAATCCCATTTGTCATCCCCATTGATGGGCATTTGGGGATGTTCCTCCCCATTGTCCTCACTGTTCAAAGTGACCAAATTAAATGGGGATTTTGACATGTATTCCCGTAATACCCATTAGACTTGAAATTCTTGAAAATGAACTATAGGTTAGGTTCATTGTAAAATATCCCAGTCCGATTAAGAATTATAGAGCTGAATTAACGTAATCTATGGTTTTACTATCAGTCCAATGGGACTTTCAAGAATGACAAACCGCCTTGATTTTGTTTGGGGAAAATCCCGAAATCTAGCAATGGGGACAGTCAATGGGGATTTCGGTAATTATCCCTTTTTAGGTGCTAAGTGAGAATTATGTGCCTTACTCGGAGATTATTAGCGATCTGACGATATCACTGCATGTGCCTTTAAATATATTTTTAATGTGTTAAAAAAAGCTCATTTTTACATTTTTAATGTGTGTATATTAAAAATATCTTATAATATTTATTAAGATTTTAAAAATTTACAAACGATTTTTATATATAGTTTTTATAAAATTACTGCAGCAGTATTTGAATGGGTTTCCGATAGTTTTTTTATGTATTGAATAAGATGATAATTTTTAAATATTTAATGTATTCAAAATCGTTAAGGGGGTACGTCGACCGGGGATGCGACCTTAGAAACTTGATTTTTTTACAGGACTATGAGGCTTGTAGACTAAGTATTTGGTATTAATTTCAACGCGATACCTCCAGCCATTCCTGTCTCGAAGAACTGAAACCTGTTTTGTTATTTCGGGGTACGGAACCCTGTAAGGGAAAATGCACCGGCGGCGGCGGTCTGCCCCATCTTGGTGCCAACGGCTGTTATAATTGGGATAAGTGGTACCTTTTTCCATTCTTCCAACTTGTTTGAAACCTGTAATGGCACATCTATGGACCCCAATAATAATATTTGAAAGTACACATTTAAAATCTGACAACACTAAAGTTAGTGTCATCTTTATCTTCATAATACTGCGCGACATCCCTGAATAGAAACAATGTTCGTGCTGTCAAATTTGAACTTTCTGCTTTCAGAATCGGACCTTATATTTACACAAGATGCTAATATGATTTTAAGTAATGTGTATTCATGGTTTTTCTGCACAATAATTTTAGCTTTTGGTTGGAAGAATGGAAAAATAGTTCCATTTAAGGATAAATGGAACCTTTTTTTTTCTGGGAAATTGATTGGGGACAAATGGAACCTCTTTTTCTGGGAAATTGATTGGGGACAAATGGAACCTTTTTTTCTGGGAATTGATTGGGGATTTTAAGTACTGTAATCAAAGTAGTAGTTTTTCTGGACAATAATTTTGAAAAGAATGGAAAAAAAGTTCCATTTATCCCAATTGATTGGGACAAATGGAACCACGATGGAACAAGTCGCGATGAGCCGAAAACGTGCTCCCTTAACATAACAAATGTGTTCATAATCCTTAATTCATAATTCAATATTCGTTCTAGTCGAATGGCAACTCCATATTAATTTTAATTTATTTTGTGTTGTTTTTTGTGATCGCACAAATGTATTACTTTTAAGCACTGTTTTGATAAAGGCCAAGTTACATTTCAGCGCGTCTGATCGCGTGCAGCCTCGGGGAAATGTAGCTAGACTTTAAGGGGATCTATTCAGGAGGCTGCTGGAACATTTCTTTGACTGGGCTGTGATCTTTCTATCACAGAATTGCCTCAAAAAATTATCATATGCCTTGAACCTAAATCTTATAAATGTAGTTTGGTTTTAATTTGGATTGTATTTACGGCATAAAATATTCTCATTTATTTTTTTGCTAAATTTGGTAAACGAAACTTAACGTAACATAATTGATCATTAAAATCCGGTTTCGTTGAAAATCATTTTTTTTGTTAATATTACTTTCCGAAAACCAAACTTATACCTACTAGATTATGGGTAAGGTATGTCTAGTATTTTTTTATTTTATTATGAATTTATGATTATTAGGGCTTCTTACACCAGTTGCTGATAAAGCCCCAGATACCCTATATGCAGGTTATCTACCAGATATCCGTTTTTTTCGGTTTCACAGGTATCTGATTGCCTTATCTGTCCGATAAACCGCCTTATAAACTTACAGCCAGATCAAGGGGCTGTTATTTCTTTATCTGTCGGATATGGATTGTTTTTTTTCGAATTTAACGCGGTAATACTTCAGTTTTGTGTCAACTTTTTATGATATATGGATTTATCACTGTTTCATTTATAAATAGTACATTACTGCCGCGGCTCGCAACAGAGGCATTGATGGATGAGCGTGTGAATGTAGGCCGAGGCGAAGCCGAGGCACACATACGTGAGTTCATCAATGCCTAGTTGGGGCCAAGGCTTGTATAATGCTATTCTCAAATAATGCGCGGAAATCCAAAAAATATCAAGTTTTATTAAAATTGTGAACCTTCTGAACTGAACGATCACGAGTTAGGGTTGTCACAATACTATCGGCAAATCAAAATACTTTTGGCCATATCTCCGGAACGCCTAGTGCTAGAACCATGTTCATGTACTCAAATGAAAGGGCTCGACGAGATCTATCTGAATATAATATAAAAAAAACACCATGTATATTCATATAAAATTGTATATACAGGGTGTTTTTATTTTATATTATGTTCAGTTAGATCTCGTCGAGACCTTTCATTTGAGTACAAACACGAGGGGTCTAGCACTAGCCGCTCCGGAGATATGGCCAAATGAAAAAAAAACACTCTTTTGGCCATATCTCCGGAACAGCTGGTGCTAGACCTTTGTTCATGGTACTCAAATGAAAGGCCTCGGCGAGATCTATCTGAATATAATATTTAAAAAAAACACCCTGTATATTCATATAAAATTGTATATACAGGGTGTTTTATTTTATATTATATTCAACTAGATCTCGACGAGACCTTTCATTTGAGTACAAACACGAGGGGTCTAGCACTAGCCGTTCCGGAGATATGGCCAAATGAAAAAAAAAACACTCTTTTGGCCATATCTCCGGAACGGCTGGCGCTAGACCCTTGTTCATGGTACTCAAATGAAAGGGCTCGATGAGATCTATCTGAATATAATATAAAAATAAACACCATGTATGTATAATTTTTTATTAAACATTTTCCGCGCATTATTTGAGAAAAGTGCTATACAAGCATGCAATCAATGTAATTTCATGCATCATTCGAAATAGAAATAAAACTTTTGCTATGTTACCTCCGTGGTTGCCATGGTTACACGACAGATATGAATTAATATGGTCATTATTTGACCGCTAGGCACGACAGATATGGATTTTCGTTCAAATTATTTGCCCGCCTGCTCTCATTTATTTGACCAGTACAGCATTGACAATTTAACTCGAAGAAGGTTGTCAAATTAATGTTCACATTTCCAAGCATGTTTGAGAAAAAACAATAAACGTTGAACCACAGACGATGAGAACAGAAGTCTGCTTCGCTTCGTTATACGCAATAAACGTGGTTACTTTTTATTTTATTTTAAAAGATAAATTACAAAAAACGGACTCATAAATGTGTTTTCTGTATTTTATACATAAATACATAATTTATTGGTATTTATGAATACTTTTTTTAAATAAAATTTAAGTTATTAATTTATAAATATGATACTTTTCGATGCTCAAAAATGCTTAAATAGAAACGCAACAATGAATTGAACTGAAGAACTGAACTGAATGAACGGAATGTTCCAACTCCCCGGTAAATCGCTGACAGTTTAGCTGCCCGATATTTTAACAGAGACTTGAGTGGTGAAAACGGAAAATATTATCCGACAGCTTTATCCGATAGATTACGTTATCTGTCCGTTTTCTATCTGTAACAACCGGTGTAAGAAGCCCTTAGTGTCAAAGTTGAAAAAATTCAGAAGCAGCCTCTCACCAGATCTGCCTTAATGAGTTTTTGTGTTCGTATTTGTACTAAAACAGCTTTGATTTCATAACTAGATTAATAATAACTAGATTTTTTTTGTCAATTAATCACATTGCCCTGAGGGCCGTGCTGTTTTGTCAGTGTTAAGTTTGATAGAGAATTGCAAAATCTACTCAATTTTTTTTGTAAATTCCTCATTTTTTTGTGATGTACTGACAGGTAATAAAAGTTAATACAAATTTACATGCAGTTTTTTTCTGGAGATAAAGGACACATCTGCTTATATTCTCAGGATGTCACTATAAAAATCTAGGGGACTTTTTGCAATGAACGAAGTGCTCCAACTTTGTATATCCTCAAGGCTGGGGTGTGGTCGATAACTTCATAAAAAGACAACTCATATTTGGGTCAACTTCATAAAACAAATCATATTTGGTCAACTTCATAAAACGACCCTCATATTTGGTCACGTTCATAAAACTACTCAACAAACCATATTTGGTCAACTTTCTTAAAATGTCAATCCCAATTACGTTGTTATGTGCAATAAAGTGTGTCTGAATTTAAATAAAAACTAAATTCCAGTCTATCAATTGTATTTCAGTAAAAAATTATACATTATTACATTAACCTAAACTTAGAGTAACCGCTCTCCATCACGGAGGTGGGTAGTAGGGGCGCGGCGGCGGGCCGGGGGGGTGTGCGCGGGGGAAGAAGTGCGGCGGGGGCACGTTGACGGGGGGGTAGCGCGCGGGGGGCGGCTCCGAGTAGAGCGGCGGCGGCGGGCCCGTCAGCGGCAGCCTCGGCGGCGGCGGGATGCCCGGCGGCGGCGCGTTGTACATACCTGTTCATTTATCACTGTTTTTAATCAAACAAAGTATGTTTTTATTATCGTAAATGGTAGTTTTGAGTTATTAACTGACAACATTCTAAAAAAATCTACAATTTTTACACTAGCAACACTCGCACGACAACAAAGAAGAAAAGGTGGTGAAGAAAGAAGGTGGCCGGCGTTCACTGGGCGAAGGCCAGTCCAGCAGGGGACGTTGAAGGGCTGATATGACGACACGACTACATCATTCATCATGTCGTCATCAGCATGGTCATGCGTTTAAGGCTTCAGCCGAACGAGCGTAATTCTGCGAGTTATGAGTCGCTTCTTGAGTTAGTCAAAATAAAAACTGCATTATATTTCAATACCTAAGTATTTTTCTTACACATACATATCGTCACGCTATGTCCCTGGCGGGGTGGGCAGAGAAAGAAGCGCCAAGTATCGCGATCCTGACACAGCTCTGTCGCTTCGCTCAGTCTCACAATTCTCTCCACACACTTTTAATTTTAAAATATACTTAGATTTAAATGACTGATGTGAAGTGTACCTGGGTACCCCATCCCGGGGTAGGCGTACGAGAACCTCAGCGGCGTGTCCATCTTGGGCGCGTCCGTCTTGGCGTCCGCGCCGTTCTTCATGGGCGTCGCGGGGGCGCCCCCCGGCTTAGTGGGGGTGGGGGTGGCGGCGACAGGTGATGCGGAAGCGGGCGGAGTAACGGAGGGCGGTTTCTTGTCGTTTTTTGGAGCCTGCAGCTTGGCGTTGGACAGCGGGGAGTCCCCGCCGGAGGAATGCGTTTGCGGCGAGTACAGGTCTAGCACCTGCGGGCAGTGAGGTTAGAAATTAGTGTGGCCGAATACATTTCGCCAAAACAACTGAAATTGAGACGGATATGCCACTAAGAGAACCTATAGAAAAGTGCATTAAAAACCTAGAGTATATGGATCTAAAAGAGGGTGAGCACATAAAAGACTGTCAGATATTTTATTTATAAAGTGGGTGGACCAGTATCTCTGGCCCATCATAACCATATTGGTCCATTCACCCACACAAACTCAGATAATCTTGTTAATAAGTTTTTACACACTATTTAAGGTCATTGTTGATTTAATTTCATTTACAGGAACTCAAAGTACAGAATATTTCAAAAAATCTTTAAAAAACACCCTAAATTCTAGATTTTGTAAATAATAAATTAAATTGTGTACTTTTGACTCCGTCTGTATACAAGTTAGTAATAAATTGCATTCATTTATAAATCGAACTACCATGGAGGCAGTTAAATAACATAGGCAACTAGAGGGTCAAACAATTTAGACTAGAATAAAAGGTATCTCAAAATATATTAAATCATACCTGATGGCAGATGTCTTCGAGCAGATCCATGGTGATGTCCTCGACGAACATGTCCCACCAGGCCGTGTGCTTGGGCACGCGTCCATTCCAGTCCGTCACCTCAAACTTGCTGAGCTTACCGGCCAGGAACATGAGCGCTACGGCTATCACCTCCGGCTCCCATTGAAGGCACAGTGTTGTACATAAACTGTACCAAACAAAATTCAAAAATATTTTAACACTGGGTACGTAACTGGGCGTAAGTACACTGGGTACATTTATACAACGTAATTTTTTTATCTACCACCGCTTCCAAGGTGTTACCGCTGGGAAGAAGAAGGAAACATACACATAATTAATACTTTTAACTGTAATTAAATATAAATAAATAAAACCAAAAGTTAGTCCAGTTAAAGTAAAAAAACTTTGAAATACAGCTGAACCCCTACAGAAATTTTCTAAGCAACAGGGTTGCATCCAAGTGGAATAATCTGCCAGAATCTGTTGTATCTGCCACTTCCGTAAACATGTTCAAGAACAGACTAGACAACTTTCTCAAATCTAAAAAGACGCAAAAAATTAATATAAATTATGAAAGCAAGTCGACTGCTGATATGGAAGCATCAGCTTTAGCTGCCTTTCCATTAAAAAAATTTAATAATAATATGATGAACTGAGCTTTATGAATATAAATATAATGGAAAAAACAAATAAAATCAAAAATAGTCAAGTACAATTTACAGACATTATAATTTCGGCAGTTATATTCCTGCAAGGGATTTCTTCCAGACAACATTTGGAAGAAAATGAGTAGATGTCAGAAAAAGGTAGGTTGTGCTGTTTTAGAAGACCTGTTGCTCTCGTCCACAAGTGTTCCCTGCACAAAAGCTATTTTTGTAGCTGAGAGAATGGGGCCTGTAGTCCTCGGGTTCAGGGTAAACTGACCCCAGGCCACGCATTCGGCTTCCAGCTAGTAATGATAATAAACTAAATAAAACTGACCTGTCATTAACAAAAGTCCAAGCCATCTGCACCATTTTCTGTAACTTAGCCTTGTCTCCTTTCAAACACTTGGCATATTTCAACAGGTATCCATAGGGGTGTTCCACTTGCAGATCGAACTTGATGGTCTGCAGCAGAATCCGCTCCAGCGTCATCACTTCCTCCTTCGGGTCCTCACCGAATGTCGCGAACTTCTGCTCAGTCAACAGCGACTTCGCAACTTTGATTATATCCTTGCATTTCTTCGGCGTCTCCTCCACTTTACCCGCTAGGAACAAGCAGCAGCACGCCGTTATGTATCTTGGGAATGTTCTGAACGAGTGGAACATGTAGAACCTGTGGAAGTAAACAACTCCCGTAGCGACCGTGTTATAACCTAAATCCATTTTGGAACCAGTGTCGATGATGAATCTCGCGCCTTCCTTCCGGTATCGGTTCTCCGAGTCGGTGGTGATGCCATCGCGGAACGACGGCGTGTTCTGCAGGTCCTTCTTATCGTAATACCAATAAGGCATTGTTGCTGTTTAAGCTATAAAAATACTAGTAAATTAACGATAACCTCCACCGCCATTTGTTTGACAGTTTAGTTTGACAATTTTGACATTTCTACTTTTTATAATGGTTTTGCAGCCAGTTGGAAACAAAATCCTTAGGCGTACATTAGACGATCATGCTAGCATCAGTCAATTCCATCAGTCATGCATGAGTCGTAACTGATTGTTTGAAAACCCCAAAAAAACAAAAGCTTCTTCTTAATACCTACTTTAAAAATAGTAGATTCCACTTTTTAAAAATAATAGGTACCTACTTACAAGTACACCTATAAAAAATGGTTGCCACTCTAGTATAAATGACCACCAAAAATTAAACCTCAACTATATGACGTAGTATCTTCTCAATAGTCTGTGACTATATCACAAACTATATAGTGACTATATGTCGCTTGCTCCGTGGTGGTAGTCACTAGAAACTCAGCTAAAGTATTGTGTTTTAGACCACTTTTTATTAACAGCAGTGGGTATACCTACCATTGCAAGATATTATTATAATTATATCTCAAAAACGATATGTCTCCTTGTAATTTCTATACTGTTTGATCTAGAAACCCATCTGTTGTGGTATGGGAAATCTTAATGAAAACGGGTATCCTGTGATGAACACTTTTTGAGTTATATTAAAAGAAGTTGAGTTAGGAATCACTAAAATAAATGTCATACGTAAAAATAAATAACTACCTAAATAAATAATGATAAATACTGATTTAATATCGACCGTTCGACTATCAGTTACGTAATAGGACCCCTGTCGAGGCACGGAGCTATTAGTGTTGCGAGCGAATCGATAGTAGGGATATCGATACGATACTATTTTGTCCTCGAAAACTAGAATATCGGTTAAGTAGTTAATTCGTGGCAATATGTTGACATTCATAATGCAAGATGTCGGTATTTGTGTACAGTGGAGGTCCACCTATCACTTGCAGAGCCTAACTTGCAAAGTCTAACCTATAAAGTTACTCATTTTCGATTTATTTTATACATTACATACAGGCAATGCAATAATACACTTGCTGTTTCCCTTTCGCCCGCGTAGAAGTTTTTCCCGCGGGAACAGACTTTCCTGAGGTATCTATAGCATAAGTTTTATTCTGATGTATATCTTATGATGTATTTAATCTAAGCCCTATCAAAATCTGTTCGGTAGTTTTTGCGTGAAAGAGTAACAAACATCCATCCAGACATCCTTACAAACTGTCGCCTTTTTAATATTAGTAAGAATTAGTAGGACCATATTAAGTAATGTCACATTGATTTCCGAGGTAAACTTTCGACAGTGAAACCATCGATAGTTCCGCAGCACTAGCAAAGGCCGCGCTCCTTATCTCACTTGCTAATGTTTGTACGGAATATGTAGATATGGTTGAATATGAATGATTGC
The DNA here is from genome assembly GCA_949699065.1 of Metalampra italica. Classification (NCBI taxonomy): domain Eukaryota; kingdom Metazoa; phylum Arthropoda; class Insecta; order Lepidoptera; family Oecophoridae; genus Metalampra; species Metalampra italica. The sequence continues at coordinate 10,526,128 of OX452984.1, forward strand.
GTCAGTCTACAATGGCGCTCAAGTGTGGAGGTACTGCGTCGAGACTCCGCATGTTACGCGACAGCGTCAGAGTGAGTAACAAACTTTGTTTTCCTCACTCGAGAACGGTAGATGTCTCGAGTGGAGACCACGAGTGGGCAAGCGCAGTGTGGGACGCCCTCGGCTGGATGCAGCGACGATCTGCGTGAGGCGGCTGGCAGTGACTGGATGCGGAGAACTGAAGATCAGGTTCAGTGGCGCGGCTTAGCGGAGGCCTGTGTCCAGCAGTGGACTAGTGCAGGCTGATGATGATTATTTCATACTTAGTGTCCGCTGGTAACTGTTTTGTAACGGTGAAGTGACGTACCTATAACCTATCGATAAATATATTATTTATTTTTAAGTTATGCAAATATTTTTATTTATTAATTAACCTAGGTACCTATATGGTTACACCTTGGAGGCGGTGGTAGATAAAAAATTGACGTTGTATAAATGTACCTAGTGTACTTACATGCAATAAAATACTTTTGAATTTTGAATTATGTAGCGTAGTATATAGTTTCATCATCATCATCAACTGCCTATTAATCTCCCCACTGCTGGGGCTCAGGCCAAAGTACCTATATTCACAGATTTTTGAAAAATGGCCTGCTTATACCGCGGAATGTAACTGCTTTCTGCGTCAGTCTTCGCCTAACCCACTGAACGGATTTGAATGTGATTTTCATTGTTTGATAGCTTGGTTCGTCGTCAAGGTTTAGGCTGCGGACACTTACACACAGACGAGTAACATGGAATAATTTCACGATTATTTACAGCTCTTAACCACAAACTCGAAACCAGAAGTCCAAAATGTCGGAAAGAATGCAGAATTCCCAGGAGCCAAAGCGCCCTATGTGACCGAAATGAAAGTTTTAAACGAGACCAGCTATGACCCGATCCCGATATATCGAGTCATCGACAACAACGGCCACGTTATCGACAGCAGGGAGGAGCCAAACATCGATAAGGAAAAGTTGGTTCACATGTACAAAACTATGGTCCAGTTGACGCAAATGGATAAGATTTTATACGAGTCTCAGAGGTAAATTATAATTCTCTTAGAAGCTAATGGAAAGATCGTGTTAGAAACAAAAATTCAATTTTATATTTGGAGACCACACGTCCCCCAGCCTAAGTCCAGCAGTGGAATTGTGGCCGGCTGCTACCCGCCCAGTAGCACTGAATAACACAAAAATCGAGGAATTGACAAAAATAAGAACATTATTAATTATGCATAGTATAATTTGCAGCTAGCTGTGATTATCATTATATACTTACCAAGTAAGTACTAAGGTATAATTACGTAACGTTTATTGCCTATCTAATCGTAATCAGTCGCCCACCCACACTGACTTACTATTTAAACTAGACAACGAACTCCAAACAAAATCTTCCTCTGAAAATGTCCAAAGCAACAATACAACAATTATTTGAAATAATTTAAGTACCTGAAATAAAAAGATTCGTATTTAGGTATTTCTAGATTTTTGACAGCGGCACTAGATTGGATAATGGTTTGTTTACTTAATCTAAATCATAGGCTGATAATGATGATGGTATGTCAGACAACCCTCTGATAGTGAGCAATCGCCAAGGACCACAAGTGGGAACTCTGATCTAAGTGGAATAAAAAATATCTTAGCTAAACTTTTTAGGGTTGTGTTTATTGATCATTGGTGAGAGTACAGGATTGTGTTGGTACTTGTTTGGTACTTCGCAGGCAGGGGCGCATATCTTTCTACATGACCAACTACGGAGAGGAGGGTATCCACGTGGGCAGCGCCGCGGCGCTCTCGCCTCACGACCTGGTCTTCGCGCAGTACAGGGAGGTTAGTGCAGCAAAAATACAAGGATTAAATAAATATTTCAGTTAGTTGTTCTAACATTCAAACTCATCAAGAAGTGGACAGGCGATATCTTCGAACATCTTTTTTTTCCTGGCTTAGGTGGGGGTGTTGCTGTACCGAGGAGTGACCGTCACCGAGCTGGTGAACCAGTGCTACGGCAACCACGAGGACCCCGGCAAGGGGCGGCAGATGCCGGTGCACTACGGGAGCAAACAGCACAACATTGTTACCATATCCAGTCCTTTGGGTAAGTCGCTGCCACCACATTGGAAGATATCCCTCACTCGCTCCATCCTTGCGCATTAAACGAGGGTATACGGGCTATAAATAACCTGGTCGGCGGAAGACCCGGCCTGTCATGTCGAGAGGTCCGAATTCAATCCCCGGCCGTGCCATGTATCGACCGACAGACTTTCTAGAAACTCGAATACGTTTACCGACTGCTCTCAAACGGTGAAGAGAAACATCGTGAGGAAACCTGCATACGCCGAAGAAGGCTTCTCAGTCCATCAACCCGCACTGGGCTAGCGCGGTGGACGCCCCGTACGTCCCCGTCGAGAGGGTATAGGCCTGTGCTCACCTGTGCATCAACAGGGGGGGGGGGGTTGATTTGAGTTTTGAATATTTGAAGTGTATGGTACAGTTGACCGCACGTCAGTGGAATGGAAACACTTTGACCTTGAGCTGGCCTATAAGCTTATTTGGAAGAGTTACTAGTGGTGCATGGCCGATGGTTGCAGCGACGCAGATGCCGCAGGCCGTGGGCGCGGCGTACGCGCTGAAGCTTGCCGCGGGCGCCGCGGGCCCCGCGCGCTGCGCCGCCTGCTACTTCGGCGACGGCGCCGCGTCCGAGGGCGACGCGCACGCCGCGATCAACTTCGCCGCCACGCTCGAGTGCCCCGTCATCCTGCTGTGGTGAGATTAACCATGAAACAAAGGCAGGGCCCCGTGCTGTTGGGTTTGTTGCTGGTTCTCCCCCTTGGCGGTGGAAACAGTAGATTTAGACAGAATTGACGAGAGAAAGAGTGAGGAAACCTGTGCCAAAGATTAGAACTATAGCATAAAGAACAAAATCGTATGAATGACCTCGAGCGCGCGGCGACGCCGACGTGAAGAAGTCATTTTGTTCTTTAGGCTATAGTGATATGGTAAATGACGTCTAAAAGTGCGCGGGCAAATTTCCGCTTGGTTTGCACAGCCCCTATGGCAGGGGTTTGGCACAACAGACCCTGTAGGAGCGAAGTGTCGCAGGGTATTACTGGCCCCATAAGAAGATAACTTAAGAACATTATGTGTATGTATCGGCAGTAGAAACAACGGCTACGCGATCTCGACGCCGACCAACGAGCAGTACCGCGGAGACGGCATCGCGGCGCGCGGGCCGGCCTTCGGCGTCAGCACCCTCCGCGTGGACGGCACCGACGCCCTGGCCACGTACAACGCGGTCAAGAAGGCCAGGGACATCGCAGTCGGCAGCAATAAGCCCGTGCTGGTGGAGGCTATGTCATACAGGTCAGTTTAAAAACAAGGGCCAAGGGTCTATTTCATATATTCTATGTCACTTTGAGCCCTTAGATCTCCGCAGGGAACGGTTTGCCTGAGATCTGATGGTGGCTGTCTGGAGGAGGTCCAGAGAGCCGGACACACCTCACTGATCAGGCAATCCGTTTTCACCAGGGACTATCTAGTATACATTTTAAAAGATAGCTGAAGAATTGGCAGTGAACTGACCACATCAGAACGGTTCCACGTATAGATAACCAAGGTTGATAACCAATCGATGACGAGTTATGAAAATGGAAGTTTTCGTTCCAGACCTAAGAAAAAGTATTCCATAGAACAGACGCTAAATTAATAATAATAACCAGAGAGGGACACACTTATTACAAAAGTAGTAAGAGTAAGGTAGACAGGTATAATATCTCCTATCTCTTTCTAAGTATGCGATTTTTTTGTTGGGGGGCAAAAACCCTAAAATACTAGACATACTATATAGTTTGTGATACTAGATGCTGTCAACAAACAACAGCCTGACTAAAATAGTGTTTGTTCAGTTTAACCCCGCCATATAAGAAGCGTCTTCTCAAATTATATTTATTATTATAAAGAATATTTGCTATTTCATGCTATACCACAGAATGCTATACGCTGATTGCGGTTCTATGGGATCCTTGTTCTTAGTTCCAGACACATTTTCATAAACACCTCCTGTTGTACGTTCTCAGGGTGAGCCACCATTCGACCTCCGATGACAGCAGCGCGTACAGACCTCTGGAAGAAATAGACAAATGGACAAAAGACGAGAGTCCCATACACAAGTTTAGACTTTACATTGAACGAAAAGGTGAGCGTAACAATTAACAGCTGTATGCCTGTCTAAAAGTGGAATTGTTTGTAAGTGTGGGACTATCGGAGACCGTCATCTGAAGAGCCTGTGGAGAGGACAGCGAGACGATGGAACACCTGCTGTGTGAATACGATGCACTAGCTGCAAGACGTGTTCTGGGTACAGCCTGTCCTGAACCCGAGGACTACAGGCTCCTACCCCTTAGCTGCATAACTATTGTTGTGCGGCGAATACACACAGGGGCTGACAAAATATATCTTTTGCATTCGACAGCCCAATTCTTGAGGAAGTTATACGCTATTTCACATCACGCTACAACCACCCCTAGGGGCTGAGTGAAAAGAAGAGTCCGAAATAACTAAAGGCCATCAGCTAGTAATAGATAATATTTTCCAGGGCTCTGGAACGCAGAGTTGGACAAGGCGTGGCTGAAGGAGTCTCGAGACACGGTGGTGAGGACCATGCAGGAGGCCGAGAAGAAGAAGAAACCTCACTGGAAGGAGATGCTAGAAGACGTCTACTACGAAATGCCGCCCAGGCTACAGTAAGTTCGCAAACGTCCACTATTAGACATAGGTACATAAGGCATAGACTGGATGCGGAGAACCGAGGATCGTTTTCAGTGGCGCGCCTTGGGGGAGGGCTTGTGTCCAGCAGCGGACTAGTGCAGGCTGATGATGATGAATGATGATGATGAAGACATAATGCAAAGTCAGATGGGGTTAAAGAGACACCGGGGGAAAGAAGACTAAAGGCTTCTTTCACCACTTCCTGATATTGTTACAGATAATAATCTTAGTGATAAAATAATCTATCAGATAAATCTGTGTGATAGTCTATATAAAATATAAAGATATAGGCAATCAGATACCTGTGAAACCAAAAAAATAGGCTATCTGTCAGAAAACCTGAAGTTACGGTATCTGGGACTTTATCAGCAAGTGGTGAAAGAAGTCCTAAATCTAACAAACTATAGAGTTTAACTCTATAGACGTTTGTCTACTCTGGTCTAGTCTTGTGTCTCTCTTACCCCACCTGACCTAAGTCCAAAAAAAAACCTAATCTGCATACAATGTAACGGTTTATTTGTCTGTTTTACATGAGTATTGTCAAACACATGTATTTCATACTTTTCTCCGATTTTTATAGGAAGCCATAATTTTTTTGGAGTAAAATTAATAATTTTTTATTAAATAGTATTTCTATAAGTATCTGTAAAAAAATAATTTTCCAGGAAACAAATGCAACAGATGGAGAAGCACATGGAGAAATACAAGGACCATTATCCGTTAGACCAGTTCCAGAGCGAGTAACTGTCGCCGTTTGTAGATCAATGTTTTGTTTGAGTTTTTTTTAAATAAATATTTTATATTCGTTACTATTACCTAGCAATATTTTATTATCTTTCAACATGTATTCGTGAAATTTACACCATTTTCCTGATAAAGCACGATATAGACGGAAAAATGTAGGTACGTTACATAACTATGTATTTTCCACGTTTCAGTTCAAAAGGCGGACAAAAAAATAAATAATAAATCCTGAAATCACATTTGTTCCAAATTATTTTGTGACGTAGTTACCTAAGATCAAAATGTATGTTACAGAGTGTCATGTATTATCATCAAATACATTTTTTTAATTTTTAAAATAGTTTCCCGAGAAGTTTTTAGAATATGTTTTTATAAAAAATTTTTCTTTAATTTTCCCCTCATCAATTTCCAATTAATTTCCAGTAGTTATCGAGTTAGCCAACGTACTGACAGACAAACGACCGCAACGGATAGCGCCATCTATACTCGAATTGTAGTATTGTTTAACGGTTCATCCCCGGCGTATACATACTTATTGAACGCGCTGCGACAAACAAGGGTTATCTTCGCTTATCTAAAAGATGGCGACACCTTACACAAAACTCCCATTTCCATAAATGGTACGGCCACACCGCAAAACATACTCACTCACTAATCGACTACCTAACAGTTTTTGATAAGAAAAAAACGAAAGAAATAGATTTAATTCATTTATATGGAAATATTTACAAAATCCTTAACTAGTGCAACTGTAGGAAACTCGTACAAAAAATCACAAGGTACAGTTTTTAAGAAAATTACATTTTCATTTTTATTTTGTGTGGGAGGGAGGTGCGGTCGACGGCGACCGCACGTCAGTGGAAACCAAACCAGCATAAACTGGTATCTCATAGTATTGAAACTCCCTAACAGGCTAGGCCAGCATAAGGTCAAAGTGTTTCCACTGACGTGCGGTCGACTGTACAAGGGCATTCAAATCTACAAAAAACTCTTTAGATATTATATATTACGAAATACTCACAAATATACGAAAGGCGCTAGAAGTGACCTGTGACAAACGGAGAGAGCACCAGCCTGATGGTTGGCTCTTACCATCAGGTCAGGATCTCTCCGTTTGCCACCGCAGGCAATAAAAGAAGAATAATATAATTAATAGTATACGTACACAAAAAAGGAAACGTTCAAACGTACTCGTACGAGGCTTTGACTTCGAGTCCTGGGGTGGCAAGGCATAATAGCAACGTATTACGTGCCGCTGTGGCCGCTAGCCATCAAATGGGTTAAAAATCTGAATAAGAGGTGTTATACAGAGAAATGCCTTTAAAATCACTATGAGACAACAAAACAGTTAACCTGTACTTAGAGTTAGATTATTTGGAACTGCGGGCTCGGCTGTCAAAGGCGTAATTACGTCAGTGTAACGCGAGTGTATGGGGCCATTAGTGAAAATTACGCGACAGGCGCTACTAATCATGGCGGATCGGCCTAAATGCCGGGGGTTTTGTTACACTAAACAACATGGTGAGTTTAGCTAAGCTTCTGAGTCGGTTGCTCCTAGATATATGTACATAAAATAGTTTATTTTTACTTTTTGTGCAGACGATCCACCTGATTTTGTCCTGATGTTAGCTGATATGATATAAAAATATTATTTTTAATAATTGAGAGGAATTGCAAAGTTGGGATAATGAGTGGACCTCAGGGGTCAATATTAGGCCCATTTTTCTTCCATGTTTATGCTATTATTACAATGTATAATTTTTATTATTATTTTTACCTATGTAATAATAAAATCCTAACTCTGGGTGGGTTACTTACCAACCTATTGTTACATCTGTGCAATGGTCATTAAAGTTAATCTTTAAACCAGTGAGAACAAGATAGTAAAGAATTTTAACGACCCAAGAGACATATTGTGCAAGATAAACGACGACTACAAAAAACCAAGAAATAATAGAGAAATTATGAATCTTTAATCCGGACAATCTTCAGCCCTTCCGGATTTGGACAAAGCGATGTTTTGACTGGGTTTTCTTTAAACATTAAAGAATGGACATTGTCCGAAACACGCAAGTAATCGATGCCGGACATTCGGATTATGGGACACGTTTTAGGGGACGCCATTAACCCAGTTTCGGACAAAGATATTTTCGTGGAAATTTTGTTTGAAAGGAATTGCACACCACTCACTGTGCCACCCAAATATAAACGTAGAAGCCTTATTCGGAACGCCTTAAGTATTACAATGCAATGGTTGAAGGTAAAACAGCTTTAGTAAACACAATTTGGAAGCTTCTGTGGTTGGATGTCCCAATACTCCCAAGCAACAATGGCTTCATTCATCGATACAGATTTGTTGGGGGATTACTTATAATCTGCATTGGTGCTTCTTTCGTGCGAAGGATTAAAGGCTAATGATGATAAGATGGAGAAAGGTGGTGAATCAGTGCTGATGCGTTTGTGGAACGAACAGACGTGACGCTGCGGGGATTTGGGATGACTTTTGCATATATAGGTCCCTCTTCTGTAAATTCATTTTTGTTTGTTACTTTTACAAGAGTAGCTCGAATACGTTGGTTAGTTGGTAGCTTTTGTACAAAGTGGAAAAATTATATTATTGCATAGCTCTACTTTAGATCCATAATTAAAATCAACGACTATAACAAGATTTTGAATATTGGGACTTTCACTTTTTGTTTCAAACCGGAAATACACAAATTCTAGTTTTGGATTCTTTTACTAATATCAGTAGGAAAAAGGCTGGTATTTTATAAAAGCCTAATACTTGACGTGTACCGAATCAAATAGAAATTTACTGAATTGGAAAAAAAATACTTAATTAGAACTTTACAAGTATGTATAGGTGTCTACAGACTGTTTATCAATTTATTTCTTAACCCTGCGCCGTAAAAAATTTGAAACCTTCATGTCTACCGCACATCAGTGGAAACACTTTGACCTGGAGCTGGCCTAGCCTATTAGGGAGTTTCAATACTACGCGAGACCAGTTTATACTGGTTTTGTTACCACTGATGTGCGGTCGACCGTACAAGATATAAAGTGGTGTTACCAACTTATATGATGGAAATAGGATGGGAAAAGAAACAAAATAAATTAAAATCTAGTTGGTCAGAAGTACCTACCGACATAAAAAAATCCCCACGGACTTGGGTCTTTTAATGAATTTTAATTAACTTTTAATTAACAGTGGGCCGTCGATATGGCCAATAGTGGACTAAAATATATCTATTGATATCTACGAACCTAACCAACATAGGCTCTTACAAAACAAAAGAAGTTGAGTCCCTAAAACATACGCTCTGTTTCAAACAAGCTTTTATCTCAACTTTACAAAATCTTCTTCTAAAACCACTCCTTAAACTAACGCTCAGGTTTTAAGGTTCAAAATAGCATCGCATTTGATTTCGACAGCAGCAAAAGAGATTTATTCAGTTCCACATCACGCCTTCGTGGTATCGCGTGAAAGGCCACTGGTATAATACCACTGGTGTAATCAAAACATCGCACTAATGTGCTTTGTCGACGGACAAATGGCGCGGACGACATCCGCGATAATACCCCAGAGTTGTCGATCCGCAGATATGTATCTCGGAATAATCCCCACCTTTATGTGGTGGGACCATGAAGTTAGAAGCTTAGTGGGAAGCGAAGACTAAATAAAACCAGGCAAGAGTGAGATCGAACGACTCACTTTACCGAAAGAGTTGTATAATAGTTAGATAGATATCTCGTAAGTTGGTTTTTTAAAGGTTAATTTTTATTTCAAATAAATAATGTAGGTTATTCAATTTTTAGTAATTAACAATAATAATTTTATTTAATGCGTCATGTGGAACATACATTATACTATTTACTAAGTATTTTCTAGAAACTTAAGTACATTTTACTGACTGCTCTCAAACGGTGAAGGAAAACATCGCGAGGAAACCTGCATACGCCGAAGAAGAAATTCTTAGACGCATGTGAAGTCCACCAACCCGCACTGGGCTAGCGTGGTGGACTATAGCCCGACCACCCTCGTTGAGAGGGCAGGCCTGAGCCCAAGCAGTGGGGACATATTATTAGGCTGTTGATGAATATTTACAAAGTGCACATCATCAGCCATGAATTCTATCAGGGCACTGTAACATTTTTACATTTTAAAATCATAAATTAATATTATTAATTATATTTTTGTATTTATTAGAACATAATATAACTTTCAAAATTAATAATTGTATTAAATAATTTTAAATCGTAATCAGTATTTTACAGTGTCATTGACCCCGATCAGAATTACGAAATGTTGATACTTGTAATAAATATTGATACTTGTAATAAATGTTGATACTTGTAATAAATGTCGATACTTGTAATAAATGTTGATACTTGTAATAAATCGTCCAGAAACCCAAAGACGTTAAAAATCATGGTGACCCCACCAACCGCGACTGGCGTCAATTTTGACACCAACGGCTGCGTTCCCCGAAAAAATACACTATTTATTATTTGTGTATTATTCAGTGTAAATACAATAAATAGAGTGCGAGGATGCCCTGGGCATTGTGCCGCGCCATTGTGCCGGGATGGGATTTCTAAACGGTTTTTTGTCATGTGTCCCATCGTGTTGGGATTAGTGGCAAATCGGCGCGATGATTGCTCTGGACAAATATTTGTGGCACTCCGGCGTCGTGCGATGATCATTATATCTATGACCGGCGTGTGATCGCACTTATTATTATCATTACAATACCGTGCGTGTGATAGTTGATGCATTTACTTTATTAAATTAACGTCCAATCTGAAAAACGTCCAAACTTCCAACATTGTTTAGTTAATAATTGAATTCTACTAATGGAAAATAGACATATAGACATTAGACAGCATAACAAAAAAAAACGGACAAGTGCGAGTGCAAAGACTCGCGCACTGAGAGTTCCGTACAAACATAACTAGTAGTTCCGTGAGAACAGTAGACCTCGCCAGCCCTTATAAACCAAACCTAAAAGAAACCAACAAAAGTCAACTTTGGAAACAGAAAAAGTACCTACTAAAGTGACAAAAATTAGCACTTTAAAGCTTAATATTTCGCAAACGGATCCCTGAATCGAAAAATGTTTATCACACACCCGCGATATTTTTGAAAGACCCATCCAACGATACCCCACACCATGGATATCACGCGGAAAAAAATAATTTTCCATTTTACGTATGCAGTTCTATGAACATAATTTATTTTTTCAACTTTCTTAAGTCGATCCACTATTACTCAAAAACTAATAGAACCTACTTAGCCGTAATAGTTTTCCTTGTAACTACGTTATATATGCTACTGCCATGAATTTTTTCACATTTCCAGAAGCAACCGTTTAGCTGGCAGGGGGGGGGGGGGGACACGTGACTCTAACAAAAATTACCGCTTTAAAGCTTAATATTTCGCCAACGGATCCCTAAATCGAAAAAATGGTATTCACACACCAGCAATATTTTTGAAAGACCTATCCAACGATATCCCACACTATGGGATTCACAAGAAAAAAAAAGTTCACTCCCACTTTGCGAGTATGGTAGGTACTCTAAAAAAAATGTTTTTCAAAAATTTATTCTACTCATTTTGTAGGTTTAATTAATTTATACATATGCCAAATTTTCGTCAAAATCGGTTGAAAAATGCGACCTGTAGAGAATTACAGACAGACAGACAGACAGACAGCCGGACAAGAGCATTTTTGGCCAGTCTCGAAACGTAGACGCTTCGCTCGCTCGGTCAATTAGAAAATCTTTAATAAAATTTCATACGCAAAGTTAAGTTTGTTGGTAATATGTAATGTGATGTAAATACAAATTTACGGTTTTCGGATTTATTCCTATACTTGTGCTGTAAGACCTTGATTCTTGCCAAATTTCAAGATTCTAGGTGAACCGGAAGTACCCCATAGATTTTGATGACCAAGATACTAAAAAATGCGGCAAAATCGGCCATATCTTCTGACTGCCATGACTTAGAAGTCTGATTTTTTCACGTCTCCAAGGGACTGCAGACCTGAGTATTTGATATTTAATTTCAACTTGATACCTCCACGTGTTCTTGAGAAAAATGGTTTTGACAGACGGACACACAGACAGACGGACAACGAAGTGATTTTGCCTAAGGCAAGAAACAAAGTTCCCTTGTCACACAAATAACTATTGCGGGAGCTCTTAGTACCTTATGCAAAATCAAACTCACACTAAAACAATTATGGCTTGAAGCCGGTTATATACCTAGGCGATGGCCTTATGTTCAGTGAACACTTCCCACTATGCCGTTAATGCGCAGTCAATTGGTTGGGTGGTCTGTGATGCGGCGATATCATTAGAACATCTACCAAAGTAACACCAAACTCTTGTTATGGGAGCTCCTGCTCATTACGTACGACCACAGACATAATTCTAACTATGTCTGCGCGTACGACTAATGTATCACAACCGTAATTGTGAAAAAAACGAAGAAGCTGCGTAGCGTTGAAAGCCTTTGTAACTAAACCAAAACCTTCTAAAAAAGTCATGCAAAATAACTCAGTAATCACTTGGGCCGTCACGGCGGCTGACTCGAGAATAATCATAAAAAAACACTTCTTTTGTTGGATTGCGTGAACTCCGACAATACGGATAATCTCCAGTCTTTTTAAATGACATGGATGAAGGAAAGTCTAGCTTAGAGGACAAAGCAAGTCCTAAAAGGTACAAATTTTTGTTTATTAATTTCTTTCAGTCTATTTGTAATAAAATGTTTGATTTACATGTCAATTCTCATCTATAGCATTTTATCTCTGTGATATCTGTAACGGTTTATCGTTTACTAGAAAGTATGCATAAAATTATAGTTAAAAGACAATAATTTTAACTACCTAGTAATAGTTAATATTCTTTTCTTAACCTTATTATGCAACTGCAAAGGTAAGGTGTAATAAAAACAAGTCTTCATGAAAGATGATTATGTTGTAAGAGGTAGTACCTACCTGAATTCCATAGTAAGTACCATCCAACCAATTCGTTCAATTTCTTTTCATATTATAATGCACTCCTCAATACTTAGGTACTTACTTAATGGACTACCAAGACTTACGTACTACTTCTCTACTTCGTAGTTATCACATCAACTATCATCAGACGCCTCACCAGGTTCCAGGAATAACTCTGGTCCCGCTCAAACTACGAGATATAGCCTTTCTTTCTGACTACATAGTTCTAGTTTAGAGCCGCTCAAAAGTTTACGTGCATTAACTGACTGCTCTCAAACGGTGAAGGAAAACATCGTGAGGAAACCTGCATACGCTGAAGAAGAAATTCTTAGGCGCATGTGAAGTCCACCAACCCGCACTGGGCTAGCGTGGTGGACTATAGCCCGCACGCCCTCGTTGAGAGGGTAGGCCTGAGCCCCAGCAGTGGGGAGATTAATAGGCTGTTGATGATGATGAAAAGTTTACGTTATAAAATTAAGACCAAAGTACGTTAGACTGCTCGTATACTTTGTCCCACTGTAGTTCGTGTATAGTTTTATGTCCTGTGGCTGGGCAGAAGAAACATTAATTCATTGTCGAAAGAGCGTCTTGGGAAACCAAATGATTAGACACGTTTTAGACTAAGGGCTCAGACACACGGCCGACCGTTTTAGTCGGATCGATGAACGTGGATTTTTCAAATAGTCAAATAGTCGAGGTGGTATATTTTTATATAATTTTTACTAGAGAAAGGGATACAACGTTTACCGCGGTATACATCGGAAATCTGCGGTTGTAGTGATTTTTTAACGATACGATTTCGTTATTAATCGTAAAAATAATAGTAAATATTGTCGCGCGGAATACCATACAAACTAAAAAAAACGATTGCAAAAACCTATTACTCAAAGCACAAAATATTCGACTTATATACATATATGTATATATTAATATACACTTTTTTCCAATGCCTAATACTTATTTACCAAAACTGAGAAAAGAGATTTAATGGTGGCACCAGTTACAGTTTTTGACTCCGACTGTTTACTTTCCTACTTTTATAACGGTAAAATAATATAGGTAAGTACTTTTCTTTTGCTTTAGTTTATTAGCTACAATTTCATTAGAATTTCATGAATGAAACACATTTTAAAAATTTTGTTATCTCTTTTGAGACTCGACAAAACTGTCGGCATCAAAAAAACCGATCGTGTGTTTAACCCCTTAGTTGCATTTACATTCTGTAATTATTTCGAGAGGATCTGATAAAAGCATTTACATGCTGTAATCAGTTGATAGCGAACTATCTCCGGATCATATTTTAGATTATGAGAAAGCAAGCAATCAATCCACACCAGGGCTAAGAATTGTCTAAGAAAAAATATATAAGTTCTTTGAAGAAATCGCATTAAAACACGAGCTTGTGCCCCAGTTTGGTACGGTCGACCGCACGTCAGTGGCAACTAAACCAGTATAAGCTGGTCTCTCATAGTATTGAATCTCCCTAATAGCCTCCTGAGTCCTGGAAGAATTGAACGAATTTTTATTTAATTATTTTTTATTTTTATGTTTTACATTTTATTTTTAATTTTTAGTCATCAAAAGAAGTGAACGCTGAGTGAACGTCAAAAAATTCAATTATTTTATGATTATTATTATTTTTACGTTTTAGCTAAGTTTTATTTTTAATGTTTATATATCCTCCTAGGAGGATAGGCTAGGCCAGTTCAAGGTCAAAGTGTTTCCACTGACGTGCGGTCGACTGTACATGCTCGACTAAATAAGCCTAATTACGCGAAATTGTTTCTCTTTGCGAGTGTTGTTTTCTCTTTTATTTCTTTAAAACTTATTTAAGAGCGCGAACCCGGTCGACCCCAAGAGTGTGTCGGTCGGACCCAATGGTAAAGGGTTCGGTGTTATACAGTTTTTAACTCATAAAAGTACCTATGTAGTTTAGAAACATTTTTTATCTTAAAACTGTTACTTATAACAAATATTACAATGAAAAAGATTTTTATTTGTTCAAAATTTAGATCTACTTACGTCCAAAGCATCCTTGTACAAAATGCCATGCCGAAAGTATTGCAAAATATTGATCTAATAAAAAGGTATCTTATACAAATTTTCATTCAAAATTCTTAACTATATGGCAAGTCTTGTACAAAATTTCATGCATTTTGGTTCGTCACTGTAAAGACGCCGATCTGACTGGCGACCTTCAATAATGGTTCTTGCGGGACTGCGGAACTCTAATGAGTGTAGGTATAGTTTATTACAGATGTGTATCGCACAGAGAGGTACGTACGGTCACGCCGCGCGGCTTGCATGAGTGCCATGTGCCCTCTCTACTCTATCCATTACATAAACATTTATTTAAATCGTCTAACGGGCCTTAATAGCATTCGCTTTTATATTATCTACTGTACTCTCGTCTCTGCGCACCTTAAACATTTTGAATAAATTTCTAGTATTTTTGGTACAGTCGACCGCACGTCAGTGGTAACACTTTGACCTTGAGTTGGCCTGGCCTATTATGGAGTTTCAATACTGTGAGGGACCAGTTTATACTGGCTTTGTTTCCACTGACGTGCGGTCGACCGTACCAAAGTTAGGTTAGGTTATGTTAGTTCTTTTGTCTGTCTGTCCGCCGGATAACTCGAAAGCTACCAAACGAATTGAACTGCAAAGAATAAACAGGAGTGGATTAAGCTAATATAGCAACTTTTACAGATAAGTTTATCTGCATTCAGAGGTTTTAAAAACCTTTTTTTTCAGCCTGTAGATCCACAGGTTTCAAAATTCTCCGTAAATAAAAGGAACTATCTGTTGCCCGTGGCTTCGCCCGCGTGGAATGAGTTTCTTTTCCCGCAAGCATGCCTATATCCTGCACCAGGGTTCGATGTATCTCCACACCAAATTTCATCAAAATCCGTTCGTTTGTTTGTCAGTTTGATGTTTGTTAATTTTCCACGCAAAAACTACTAAACTGATTTTGATGAAGCTTTACAATAATATAGATTATACATCAAAATAACATAGGAAACAAGTTTATTAATATGAGTATCGATTTGGCACAATAAGTAAAATGATACAAAACTGTCATATAGTTAATTTTTTTAAACGTCACTGAAATTGGAGACGTTTAGTGTCCGTGGCTTGGAATAATGACTTGACAATGTGAGCTTGCAGCCGACGCCGGCCGCGGCCGCCGTAACCCGACGCCGGGGGCTGCCACCGATTCCCACATAATACTCATGTCTAAAGGAATTATAAACCCTCACCATTTTTGATCCAGCCATCGATAGAAGATTAGGTAGAATGCTAAGGAAATCGTAAATGATGTTAATATTTGATGTGAAAAGAAAAAGTAAATCGTATTTTAATGTTAAGTGTGTGATAGTGCTTGTTTTGTGTGTGTATAAATAATTATGTAAGTAATCTGTGTAATTATTATTAGGTACTTATATTTATTATTTTACAATTTATAGCTAGTAATTACTCGCCAAACAGCAAAGCAGACGGTCTTTAATTTATATGCAAGTTCTAACCTAACCTAAATACATTCGTATTATGTAAAAGACAACTTCTTTCTATTTTTAAGTTTAGTTTCAGTTTTATATAATAAGTTTTTTTTGTTATCCTATATTGAAATGTTGACCAATTAATTTTCGTAAAATAACATTAAGTAGGTAATAACTTCTTATAATGATCTTTCCAATGTTTAATTTTTGTTACTGATTAGCGGAATTCTAGCACAGAATAGATAATAGTAGGTAATTCTAGTCTAAGTTATATTAATGTAATTTTGTTGAAATTTTTAATTGTGTCTCAAAAAAATTCTATAATACCAGGTATTTGATAGTGGAAAAGAATTTTTTTATATTAAATTATGAGATAGGCCAGTAGAAGCAATTTTACATTATACTTTGAGATCGCTTCTACGCGATAAATGAAATTTTAAAAAAATGAATCCCACTTCAAAAACTAGAGTTAAAATTATTTTTTTAACAAAAAAAAATTGAAAAACAAACCTAACATCCAGTCGGGACTATCGATGATACTAGGCTACTATTTACCATGGGAAACGCGAAAAATTCCCGCGGGAAAACTACGCAAAGCAGTATCTACTACGTACCTATACGGCTATATAGTGCAGTATATAATTAACCGGTGGATTTTCGGCCATTTTGGCGAGGAACCGGTCCCGACCGGCCCCGGAAGTCGCCTCCCGCCGGGTACCGCGTCACCCAGCTCCCATTGTGCGACGCGTTATTATGTCGGGGAGGGGAGGCCCCGTATTGTAACGTAATAGTAATAATAGAGATGGGGTGCCAAAGTTACTCGTTAGTTTAATGTGATATTTTAGTGATGTGTTACGTTTAGGGTATTATTAATGTTGTGAAAATCATGGCTTAAAGTTAGCGGATCATGAACGATACAGTAGAGTTAGGCATAGGTACTTCCCAGCTCTATATAACACCTTGGAGGCGGTGGTAGATAAAAAATTGACGTTGTATAAATGTACCCAGTGTACTTACATGCAATAACATAGTTTTGACTTTGACTTACAGGTTTTACGGTTACAAAGAAGGTCCAGGTACAGTCAAGGTTCATAAGTACAGTAGCGATTTCGCAATTCAATAGATTGAGAGACCTGGACCTCTTTTACAGCTTGCTGATATTGTTTCAGATAGTAATCTGAAAGATAATCTAATCTATCAGATTATATTTTCGTGTTTCACACCTCAAGTCTCTAAAAAAAAATCTGACAGACAAAAAAATAAAAGCCACTTAACTTTGTTAGTTTATCTGACACATAAGGCAATCAGATACCTGTGAAACAAAAAAAATAGGCTATCTGTCAGATGACCTGTAGATAGGGTACTTATCTGGGACTTTATCAGCAACCGGTGAAAGAAGAATTACCATGTGGCTTGCAAATAAAGAATATGAAGCCCTGACCAGCTAATATACATATAATAAATTCCCGGATAATAGGATGAATTGATGATTTATGGATTTGACAATAAGGTTTAATTTAAAACATACATGAGTTACCTACATCTAATTGGTTTTCGTATCTTCGTGCGCACCGTTGTACAGAAAAATGCATCGTAGTGTGCCACTGCACTTATGAACCTTACTGTCATCATCAACAGCCTAATAATGTCCCCACTGCTGGGGCTCAGGCCTACCCTCTCCACGAGGGCGTTCGGGCTATAGTCCACCACGCTAGCCCAGTGCGGGTTGGTGGACTTCACATACGCCTAAGAATTTCTTCTTCGGCGTATGCAGGTTTCCTCACGATGTTTTCCTTCACCGTTTGAGAGCAGTCAGTAAATGTACTTAAGTTTCGAGAAAAACCCATTGGTACATGACCCGATCGACATGGGGATCGAACTCCGGACCTTTCGATATGATAGGCCGCGTCTTATCCCCTGCGCCACTGACGCTCTGTACGTACACGTACCTTACTGTACTTACAAGGATATTTTCGAGATTATATTCTTCTAAGACTAACTGTAGGTATGACACCAAATAACAGTACTTTCATTTCATACAATAAATTTATTGCAAAATTTGTTAAAAAGTCGCTATTATGAAATGTAGGTAAATGTTAGGTTATTTTTAGTGGTGTATCCGGAACCCCTCTTTCGCTTTGATACCTTATCCTAACCTAATTGAGTCTAATTCGATAACGATTTAAACTGTGTAAACCGAGCCGATCGCGCGGGCGGCAAAACAAGCTACGGGTCACGTTATGCCGCCCAATTACCGCCCATTAGCGGATAATTCCGGATCAAACTAGTTTTATCCGCGTCTTAGGTTACATAGGGGTTTCTTTGCAGGTTGTGATCCGCATGAGGAGATCCGATGAAGAACGAAGGTCGCCGCCGACACGCGAACGGATTATCAAGCTGAAGTTGCAGTCGGTGGGCAGACGGGTGGACCGACCAAGTGGACCGACGACCTGAAGAAGGTTGCCGGAGGAAAGGGAATATAATACCTAGTAACAATTTATATAAGCAACAAACAGATGTTTAAAAAGCACGCATATTTAATAAGCCGCATTATGAACCTAAACGCGGTGCTATAAGAGCCACTTTACGAGCGAGTGTGTTGAAAAATTCATTAAGCTCTGCCGTACTAAATAACTTACTTCTTTTTAATGGATTAATCAAAGAGAAAAGCGAGGGTAGCGCGTGTGTGAACAGTATAGGTTTATAGATTTAATTCCTGCCCCCGCCACAAACATAAAGCTTAGAGTAAACATAAACATTATTTTAGTAACCCGATGAGCTTATGCGAGCTCCCACAAGCGATTAGCTCGCTCGCCCCATGTTATGGATTGACGACTTTATTTTTGCTTCACTCATACCCATACTGTACTATTATAATTGTGATCACCCTGTATGCGGTCGGGTTATAGGTAGCCAATGAAATGGGTTTTAAAATAATTATTAGCAGATGGTGAACGAACTTTGGATATAATTATAATAGACAGAAACTTTGGTAATTATTATGTAGAAAGAAAAAGAAAGAAAGAAAAATAATTTATTCGACAATCACAACAAATATACAAGTGAAATTAATTAATTAACCTGACATAAAATCAGGTGGTAGACGATGCTGTGATCGTGAAAAGGTCCCCAGCTCAGCATAGTGCTGCACCCAGGAGGCGCAGCGCTGGCTTTCTGCTGGGGACCTTAGCTAGATGTCCCCGTGTGTGTGTGTGTGTGTGTGTGTGTGTGTGTGTGTTTGTGTGTGTGTGTGTGTGCGTTCAAAAGTAGACATACATAATTATATTATAATAATAATAATTTATAGTTGTAATTAAAGGTACATAATTAGTATAGTTTATAGTAGTAATTGATATAGTATATAAATAAATAAATATATAAATGAAAATCTTACTTAATATACCAATATACCATGTATACATATAGGCCGTAATTTTTTATTTATGTTACATAATTACTCAGTTCAATTCAATACACTTTATTGCACATTTAAAAATTACAGACAAAAAAAAGAGAAAAACAGATACAGTAATGTACATCTGATTTTCAAGTAAAACGACAAATTTGTCGTAGTGTTTGAGAAAAACTATATTTTTTTAATATCTCAAAAATCGTACGTCAGGAGACAATCAAATTAAGGCATAAACGTAAAATAAGTTAAAAAAAATTTTTTTTTTCTCATGTTTTTCTTATATCATTATTGCCTGGTTTTTTTGGTTGCTAGTAGCCAAGAACTTTCAAATCTCTTTGGTCGCGCGCGCGCTCAGTGGCAATTTTTTTTGATTCATGCTAGTAGCCAAGTAGCACGGTTAGAGCCCCGTGGCAGCACAGTTCGTGTCTACGTTTTGGATTATCGTCCGCACTTTGGGCGCCGAGGGGCGGCAAATCCGCTTACTGGTGATTGACAGGTGACAGCTCGCGGGGGCTGGGGGCAGGGGGTTGGGAGGGGTGCAGGGGTAGCAGCCGCACTGTGGTAAATTAATTGTGCACTGAGAGTAACATTAAGGTAACAGTTTTATTACAGTAAAATAGTCAATGAATTCGAGTAAGTCATAGGTAACCCTACTTCTGTGAAAAACAAAACAAAAAACTTGGTTTTCCGCCTAGGTGACCTAGTGTAGTCTTGTGGTTTCTCCTTTGTATGAAATGTTTTCTGTTTTTGCTCATTCCTTTAGTTTGTAAGTATTTGTTGTTTGAAATCATCAATCATCAATCCTTATTATATATTCTATGCTCGTGTCAAATGTACAGTCTACCGCACGTCAGTGGATACACTTTGACCTTGAGCTGGCCTAGCCTATTAGGGAGTTTCAATACTACGCGAGACCAGTTTATATTGGTTTTGTTACCACTGATGTGCGGTCGACCGTACGACGGACGTACATACATTCTGAGGAACCACTGTAAACCACGGTTGAGGAAGACCAAGCGGAAATTTGTCCGCGCACTTCCTGACGTCATTGTCAAATTAACCACTAAAGAACAAAATCGTATGACAGACCTCGAGCGCGAGGCGACGCCGACGTGGAGCAGTCATTTTGTTCTTTAGCCTATAGTGATTTGGTTCATTTGACAATGACGTCAAAAAAGTGCTGTTTTGTCTACCTCGACCGTGGTTTACAGTGGTTCCTCAGAATGTATGTACGTCCGTCGTACATTTGACACGAGCATAGAATATATAATACGGATTGATTTCGGTGGCGAACAACAAATACTTACAGTTTGCGCGGTCCCTTACGGTACAACCATAAAAGAAAAAAATTGCTACCCCTTGCGCTCACGAATAAGTTCTTAGCTTCATGCGGGCTTCAGTCATTCTCATTCTTCATTCAAACTCACAAACTTTCGTCTAAAAGTCCAACAGCGGCGAGCCGCACAAGGGCCGTAAAAAGCCATAAACTAATAACCATAAACTAATCACGCGCCGACATACGCTCTAGAATGGCCGGTGTGAGGGAGATCCGGCGCGCTTTGTTCGACCTGCGCCCGCGCATGTGGCGTCGGGTCGCTGCATCGGAAGGTACGGTCGACCGCACGTCAGTGGAAACAAAACCAGTATACACTGGTCTCTCTTAGTATTGAAACTCAATATATATTACGAACCACCAAATACGCGTTAACAATCTTTTTTAGTCTCGCTACAGGTCACCGCCCCAGTTTGTTTGATGGTCGGGGGTAGCCTAAGGGTTTTTAAGTCCACCAGCGCACTGACATAGGCCGACGTTTATGTATGTAAGTGTGCTGGTGGTGGACCGACTCGCGATCTGTTCCCGGCGCATAAAACACGAAATTGCTTTTGCTAAACGGCCGCTGAACAAAGGCGCGCTGCCAGCGTCTGAGCTAGGCGCTTGCCGCAAGTCATCGGCGAGAGGGTCCCTGCTATTGGTCACCATCACCACCATTTTACTGACTGCTCTCAAACGGTAAAGGAAAAACATCGTGAGGAAACCTGCATACGCCGAAGAAGAAATTCTTAGGCGCATGTGAAGTCCGCCAACCCGCACTGGGCTAGCGTGGTGGACTACAGCCCGCACGCCCTCGTTGAGAGGGTAGGCCTGAGCCCCAGCAGTGGGATGATGATGATGATGACCACCATCCTACCTGATGGTCTGTTTTATACATTTGAGGTCACTTTGAGCACCAGGGACTAGTCAGAATCCTGCGTATGCGGTTGTACATACATTTTGATGCCATTGTAAAAACCGCTCGCCTGCTCAGCTCGGTGTGTCCGTCTCTCTGGACCTCCTCCACCCGTACTGCGGACAGCCACCACCAGATCTCACGCAAACCCTTCCCTGATGGAGATCTAAGGGCTCAAAGTGAACTCGAATGAAAAAAAAACGACGCTATAGTTTTGAGGGTCGAACCAAGTGGAATTTTTATTCCTCGTGGTCCGACAGTCGAACCAAGTGGAATTTTTAAAATCCACTTGGTCCGATGGTCGAACCAAGCGGAATATCAAATTCCTGATGATCCGACATGTCGACCCAGGAGGAATTAAAATTCCACTTGGTTCGACTGTCGAACCACGTTGTCGAACCACGTGGACGCACCGATTTTTTCGTAGTTTTTTTCCCAAATTCAAAATCGCGTATCTCTCACGTGCGCACCACGCGCCACGCGGCCGCACTCGCCGCGTAACAGCGGAAGGTTCTACCCATTGCCGCCGAATGCCCCTTTGTGGGTGTCCGGCGACAATGGACACGTTACGCGGCCAGCAATAAGCGCGTTGCCGGCAGAACACCGCCCGTAAGTGCTATGTCACATACGTATTTACTGTTGCATTGCAAATCTGTTATTTTATACTACACTCGGTCGGCTGCAATGATTCGAGTCAAGGGTTCTCTTCGGTTCTGACTATTATAGTCTTGGTGAAAACAACTTTCCTGATAAGATTCGTATGCATGACTTTCTGGACCTGAATGAATGAAAGTAATAGCTTATGAATAGGTACGGTCGACTGCAAGTCAGTGGAAACAAAACCAGTATAAACGGTCTCTGATATTATTGAAACTCTTTAACGTGCTGACGTGCGGTCGACTGTACCTACAATAAATAAATAAGCGTGAACGAGGGGTATGTGTGAGATTGGTGTATACTTATGTTTGTTTCATTGGTAGATTGGAAATAATTCGATTCATCGCTAGTTAATTGGATATGTCCACTCAGTTTTCTTTTTAGGGTTCCGCATCTCAAAAGAGGAAAAAGGAACCCTTATAGGATCACTTCGTTGTCCGTCTGTCTGTCTGTTTCCGTAATAGACTCAGTACATTGGTCGATGATAGATATACATGCTAGAAAGTATCGTATGTCATCTGTGCCAGTCCGCATTTCTGCACGCAAACCCTCCGCAACGCTAAAACAACCCTTTATAAAGCCACCGTCCATAACAGCCCAGTAATATGCTATTGAATGCGACTTTGATGTCACAAATGGGCTATTCGGACGCACTGATGGCAGCCGGTGATTTCATGTACGATTACACTTACCCCGCGCGATGCGCCGCCGGTCCGAGCATCGCGCGCAGGTTAACTAACCGTGCTTGAAGGGTTAGCCCGCTCGCTGGGTTCTGTACGCAGCTTTTTAGAGATCCGTAGTGCGACAGGGAACCCTTATAAGGTCGTCCAGTCCGTCTGTCGGTTACAGCGTCTTCACTTTTGCAGACAATTTAAAAAAAATAAGAACAACATTTATGAACCGATTGCATGAAATCTTGTACCAGAATATTTTCGATGAAGATCTCAATATAAAAATAATAAAAAAATGTAAGTATACAAGTAAAAAAGTTATTTTCAAAATGGGACAATGTTTCCATGCAGTATATTTTTATCAGTCGCACCATTTGCGACATAACATATATATTCTACCAAGCAATGTATACGCTTCTACAACAAACTAGCAGAAGAAATCTTAAATATGAATGACAGAAAATTTAAGACCCACATTAAACAACAACTTTGTAAGAAAGCTTATTATAAGACAGTCGATTATCTAAATGACAAAGATGCCTGGTGTTAATGTTACTTCAGCCTCGCACTATCTTTACAAAATAATGTGATGTACAAACTTGATTTTAAAAGATGTGTTGCGGAAGTTTGTTGCGCCGCTTCTTCTTCCCAGCTCTATATAACACCTTGGAGGCGGTGGTAGATAAAAAATTGACGTTGTATAAATGTACCCAGTGTACTTACATGCAATAACATAGTTTTGAATTTGAATTTGAATTTGCTAACAAAGCCCCCTTACTCTCCCCACCCTGTAATTTTTTAACTGTTTGACCTATAACAGAGAAAACTGTAAATAAAATAGTGGGCCATATTAGGAACTCTTCGCGAAAATTATTCCGGGTATCCTGATCCTGTAATGGACAATTTCCGAGTAATGGAGAGAAAAACCGAAAAAACTGAAAAATAATACGTAAGTAATTACGGAACCCTACACTATGCTGGGACCGACACGGACTTGGCCCGTTTTTAGTATTCTTAGTCAACCACGCGTTGGTCATTAGTATTCCGCCGTCATGAATATACTATTACAGAAATTTACCCTTCACAGAGACATTCATCATCAAATATTGATGCTTTTCAACTTTTGGAATTTAGAAAAAAATATTCAATTAAAAACTTTTTAATGCACATTTAAAAATTAATTACAAGCAAAAATAAATAAATAAACAGACACAATAAAAATATCTCAACTCTCCATACAAATTGATATGTCGAGCGTTCAATTTGTATGGTTGGAAGGTCAATTTCTTCTTTACGACTGTTGCTAAACACGCCTTGCCACTTCAAAAATCTGGCCTATATCGAATCATTCCTCTTCAAAAATGTCAGCAGTGTTATTTTTATTCATTTTTCTTAGTAAAATAATCATTTCACGCCACTTTTATAAGAGTTATTCGGGCACAGACAGACGTACAAGAAGCTTCATTTGAAAAGGGTATCCGTTTTTGACGGATCCCTACAAACTTATTAAATTTTTACTTACTTTTAAAAACGCTCATTCAAAAGTTACAAAACAGACGAATTGACAAATTCTATCACATTTTGTACAGATCTCTACAACATAAATACTAAATAGATGTTTGTTGCTCAATGGATCTTGATGAAACTTGGTACATATAGTACTTGGTATAGCTTACATCGCAGAATAACATCATCATCAACAGCCTATTAATCTCCCCACTGCTGGGGCTCAGGCCTACCCTCTCAACGAGGGCGTTCGGGCTATTATAGTCCACCACGCATTCACAGGCGCCTAAGAATTTCTTCTTCGGCATATGCAGGTTTCCGCATGATGTTTTCCTTCAGCGTTTGAGAGCAGTCAGTAAATGTACTTAAGTTTCGAGAAAAAACCTATTGGTACACGGCCCAGCCGGGGATCGAACTCCGGACGTTTCGATATGATAGGCCGCGTCACTGACGCTCGCAGAATAACATATAGGCTACTTTTTGAAGCGGACGAAGTCGCAGCGTCCGCTAGTGGAGATATAAACTGTAGCTAACCCTTCACAAATCATTTCCGCTAAGCGATTCTGTCAGTCCGCTAGCGATACCTCGCAGCCATAAACTGGTGCAGTGACATATGACGCATTGTTACCTCGACCACTTTATCTTTTCGCCCAGAACAACCACCACAGACCCTATAGGTCAGATGTTAAGGCTCAGATTTGATCGCATTCTGTTTTCGGACGGCACCATTTACATACTACTATGTTGCGACAGAAGACACAGTAGCTTCAAAGATTTTACTTTCAAATTTACAGATGCAAAATAGCACATTGTGTTGTGTACGTTACTGTCGTTTTAGAGTTCCATATTATTCTGGTGTTTCACAACGGCTTGGGGACGTAACCATTACGGTGCGTGCATCGGAAACCGGCGTTTATCGTAAATTATTCACCGAACGATGTATCGTTAATTCGTTAACGGAAAAATAAAAGTAGTGTCGAACGGAAAATATGCTGAAAAGGCCGAAGCTATCAACCAAAGCCGCAAAATGGTACATATTATATTAGAAGTGTGAGGTGATATATACTTACATAGGTGGACGGATAATTAGAAACAGGGCAAGATTTTCATACAATCGAGGTCACTTTGAAGCCATGGTTCTCCGTGAAGGATTGATCGGGGCATGATCTGATGACGGTCATCGAGAGAGTACATGGAGGACTTTCAGATCGCTATAGATATCCAACTGATCAGATGAGCCGTTTGGTAGCAGCATCGTCATGTAGAAAAAAAACTGCAAAATAGCATAAAAATGTATGAAAATCTTAAAGTTAAGGAATCATGACGATGCTGCTCCCAAACGGCTGATCTGATCACTTGGATATCTATAACCATCTAGAAGTCCTCCGTCTACTCTCTCGATGACCGTCATCAGATCACGCCCCGATCAATCCTACACGGAGAACCATGGCTTTAAAGTGACCTCGATTGTATGAAAATCTTGCCCTGTTTCTAATTATCCGTCCACCTATGTTATGTATTATTAATGTGTGCACATTTATATATATATTTCTTAACTATAAAAGTAACATTGTATTGGCAACCGTTGTTTCAATATGACATCGATACCTCATGGCGACCGTGACAGGAGAGCAACCTCAAGTGAGAAAATCGTTCAATTGTGCTATGATCGTTATAGTTTTTCTGTATGACTATTAATTTCTTTTCTACCAAAATAATACTCATTACTTATTGTTTTATTTTATTTCATTGTTATACAGAGTGATTGGGAGATTGGTGCATAGCCTAAAGGCGAAGCTAGTAGAGACCGCTAAAAACCATTTGAGCCACGGTTGTCTTAGACGAAGTCTCGCTATATTTTCATCTCACAATTACCCTGTATATATATCATTTTAAGTCACGGTTGAACAAACCACATTCTTTTTTCTTGAATAATCGTATTATCTGTAATCGTAAGTACATTGCGATTATATCGTAATCTAAATGG
This sequence comes from Metalampra italica, assembly GCA_949699065.1. Classification (NCBI taxonomy): domain Eukaryota; kingdom Metazoa; phylum Arthropoda; class Insecta; order Lepidoptera; family Oecophoridae; genus Metalampra; species Metalampra italica. Next base: position 10,552,624 of record OX452984.1, read on the forward strand.
CCGAAGCTTAGCATCCCTACGGCTTAGAGATTGAACTCTTCATTCTTCGCGTGGGATTTTTGGTGAAATGGGGTTTGGCAATACCTAGGCCTTTGTGCTGTAATGCTGGCTCAAAAGGACTTTGCTTCCAGAGCCGTAAAGCCTAGTTAAAAAAAAAAATGTGCTGTAATGTTGTGACAACAATGGCTGCCGTGACCAACAGAATAGGACGAGAGAAAACGCCTTGATGGAAATATACTTACGGTTATACGGTTCCTCGTTCGTCCGGGCGCCGTGGAGATCCCTGGGGGAAGCCTTTGTCCAGCAGTGAACGTCTACAGGCTGATATGATGAGACGGTTCCTAACTAATATATAGGTTTTAACCATCCAGGATAGTAATAATGTTATTTTATGTACAGCATATGCCCCGCGACATTAAAAAGTACTGTATATACATAGGTGGACGGATAATTAGAAAGAGGGCAAGAATTTCATACAATCGAGGCACAGAATTGATCGAGGTCACTTTGAAGCCATGGATCTCCGTGAAGGATTGATGAGGGCATGATCTGATGACGGTCATCGAGAGAGTAGATGGAGTACTCTTAGATCGCTATAGATATCCAACTGATCAGATAACCCGTCTGGACGCAGGATCTCCATGAAGAAAAAAACCCGCAAAATGCCATAAAAATATATGAAAATCTAAAAGTTAAGGTATCATGACGATGCTGCTTCCAGACGGGCTATCTGATCAGTTGGATATCTATAGCGATTTAAGAGTCCTCCATCCTCCTCTCGATGACCATCATCAGATCATGCCTTGATCAGTCCTTCACGGAGAACCATGGCTTCAAAGTGACCTCGATTGTATGAAATTCTTTCCCTGTTTCTAATTATCAGTTAACCTATGTATGTCACTGTTGCCCGCGGCATGTCAGTTTGATCTGTAATTTTTTGTTCCCGTACAAACCTTAACATCCCTTTTCACCCCTTTAGGGTTAGAATTTAAAAAATCCAAGTACACCAGATTTTAAGTCAGACCACGTGCTTTCAAACAAAGAAACCCGGTTCAAATCGGACCAGCAGTTTCAGCGTGATGCGGGCACAAACAGACAAGAAATTTTTTGAAAAGTATTTTGTGGTCAGTTAAGCCTAAACAACGTATTTCAATAGTTTTTTTAATCCCTTCAAAGTACAGAAATATTCCGGTTAGGATTTTATATATGTAGGTTACTTACCTATGTTAGAAGATGAAGATAGAATAAAATACAAAGTAACAAATACCTGTGCTGAACAACATCTTATTTTAAAAATCGCGTTAACAAAACGACTTGTAGGAAAGCTATTGTAAAATAGACGCTTAATTGAACGACAATAACGCCTGGTGTTAATTTGGTTGATTGCTTCAGGCTCGCACAATCTTTACAAACAATAGCTAATTGTTGTTAAAAGGTTTGTTGCGGAAGTATAAGAGGTACATAGTTGTTGTTATATAGGTATAGTCCCCACTGAATTTCTTGGCGGCTGAATGAATATAGTCACAAACTGTTTGCACATCGCTGACAGTGTTTATAGTCTATGTGTGGGTCAGCGAGATAGTGTGCTTAATACCTATAGAGATGTCCTAAAACTTGAAAGTTGGATTCGGTAGTACGAATCAATGAACAATTTCTTCAAACTGAACGAGCGTCTCTAGTGAACCCCCGCACAGCTCCCCTTTTGACACCTAAAATTAGTCATTGCGCCGAAAATCAGCTAACTTCACACAACCGCCATTAAACTCCGGGACTACATCACAGACCGCAAATTGAGATATATAAAGATTTTCTTCTATCCGTGTAGGTATAGATAATCATACAATAGAACCATTCTCATTCCTTATTACCGCTGGCGCTTATGTACACTTCCATCAAATAGAGAAAACCTTCAGAATTACACACAATGGAAAAGGAAAATGTATACAAGCCCACGATAAATCATAGTAATGGAAGACCACAATACCAGCAATCCCGGGATGACAGCCAGACCACACCCCTTAGCATTTTATATCATCCAAACAAAGATCCCCCTCCCACCCCGACTCCTTTATCGATCGGGACCCCCACCCCCCCTATTTCTACCAGGTGTGTTTTGAGGCGAGTAAAAAAGCGAAGACATCGCTAACATAAGGATTTGTCCGCCTCCGATTTGATTCGTTGTAGGTTATGTTGTAGAGCATTAAACAAGGTACACGTGTTTTTATGAATGAACGAAAGAATGAAGGTACGAATGAATGTATGAATAAATGAATGAACGGCTGAATGAACGAATGACATTTATTAGAGCTGCGACACATATTTTGTGAACAACGAAGGTCAAAATGTCCAAAAGAATACAATGAGACCACGAAAACAATCGGAGTCACATTTTATCAGGTGTAGAACTGAAGACCTAACACCAGTTCGTTCGAGGTGAAGCTTGCATCGCCAACCAAAATCAAGTAATCTATCAGACAATATGTTCAATATCCGAAAAAGATTAAAAATTTGGAGCTAAATGTTCTGATCAAAATTTTTATAGGAAGTTAGAAAATTGACATGTCACGGAATGCTTCAGTCAACACTAACTTTGATTAAATCAGATATAAATTGTCTCTTAAGTCATTAAACACAAAAAAAAGTAACTGTGATCGTTCATTCTTCATGTCCTACCCTTCGTAAGGAAGCGCTACACGCAGCTCTGAAAGCGCTGAGCTAAGACCAGCGCCCCCTCCGCGGGTATTGGGAACAGAAGGCTTCGAGGCGAGGGCGCGATACGAATATTACACCCGGCCGCGTTACGTGAGCCACTTACACTCGCACAATACACGTATAAATACTACACCCTGTCTCTATATACTTTCACGATGACATGTATACAGTATACACAAATGACAGATCAGTAATCGAAATGACTTTGTGAGATAAAGTCATCCAAAATTAGGACTTTTCTGAAGTATTTTCACTGTCACTTGAAGGTACAGACATATACAGCCGCGGAAAGGGAATATTTAAACGTCACGATAAATTGACTGTAATACAATCATGTGATGAAAGGATTAATGACGAAATAAAAGATGATTGAAGTTTCTATGCAGGGTGTTTGGGCAGGTCGAAGCAAAGCCCTGCGAAGGTGGCATTCGAGAGAGAGTAATAGATTTTAGTACCTACTGCATACTTAACCAATTTTTTAAAACAAATCCGGAACACCTTTTTCGCTCCACGCGTAAAACATTTATTTTTCCAACAAATTCAAATTCAAAAGTATTTTATTGCATGTAAGTACACTGGGTACATTTATACAACGTCATTTTTTTATCTACCACCGCCTCCAAGGTGTTATATAGAGCTGGGAAGAAGAAGCGGCGCAACAAACTTCCGCAACACATCTTTTAAAATCAAGTTTGTACATAACATTATTTTGTAAAGATAGTGCGAGGCTGAAGTAACATTAACACCAGGCATCTTTGTCATTTAGATAATCGACTGTCCTATAATAAGCTTTCTTACAAAGTTGTTGTTTAATGTGGGTCTTAAATTTTCTGTCATTCATATTTAAGATTTCTTCTGGTAGTTTGTTGTAGAAGCGTATACATTGCCCCGTGAATGATTTACTGACCTTACTAAGCCTTAACCGTAATCTGGCTTTTTCTGTCTTTCGCGCGCGGTTGGTCCTCGGAGCACAGGAAGTCTGCATAGCTCTATCAGTTAACTGCTTTATAAACCTCAGTTAAATTAAAGTAGAGTTCTTTCTAAACCTCAGTTAATAATGTGTCTACGTTTAACAACGGGGGAAAAATTGTGACGATTAAATAAGTGTTAAAGAAGACTCGACTAGAGATGGTATTTAATTATCAAGAAAAGTCACGTCCCATAGGACCGACAAAACTTTTGGATCTAAATGGTGGACCTTGGTATAAACCTACAGAATATCCAAAGATGATAATGGTTGACAGTATTTCGATAACATTATGAAATGTTAAAAGAGAATCAGTAACTTGCTCTGTCCCCAGTGAGAATTCAAAAGCATTCGTTGAAATATCGGTAGGAAAAATTGCTTAAAAACCATAATAGGTATACATTTATGAATTTAAAAAAACGTCTCTCGCCTGGGTCGGGAACCGAACCAACACAAGTAAATGCAGAAAATCACCTGTATTTTTATGGCACCAATGGTTAGGGTAAATAAGAATCAGATCTCTGAATCATCAACAGCCTATTAATGTCCCCACTGCTGGGGCTCAGGCCTACCCTCTTAACGAGGGCGTTCGGGCTATAGTCCACCACGCTAACCCAGTGCGGGTTGGTGGACTTCACATGTGCCTAAGAATTTCTTCTTCGGCGTATGCAGGTTTCCCCACGATGTTTTCCTTCACCGTTTGAGAGCAGTCAGTAAATGTACTTAAGTTTCGAGAAAAAACCCATTGGTACATGGCCCAGCTGGGGATCGAACTCCGGACCTTTCGATATGATAGGCCGCGTCTTATCCCCTACGCCACTGACGCTGATCTCTAAATAGGTATAACATTTTGTTTTTCCCCTTTTAATTACACAAAATCTGTAACATTTTTTTTGAATTCAGTAAAATGTGTGGCATTTAAGTATGTTGCTAGGCATACTAGGACATACTAAGACATACTAGGCATAATTGGCTAACTAGAGTCAGTCCTGATTTGGACCTCTAGTCAGTGCGTAATGTAACATTAACTTGCAAATTACAATTCAATATTACTTGCAATTGAATATTAAAATTAGCATAATGTCACTAGCACTATTATTAGAAGACACTAAACTAAATACAGCCATTAATTTTCCACATAACGAAATGTCTCAAAATATTACATTGTTTAAAGAGAAGAATTGGCAGCTTCAGATTTCAAAGAAGCCTTCTCACAATCTGTTCACACAGTACTAGTACATGTACATACAGAAGGAGAGAATATTGTGAAATTAATTCAACTGAAACTGTAAGCGGATTACGGCGATGCAGTAATCAAATAGGGAGTCTCCGGCGAACAGACGCGGCAGTTGGAAAAATGCAAATTGTGCTCAAGCCTCCAGAAACAATGCAATCCCGGCAATACCTATCTGTGCACCTATTACGTCTACATGAAGGCAATGTTGTCTCTATCACAGGGGACTCTACCATCGGAATTCAGTGCGTTTGCACAATTAGATTCTGACTCAATGAAATGGTTGAATTTTTAACAAGACATCGAGATACAAACAAAAATTTTGGAGATTAAATCATGAGATGAGACATGCAAAAAATCACTTGACATCTTTGTTACTCCTAATTAATAAAAGAAAATACACAGACAAAAGAAACATTTAGAAGGCATCCGTAACGTTACTTTAATTATTTTGAATTTTGAAAATAACGTTTTGAATTCGACTTTGATTCCATAAAAAAAGGCTGAAACTAAACATCAACCTTTTTCAAGAATTTGTCATTTCTTCTTGTCTTCTGCTTGCATAAATCTATCCCCTTTTTTTTAAACATCATACGATAATTAAATAAAATAAATAACCGACATAAAACGTCTATTGTAATACCTATATTCCTATCATGGCACACCGTCGGCCATGGCCACACGTAACTTGGACCATTATCCTCGTAACACGACCCACAATCCGGGGAGTTGGGAGTTTTCAGGGGGGAGTTGGGGATTTACGGGTGGCAGTGGGGGGTGGGGGGGCCACCTGTGTAGCGTTACAGCCGCCTGGGTGTGGTTTGCCGTTCAATAACTTAATACTCTGGAAAGGCTTTCACGCTGAAATCTCGCTCATGTTATACTGCGGCCCGGATGTTTTAATACTTGAATCATTAGTTTTTATTGATAAACCTACTAAAAATGATACCTACATGGGTATTTCTGTCCTATATAAATACCTAAGATATGTAATGACAGAAGTACCTAAGCCAGAACAAAAATAATTATGTCATCCAAATACGATGAATGTTTACACAAGATGTAACCTATATTGTTTGTCAGTAGCCGATGCTGTGAAAAATACAGTGTGAAATTCCAAAATCGCGTTCTGTTAGAGACTGCAGTGTATAATGTACTGTATTTCACTTCATCTTATCTACCAATGATAAAAAGTGATGTGCTAATATGCGCTACCTAGAGCTATCAATGGATAAAATTCAGACAGGATTTATAATACATCGGCTTGTGTTTCAGGATTACTACAAAGCCGATTAAGTTTCTAATATTACGATCAGTAGCTTGTCGTATAGTCGAGGTTGTAACACACCCGGATGACTATGTGCAGGCTATTAATTGCAGGTTTGCGGGTAATCGATAGAGGTGGCTGGCTGGCTGGCGAGCGAAGCGGGCTCGAGGAGTGTCGGTCGCTGGCGGCGCGGGCTGGCGGGCCGGCGGGCCGGCTGGCCGGGCGCGCCGGTGTGCGTGTCGGATCATGGCGGCGCGGGGGGGCCGCTCCCCGCCGCCCTCGTTAAACGCGCCCGTCGGATACGCGGTTGAAAGCTATCCGGCCCCCCGAGCGGGCGGCGCGCGCGATTGGCCCGCGCGCCCGGCGCACAGTAAGCGATAGCCAATCGCGGGGCGGGCCGGGGTCCGCCCCCGGGCGCGGGCGCGGCGGCGCTCACACGGCGCGCGACCCCGGCGCGCACACTCGCACCGATGCGCGGCTCGTGGGACGAGTGCACGACGGCGGCGCTGCACGCGCGCCTGCTGGAGGCGCACCGCGGGCCGGCCGCGCCCGACCGCGCCGCCGAGCCCGCCGCCGCCTGCGCCGAGCCCGCCACCGCCGCCGCGCTGGAGCTGGCCGCGCCGACACCGCTGCTGCCGCTGCCCACGCTGTCGTTCAGCGCGGCGCAAGTGGCCACCGTGTGCGAGACGCTCGAGGAGAGCGGCGACGTGGAGCGGCTGGCGCGCTTCCTGTGGTCGCTGCCGGTGGCGCACCCCAACGTGGCCGAGCTGGAGCGCTGCGAGGCCGTGCTGCGCGCGCGCGCCGTGGTCGCGTTCCACGCGGGCCGCCACCGCGAGCTGTACGCCATCCTGGAGCGGCACCGCTTCCAGCGCTCGAGCCACGCCAAGCTGCAGGCGCTGTGGCTGGAGGCGCACTACCAGGAGGCCGAGCGGCTGCGCGGCCGGCCGCTGGGGCCCGTGGACAAGTACCGCGTGCGCAAGAAGTTCCCGCTGCCGCGCACCATCTGGGACGGCGAGCAGAAGACGCACTGCTTCAAGGAGCGCACGAGGTCGCTGCTGCGGGAGTGGTACCTGCAGGACCCGTACCCCAACCCGACCAAGAAGCGCGAGCTGGCGGCGGCGACGGGGCTCACGCCCACGCAGGTGGGCAACTGGTTCAAGAACCGGCGGCAGCGGGACCGCGCCGCCGCCGCCAAGAACCGGTCGGCGCTGCTCGGCCGGGGGTTCGCCTCCTCGTCCACCTACGACGAGGACTCCGTCGACTCCGAGATCAACGTGGACGAGGAGTAGCCGCCGGCCCCCGAGGACTCATAGTGTAACGGTGAAAACGTTTTCTGTGACGAGCCATGCAATATAGACGGGCAGTAATCCTAGTTAGAATCGCAGTATCCGTGATCTGTGTGACGTCAACCAGTTTACTTCATTATAATGTCTGTCGTTGAAAGTGTACAGCGAGTGTTTGATTGAAGTAGTCAGCATGTCAGCGTGCCAGGTATGTACACTACACTTAGCAGTGCCAGCTTAGCAGGTTATTTCTGTTCTTGTGTCAAAAAATTGAGGCTTTTCCATTACAAACCAATCAATATCGTTCTATCATTATTATGACGGTTAAACAGGGTTATTTTTAAAAATTTAAATTGAGTTTTATATTGTCTCAACCCAGCAGAGGTTTATTTATTTATTATCCTATCAATTATCACTTGTAGGTATATTTTTATTTATATGTGTAGGTAATTAAAATAATAGATTTACTTTATAAATTTCCACGTGACGCATTTACTTGCCTAAATAAAATACTTATCCTACCTTTATTACCAGTAAAATACTTTTCTATTTATCACCAGCTTTTAGTTTTATGTTAAAGTTATAGTAATAATTGTAAATAATTATGTTCGTGGAATAGAATTTATAATGATAACGATTTTATTAAAAGGTTTGTACCTGATATGAACGTCGAATGCTTGCCAGTTGTCGTTAGGAGTTGTTGCTTTATTCATAATAACAATAATTGTTTTATTCCTTGCCTGTAAACGTATAAAACTGTGAATAAGGCAACTGTTTCCTTAATTATTTCTATTTATTACTTATAATGCTTATTTTCTAAAAATAGAATTTGGTTAAACATTGGAAATGTTGTAATAGGGGTTATAAAACGTACGTACCTATCTACAGATTTTTTCTTGTAGAATCTTCTTATTTATTTAATAAATTAAATCAATTCAAGATTTTCTAATCACTTTATTGGGTTGACTATGTAGGTATTTAATAATACGGTGTATATTTTAAATGTTCCCAATTCAGTTTTATTTTTATTATTTTGGCTGTCTTGATAAACTCGCCTTAAACTTAATCCCTTGTTAAGAATGTAATCTACATAATGTTGTATAAGTAGAGACTAAAGCTCTGCGGACGAGGTGCCCTTTATAAGACACAATACTTTTATTATTATCATCAGCTATCGTTTACCTACTGATCATAATTTAGTAATTTAAAATTACTATGACAGGAAAAAAGTCAGTTGGTACTTCTTTAATCGTAACCATAATATTACCAACATGAAAACAGTAACAAATAGCTAAAGGATCATGTTTTACACTTGACTAAATTGCCAATAGATTAGAGTATGTAACAATTTTAAATATTGCCGATAATATAACAGTCATTGTTGTATAAATCCGTCACTAACTATTCAACTAGGCACTGTCATGACAATAAATAATTCACAGTGTCATGACAATAAATAATTCACAGTGTCATGACAATAAATAATTCGTTATCGATATGTTTTTGGAGTACCTGGTGCAATATTAGAGTCCAGAAGATCGTCTAAATATATGTAGCAAACAATATGCTGTGATTTCCATTGAATCAAAAGCAATCTTTAGATTCACACTTTTATAGTGATTTATTTAACCGAAATAATCTAAACTTTTTAATTCATGGCCCCTACTGCAGCATTTCCCATGTTAGACCATTTATATGATCGTGTACTGCAATCGTATTAAACGCATTTTGAATGTTTACCGGCAAAAAGAATCTATTAGAATTTGTGTTTTGTAGATTTCATACAAATTATCTTGTAAATTATCAATATACTTACTTATTTACGGATGACTAGGCTAATATGAACGATAGGTACGTGTAGAGTCTCCAGATAGAGAGAGTGAGAGTTGTAAAAATGTATAATATAAAAAGAAAATGCAAATTGTAAATATGATATCGACTTACAATACAGTCATTAAATTAAAATTGTTAATAAAATTATATTCGTAAACAATACCGTCGTATTATTTCACCATTTACTAAATTAATTAGTGTTTGCGGTCAATTTTGGAATTCCGTTAAAGAAGTGATAATAAGGTGGCTTGGTAATGACATGTTGTTGACCTTAATAAGAGAGATGTGCAATTTACCTTAATTAAAAGGTAAAACAATTATTTTGGTAGGCAGAGTAGCCTATTTCTACATATCTGAATGATGCAGCTTTGTCACAGCTTATAGGTGAAAATAAAAACAATTTTATTTTTAAAATCTAATTCTTTTGTCGAACTTTTTTTTTTTTTTTTTTGTAAAATTTTCTACCGTTTTAATTTAAAATACCTCTACTACTACCGTGATTGAGCTGAAACTTGGAACAATACCCGGCACTAACAGAATTTTTTTTGCAAAAAAAATAGAAGAAAAAAATCAACAAAAAATTTGATTTAAAAACTTTTTTGTTGAAATATTATATTTTTTGCTTATTTTTTTCTGTTATTGCCGGGTATTGTTCCAAGTTTCGGCTCAATCACGGTAGTAAGAGGTATTCGTATTGATGGATCAGTACCGGACAATACTGAGACAAGAAAGACAAGATCGGCATATTTTCAATCGGCAATTAATAACTCTCAATCGAGCTATAATTGCCCGTTTGACGCACAAATTACACCTGTTAGTCGCGATTTAATTACTTAATCACGGATTACTTGACCAAGGAAAACTGATACTTCATTCGCAATTGAATGGTGCTCATTAGTCTTAAATTGGTAATTTAAAAAGTGCCACATTTTTCTACTTCTCTCGTAGGTCTGCTATGGAGACAATTTTTGTACTTCATTATACTTTAAGGCTACGCTTGTTAGGTTTGCTTGTTTTCTAACACGAATTGAAAATGTTATAGTCTGTTTCGCGTATCAAAACGATTTTAGCAATTATAGTAAGTATGTTAATATATTAAACCACAGGAGTACTATTTATTTGGTCTAGTACTTATGCACTATATTTAATGGCACTAAAACTAACCCTGAAATTGAGTACGTGTACGCCAGCGGAACGGACATATTGTTATGAAGTCTTGTCTATCGACATCATTGCTAGAGATAGGCCTATCTTAAAACTATCTATGAAAGAATGTAATAACAATGCTAGAAATTTAATTACATCATCAACAGCTTATTAATGTCCCCACTGCTGGGGCTTAGGCCTACCTTCTCAACGAGGGCGTTCGGGCTATAGTCCACCACGCTAGCCCAGTGCGGGTTGGTGGACTTCACATGCGCCTAAGAATTTCTTCTTCGGTGTATGCAGGTTTCCTCACGATGCTTTCCTTCACCGTTTGAGAGCAGTCAGTAAATGTACTTAAGTTTCGAGAAAAAACCCATTGGTACATGGCCCAGCCGGGGATCGAACTCCGGACCTTTCGATATGATAGGCCGCGTCTTATCCCCTACGCCACTGACGCTCTCAGAAATTTAATTTCGATTTGTTGAAAATATTGTAGCATGGTCTTTTAAAAATAAAAATAAAAACGTTAGAAGATCTTTTAGGGAAACTGATATAAGATTTCTTCAATCGACTCTACACAATTATTTCACATTTGACTTACAATTGCCTAAATTAGACGACGAATAGATTTTATAGTACCTACTCTATTATTTAAAGTAGATATTTAAAAATTTAAATCCGTTTTTCGTTGGACTAATTTTCCGGCGAATTTGATCTAACAGTCCAAATTAAAACCAAACTCCCACAGTAACTAGATTAAGGTTAAGATATGTCAAATAATGTAAATGTTTATATTATTTCCTCGTTTTTATATAGATTTTATTTCTTTTTCATTACTCATACTCTGAAAGTAGGTCTGATGTTGCCTGAGGAGCGGGTTGAAAGTAATACATCTCAGCCCTAGGGAGAATCGCTTTCAACTGACAGCTGTCAAATTATATAAAAAAAATACTAGTACTATTTTGACATTTCTATTGGACCATGTTCCAACTGTCTATACAGCCACTCAATTACAGCGCGATGTAAAATTGAAATAACAAAGTTATGTAATAATTAAAGAATATATATTTTAAAATGACTTTATTATAATTATTACTGTCAACTATTTCTTTAAAATAACATAGATTTGGGCAAAATATTTAACATTTTTTCAATGATGGAAATGAAAAATAATGGCAGAATAGCTGGCCGGTCACAGAAAAAAAAACAAAGTAGACGGGAAAGCGGCAATCCGTTTTTCTTTTTTTTTCGAGTCGTAGAGTTTTGTTTATACTTCCGTATAGCAGAGATTTGTATTAACACTCATTTTATGTATTTGTTTTTACTTTCAATGTATTCTTAATGAAAAGCACAGTGTTTCCCTCGGTTTCAAGACTTATTTAGGCGTCGGGCGCCAAACCCCGTCTCGGGACTTAAATAAGTTACTTTCACACCTAGGTTAACAATGTACTATTAAGTTCTTGCAGGTCCTGACAAATCTTTTAGTCAGTACATGCAATAACAAAAGAAACTACTGTTTCTTTTGTCATTGGTATTATGAGCTAAGTAAAGCCACCTGGTTCGCTGCATTAATTATTACGGCAGAGGTTGTTAGTTTAAACACTGCGAGTACTTATTTATACTGTGTACTACTTACCTAAGTTTCTGAAATTACTATTTAGTAATTATAATTCAATGAATAGACTTACAAACAGCATTTTTGATCTAGTTAAGGTTACTTGTAGTAACCTTTTTGGGCCAATGTTTAAGGTTAGGCGCTCCTTGCTCTTGGTACTATGCAGATCCGTTCGAACTGGTTTTCAATAGGGATGTGACACGATTGAAAAAAATTGGAATCCGACTTGAAATCTTTTGCTGCCGAAAGGGATTTTGGTTCGTTGATTCTTGTTGCATCGATTTCGTGAGCTTTAAAATATGCAAACGCAGGCCGCGCGTGTCTGAAGTCTCACATACATTTCCTATGGAATACAACAGGCCGCCCGTGTGTCTGTGATACGCCTTACGGAGGGCAGAGCCACGTTGTTATACTATAACGGGTGGTGGTGGTGGACTATAAATAAATATTCAAAGCAGGTCGTAGGTAGGTAAGATCCCCAGGCCGTGCACGGTTACCGCTTCACGCAAGATCGAGTCCAACGTGTAAAGAATGCTTTAATGAATTACTTAACAAGTTACAATATTGTATTCCAGGAAGGCGTCAGTAAACCTAGGGGATCCAACAGTCTAGAAATACTACAAATTAGACGTTATCTTTAATTACCGCACTACGGGACAAGGAGGGTTATGTTTTGACAGTCTATGTTTTTTTTACAAACTTTTAATCAACTTGCTGTGAAACAATCAAACTTCTAAGATAACGCAGTCAGAAGATATGGCCGATTTTGCCCCATTTTTTAGTATCTTGGTCATCAAAACCTATGGGGTACTTTCGGTTGACATAGAATCTTTAAATTTGGCAAGAAGTAAGGTCATAAAGCACTAGTGTAGGAAAAAATCTGAAAACTGTAAATTTGTAGTGACATCACAAAAAAATCTTATTTTCTTATACCAACAATCTTAACTTTGCGGATGAAATTTTATTTCCGATTTTCTAATTATTTCTTTGAGTCTGTACGGAACCCTCAGGGCACGAGTTTTACTCTATCTACTCTATATTTGCAGTCGTGGTTAGAACTTAGAATACAACCTTTTCTAAATTGACAGGCATTAAGTTGTAACGAATTATCTAACAATGTCCAGCGAGATTTTTTATTGATTCGTTCCTAAGCGATTATTAAAACTGGCTTAATATCTTATAGCGCGAGAGCTCAAAGCAGTTACAGTGGATGTAACTATCAATTTTGATGAGATGAGAAGGGTTCTTGAGGTTAACAGCTGGGGTCCTTTAAATACAGGAGTTAGTGGCATTTTCTATAAATGTGGGTACCTAAATGATAAAAAATCTAAAACAAGCCTAAATAACAATAAGTAACTCATCCTGTTTTGCAGAAATACGGTTACCATTTTTTATATATAATGGAGATTGATAAGTAACTAATGGGTAACTCAAGAGTAAAGTGTACTTATATCTATAGTATTCTTAATTGTCCAAAATCATAAATGCAAATTTTATTTATGTAATTAATAAAAAGTTATATCGATATTTATTTACTTACTGGAATAGGTGATAAGACAATAAGGTCTAAATAAATAATGAGTACAGCGTATTTTGCCGCATTCGTTGTGTGTAAATGACAAATTGTTTGGAGGAATACACTTATATAAACTGTCAAGAAAGTTCATTTTAGACTTTCGCGCTTTGTATTCATAATCATATAATTATTTATTATAATTATTTTTAAAACTATTTCGTGTGTAAGACCCGTAAATAATTATGTAATTGTCAAGAAAGTTTTTAGTAAAATAAGAAGCAAAGTATCGTTTCGTTTGCTGTCAATTTTATAGATATCTCATATGGATTGATAATGTTGAAATAAAATAGCTATATTGGCTTATGTTACCCTTTTGTACCATATTGGGCGCAAGAATTTTTTAATTATACAAATATCTTGGGTGAAATGAGGTAGTAACCTCACTGGGCTCCCGGACCATAACATAAACGCTGCTTAACCACCACACCTCAATACTCAACCTTACCACCCAATCATAAAGCTTAAAATTATAAACATTAATCATTTTCAAATAGATAATTCCTTTCAATGTTTAAATCGGTAAGCGGCGCTGTCAAATTTGGAACGCTGTCTTTTTTTAAAGCTTAGTGAACAAAAAGCAAAGGCTTGTTGGGCTGGACATGTTAATTGCAAGTCAAACAAATTATCGGACATATCGTTACCTAATGAGCCTCTAGCGGACGGGCAGGCGTGTGTCCAAACATGTCGAACTCAAGAGGTCGTGAGTTCAATTCAAACGGGTACAGACTTAAAAGGACCTACAGTTGGTGGTGGTATTAATATTATTGTTATTTTCATATATTATGACAAAATTCAAAATAGACGACGAATATAATTAACTTTCGTTACCCTATGACGCAGTCAATTAATTAATCAATGACATCTGTAGACGGAAAATGTTAATAGGTATATAAAATAAAATGTAAGACTGTTTGTTTCTAATTAAATAAAATAAAATTTAAAATAAAATACTCAATCGAGCTAGGTAACATCACGAAATTTTAGGCAAATATAAAAATATAAAAAACAGGGTAGCATTATATAGCTATTGCTAGGTAAAGGATATAGGATATAGGATCCACTTTTTGATCCTAGTATAGGTGCTTCTTACTTATGAAGCTGTCATTTTTTCTTACATTTAAATTTGCATGTAATTTCCATAAAACAATAACTTTTTTTTAAATAGACTATGTATTTAACCACAGATTTATAAAAGCGAGCGGGAGCGTAGCGAGCTTTTTCCGTGTTCTGTGTATTTAACTAATGATTTATACTGTAGTAAATTTTATTCATTTAATTGTGTTTTATGTTTTATTATATTACCTATAGGTTGAAAATAGTGTATTTATATTTAATTCAAGTCTCACCGGATCGATTGTTTCATTTCGTCGTCTGAACTGTAACCATCTAAACCGGAGTTTAGATGGTTTCTGTTTTTTGAGAAATTAAGACATGCGAAATGCTTATAAGTACTTACTAAACATTGCATAATTCGGATTCGTTCATAAATAAATATACGTACTATGCAAAATAAGTAATTTGTATGATAAATGCATCCTTCTTATTTTTCTTCATACAAATCGGCTGAAATTCACAAATATTGTATACCTTATTACTTATATTTGTTAAAAAATATTAGTATAGTAGAGGGATTCAATTGATACAATAAATATATTGTCTAAAGACGTTGCTATATAAATACATAAGTAAGTAAAGTTCTCCCTTCCCTCTCTGCTCTACCCTATTTTGAAATTCTCAGCGAAAAAAGTACAATCAGACAAGTAAAACAAACGTCCTTCTAAGAAATTATTATGTTAGGCCTATTCACGTGTCCATAGTATCGGATTGCCGGCGCCGGCGCTGTCACTCTGACAGCTTGAAACTGTTCCAGTCTTGTTTTTATTTTATTTTTAAACATAACCCTAGTCGGTGGGACTTATGCTTAAATGTTTTTATTTGTATTAGTTGACAAAACGGCTCGAGATGTGTTTATTGAGCGATGATTTGGGGGTTTATTTTTGTATACGTTTTAAGATACGACGGAGGTGTTTTATTTTGACTCTTCAATTGATGGCAAAATTTTTAAACCAATTAAAATATTCAATATGGTCGTGCCATTACCTACCACCTCTCGAATGGTGAAGGAAAACATCGTGAGGAAACCTGCTTACGCCGAAGAAGGAATTCTCAAGGCGCATGTGAAGTCCACTGGGCTAGCGTGGTGGACTATAGCACGAACGCCTTCGTTGAGAGGGTAGGCCTGAGCCCCAGCAGTGGGACATATCAATATTGTAGGCCGTTGATTTGATTTTCCCTTTAAAATACTTGTTAAAAAATTGTTTAAGGTATAAAAATACCTGCGTTCATTCTATTCCTTTCTTCGCTCATTTAAATCTTTTTTGTCTGATATGAAAAATAAATCATTAAATGGAAAATAAAATAAAATCTCGGACGATTTTTGGTTCCGTCAACTCAATAATATCAATTTTACACACCCTCAACCTTTTTGACGGTTAATTATTTAATTTTACCTAATAAAAAATTTCGGAGGACTGTACTTACTTGTTTAGTTATATTTATAAAAAACAATTAATGTCCTCAAAAAAATAATGACACAAGAGAACTCACCCCCGGGTATAATTAGTCAGGTTATAATAAGTTTGCGGAGCTTCTGGCGTCGTTATGATTAATTCGTGTCTATGGCCATCCATCACAGAGCCTCTGCGACGCACGCACGCGAAATTATAACAAAATATTATAATGAGACTATAGTTTAGGCAGCGTGACGAACGAACTTTCTTTCTTAGTATAAGTAGGAAATGTCAGAAAAAATGCTTTCTTTACCGGTTTTTCAACGTGTGATGTTTTTTCTGATAATTTTATTTTACCTATCAATGAAATATTTAAATATTATTTATTTTATTTAATATATGGATGATGAACTATCTAGCATACATAAGTAAATTTGCACGGAACCCTCCGGACGCGATTCCTACTCGTACTTGACCGTTTTAGGGTTCCTTAGTAAAAACAAGGAACCGCCAATTTCGCCATTGTCTGTCTATGATAGCTAAGTAGGTTCTATTAGTACGGTCGACCGCACGTCAATGGAAAGAAAACCAGCATAAACTTGTCTGTCATTGTATTGAAACTCCCTGATAGGCTAGGCCAGCTCGAGGACAGAGTTTCCACTGACGCGCCGTCGACTGTACATAGACTTAGAATATACCATAGACGCGCATAGACAAACAAAGAGCTCATTTGGAGTTCGGAACTAGACTACGCTTGTTCTAAGTAGTTGATATTCGTTGTTAGACTAGACTACGGTACGGAACTGTCACTGCGCGTGACCCGACACGCACTTGGACGGTTTTTGTTTAGAGACTCCTGGGTGAATATATTGCATCCGTAATTTTTTAAGATGAATCCTTCGCACAGCATTGTTGTAAACTCAATTTATGGGCTATACAAAGCGCTGGCTGGTTAGCGCGGAGCGACCGACGGTGCCGCGGTGGTCGCAGCCGCCGTCCACCACCGCAGCCGTAAATCGTACCGTTTCATCTCCCACAACCGCACCACTACACTCACTCCTGTCACTGTCAGATAAAGCGCTATGTTTACGATCAGTTTACGACGTTTGTGGCAACTCTGACGGTTTGCTGGTTGACGTAGAACACGTATTTCAGTTACCGTGATGTGGAGCTAGGCGACAATTTCCAAAGAAAGTATTAAGCGGGATAACGATCATGCTTGCATGACATGCGTTACGTTTACGTGATCGTCACGCTGCATGATGGACCATCATGCTGGCTATCAATCAGTACAGTGAAGCAACGGCCAGCACGTAGTGTCATGCACGGCAATCACTACTAGATGGTCACAGAACCTTAAAAACTGCTATTTATTTATTTTTAGATTGGAAATTTTTACGTTGGACGTTTTTTTTTCAGACTGGACATTTACAGAATGGTCATTTTTCAGATTGGACATTTTTCAGGTTGGACATTTTTCAGGTTGGACATTTTTCAGTTTGGACATTTTTCAGATTGGACGTTTTCCAGTTTGGACATTATTCAGTTTGGACAATATTACAGTAAACCGTCAATACATAGTTAATTCATATAACTTTACTTAAATATAACCTCAAATACTTACCTAGGATATAAGCTATGAATATGCCCACAATCCGTATCTGTATTTCTTTGATCCTCGCAGTCCCAAGCAACTGAGTTACACCATCATGTCTGATACCCAGAGCTGCCAAGGTTTTCCATTCATGCGACCCCTACACGTACATGCGTCAGTTAAGTACGTTTATCGTCTGTTTTCCTTCACATTTCTTACAAAAACAGTTATTGGAGAGAGCTATTTAGCCTAACCCACTCCGGGTTCTTCAGTTCCATATTACAGTCATTGTGGGCGCGTCAGGCCGCGGCCGGGGCCGGGGGCTGCCAACGTCGCGGCTCCATACACTTGTTGTGAGAACCAACACTCGGACGACACCCCGAACTGGGTACCCCCGACTCGGGGTGTGGTGCAAGGGATGAGCGAAAGCGGACATCGCGATTTTAGTCATCAATTAGTTTAGTTAGGTCATTGGTTAGTCGTCGTTACTTTTGTCAATGTACCTATTGACAAATTATAGTAGTATAGTATCTGTAGTCAGTAGAGCAACAATATATAGTTATGAAAGAGAGTTATCTGCTCCATATTCTACGAATTCGGACTCCTACATATTGAATGTTTGTATTTTGATCTAAATCCACATTGAAATGGATTTCGATGTTCTGTATTCGTAAATCTGTCAGTCGATACTTCACACTTCGGCCTGGGACGCCCAACACCTGGTCGATTAAATGTATTCCCCATATGTTTAATCGCCCTATTTTCAACATCCTGTAGGTCCATTTCCCCGAAAATCCATTTCCTCGATCGTCCAAACTTAAACTGAAACATTCGGATTCAAATCGTAACCACACCTCCTGAATGATTTGAACATTTAGGGCTTCTTTCACCACTTGCTGATAAAGTCCCAATCTGCAGGTTATCCAGATAGCCTATTTTCTTTGTTTCACAGGTATCTGATTGCCTATATCTTATATATTTTATATAATCTATTAGACAGATTTATCTGATAGATTAGTTTATCACTAAGATTACTATCTGTAACAATAATCAGAAGCCCTTAGGATATTTAACATATTAAACATAAGAAATTGACGGTCGGGACATAATATGAATATGATTGAACATTTAGGTAAAGTTTGTGTTTTGTTCCACACCGGGAGTCCGTTTTCAATTAACCGCTATTTGTGAAAGTAGGCTCGAGTCTCGGAAAACACCTAAGCCGACGTTTAGTATGTCTCCCCCCTGTTGGACGCGGCGTGGGATTTCCCATGGGAATACCCTGGAGTTGTGTTTCCTATTGGATTCTGTTACTTGTCCTATAATTGTTTTTTTATGGAAGTGCCTATTAGTAAAGAAGTGTTACCAGGAGCAGCATGGAATGCGGAGTGTTAGGACCATTATAGGGTTATTTTTTTACCAACGGATCACGTGATCAGTTCGTGGTTGCCTCTGATCACGCTAAAAGTTACCATCGGATCACGTTATCCGATGCAACTATTTTTTCCCAACCGATCGCGTGATCCGTTGCAACTGTTTTTTGAATCTAAGTATAGTTTCGGATTCATTCTTATATTAGAGAAAAGAACTATACTGAACAAAAATTGACACGTATGTTTTTTAATCTATAGTCTGGAATCGACCTTCAAAGTCTAACAAGTAACTAAACCTAAAGGTATGTACACTTCACATGCGCCTGAGAATTCCTTCTTCGGCGTATGCAGGTTTCCTCGCGATGTTTTCCTTCACCGTTTGAGAGAAATTAGTAAATGTACTTACTTGTTTCGAGAAAAATTAACCCATATATGGCTCGGCCGGGGATGGAACACGGACCTCTCGGTGTGACACGCCGCATCTTCCACACTACGCTACCGGCTGTCTATTGTAAATCTGAAATAGCAGAAAAAGAGTTCAGTTTTCGTTACTATTTTTTCTTGCAGTCGAAGTTATATTAAATTACATCTAATGGATCGTCCTGTATATAAGTAGATGATTAACTATTGTACATTGCTATGATATTATGTCCAAGAAGATTTCTTTAAATATTTAATAAAACATTATCGCTAACAAAATAATTGTCGACAAAATTTCACTATGAAAATTTAATTCGTGTTGGTCTTTAACTTCATAACCCATCGTAGACGTCGATACCTTTCTATGACCAGCTCATGACCAATTGGTCTTGTACCTTTGGCATATAGGAACGCCCTCCGTGCTGCTCTATCCCAGACTCCACAGAATAAATAAGCCGTGTCAAGTGTGTTGTGCCGGAAATCTGTCAAACTTATTAATGCTGAAGTCGGGCCGAGTGTATTGTATGTAGAGGGTACAGGGTGCGCCCACAACGCGACCTCCCCGCCGCAAATGAACACTCCACTCGCCTCGGAACGAGTCTTGTATCGCATTATAGTAAAGTGATTTGCTAGCGCGGCGGCTGGGGTGGCGCTTCTTGCGCCTTGATACTGAAAGCGAAAATTCAGAATTTATAGGAGCGTATATTACTTACGTCCAATGGATGCGAATGGGAAAGACATATATTATGGCAGTGTCGCAAGCAAGAAAGAGAAAGGAACACAACGCCTTTGTAACTGGTTTTTGAATGACAGGTCGTCACAAGTCGTCACGGTAGAACTCTCGCAGTTTTTTGTGTTATTTATGTTTATTGACAAATCAAATCAAATCAAATCAAATATACTTTATTGAGCACCAAATTATATCAAAAGTTTACATTATAATAATTTACTAAACTGTGTACAATCAAAAGGCGGCCTTATCGCTTTCAGCGATTTCTTCCAGGCAACCTTAGGGTGATGTTGAAAACTTCAAGGAGTGTAGGTGTTGGGTGCAGACATTTATATGTATATAATATAAGTACATGACATATGAATACAATATAAATAATAAATAAATATATAATATATATAGGTATATATATATATATATAAATACATATATACTGATAGATACATATTATACATAAAACACAAGTCAAGTAATATATATGGAGATTAATAGCCACATTGTGATTCAAAGTGAGCACGCAGTAGGTTTTTAAATATTGCGAGTGATTTCGCTTGTCAAATCAACTTATTTTTATTAAATTATATAATTTTGAAGCTTAAAAGTTTGTGTACCTAGCTGAATTACGATTATAAAGTTGCAGCTTATGAAGATTTGTAAAAAAAATCTTAATGATTATGTGTCTTGGGCCTTGGGTACCTACCTAAATACCTATTTACCGGTTTTACTATCGGTAAAACTACCTCTTCGCCTACTGAGACTCTATTTTTGTCATTCATGAAAACGACTCATTTTTCTATGTAATTCGAGATTTTAAAATAAAAAGTATTTATTTATATGTAATATATTTGAAATGTAAACACAGCTCATCAACATTGGTCTATTTACATGTAATTCTAAGTAGTATTCATGGCCATAGGTAAGTACTGTATTTATAAACTTTCCTTGCAAGTAATCAATTCATTGGGTGCAAGCAAATCATACTGACACAGAAGTGTAACAGGTAAACATAAAAAGTATAACAGGACACAAAACCCTGCCGGCCGCCGCGCTACGCGGAGGGCACCAGCGGAGGGTTCCGCTTTATGTCGGGAACTCAATAATCTCGATTGCTGCCCCCCCCCCCCCCCCCCCTCTCTCCCTCCCCCTCACCTCCCCCGCTTCGGAAGGAAACAGCAACCTGTATATTGCTTAGATGGGAATAACCGACTTCCTACTAATATTATAAAGGCGAAAGTTTGTAAGTGTGTTTGGATGTTTGTTATATTGTCTTTTTAGACACAACAAACTTTCTTTCTTCCTTTCCTTTTTCTTTTTCAAAATTAAATATAAAAAAAACAGAAAGTCGGAAAAATCTTCAAAATGTTTAGTTTTCCTGAAAATGTTCAAAGTTCTCATTTTCGAGTTTATGCGAACACACGGACGGTTAAAAGTTGCGATGTGAATATTATTTAATTAAAAAGGTTTAACCAATTACAGTAATCAATAAAATTGTAAGGGCCTCTTACACCGCTTGCTGATAAAGTCCCAGATACCCTATCTGCAGGTTATCTGATAGATAATCTATTTTTTTGGTTTCACAGATATCTGATTGCCTACATCTAATATATTTTATATAGTCTATCACACAGATTTATCTGATAGATTAGTTTATCACTAAGATTACTATCTGTAACAATATCAGGAAGCGGTGAAAGAAGCCCTTAGAATAGCAGAATAGCGAATTACGAGAAATATGTTTAGAAATGGGATTGTGCAGAATGACTTAAAGGGGTCAAGTGTTACATCGAAGGTCCATGTGGGTCACGGGGCAGGGGCGGAGCCCCACCGGCCCCACTGGCCCACCGCCCGCGGCGCCGGGCGCCGCCGTCCCGTATGCACCGGATATTGCAGCTATATAACCACGATATTCCTCTTCTAATACCAGCTTCATAAAACCAAAGTCTTTATTGTACGAGTATCTTATCTAGGGGACCAGAAATACTTGGCGATACTTCAGGATCTGTTGTCCAAGTATTGGTTTCTTGAAAATTGGACTGTATCATAAATAAATAATGACGGGTTTTTGGATTTTCACATTTTAAGGATGAGGGATGGGTGGGGAAATGAAAATTTGTATGATTTATTCTGTTCCCATTAATTCTAATTTATTATTTTGTATAGATAGACTACATTTCTGTAGGTAGGTCTGATTAAATCTTCTGAATTATTTTCATTGTGCGTGGGCAACTGCTACAGTCAAATAACTAGCTTTAGACATATCGACGTCTGTCGTTAGCGCGATGTAAAATTGAAATAACATAAAGTTATGTAATAATTAAAGAATATATTTTTTTAAATGACTTTATTATAATTATTACTGTCAACTATTTCTTTAAAATAACATAGATTTGGGCAAAATATTTTAAATTTTTTCAATAATTGAAAAATAATGGCAGAATACCTGGCGGGCCGCAGAAAAAAAAACAAAGTAGACGGGAAAGCGGCAATCTGATGTTCATTTGTTTTTTCGAGTCGTAGAGTTTTGTTTATACTTCCGTATAGCAGAGATTTGTATTAACATTCATTTTATGTTTTTGTTTTTACTTTCAGTGTGTTCTTAATGAAAAGCACAGTGTTTCCCTCGGGTTCAAGACTTATTTAGAGGTCCCTCGAACTATTAACCCCGTCTCGGGACTTAAATAAGTTACTTTCACCCCTAGGTTAACAATGTACTATTAAACTTCTAATAAAAATGCATTGAACGAAATAATCAACAAAACATTGTTGAATCAAATAGTTTGAAAATCATCTATTTTTTGCAACATATTCAAGAAAAACTGAAACACACAATAAATTGTCAAGTAAATAAAGTAAAGTGTACGACGTCGTCGTACACTTTACCGATTTTTTAGAAGTGCAGTAATAATATAACACAACTGGACGCTAATAAGTTCAACTGTAATAAACAACAGTTTTGTGTCAATTACGCGCTAACACATCAACTAGTGGTTTTTGCGCCCCCGCGCAAGGTGCGCGCGCGCATCGGCTCGAATCTAAACTGGCTGCGCACAAATAAAAACCATTATTTTGAGTTATGGCCGCTTTGGTGGACTTCATTGGACAATAACACTGTCAGCGGATGACGGAATGGTCACTTGTAATGTAATTATCGTTTCAGCGATGGTCATCGCGCAAAAAGATTGCGCTTCTGATGTTGGAGAATATTTATGGGTGTGTTGCAGTCAATAAGGGACATACATAATTAAGAAAGTAAAATTTTCCTGACTTCCCTTGCTCGGAAAGCGTATCAATGTTTTTGTTTGTGTATGTACTTAGTTATTTTACCATGAATTTGTTTCCTTAAGCGAAGTGAAAAGTAGAGTGTTCAACTGGGGAGGTGGAACAAATTCACACATTATTTTTTACGCCTGTTTACTTCCAGTCTAAGTGACTAAGTGGCAAACTGATGGTATGGATACAGTGTCTGCAACTGTTGTATTGCTGAGCGAGACAATACAAAGGCAACTGGTACGTTGCCACGTTATTTCAAACCGGAATACAGAAATGCTATTAAACGCAGCAACAGAACATGATATCTACTAGTATCTATAAGTCCTCTCAGTAGGTATAATACCTACTCATCTCACAAAATAAACATGCCTATTATTGAAAAAAAAGAGGTTTTTCAGGTGAAGTTACCCTGTATTGACCAATGATTAAGCATTCATTTTGATGCTTATTCTTAAGATATGGAGAGAGCTTCACAAATAAAAACGGTTTTCACAAACAAACAGACAGACAAACAAACAAACAAACAAACAAAAAACCTATTTAAAAGCGTTGATGTTTGTTTGTTGCCCAATCAAGCCATAACGGCTGAAAGGATTTTGATGAAACTTAGAGAAGTATTAGCTTATATTCTAGAATTATTCTAAAGAAGGAAGCTGAGTGGTATAATTCCGCGCGGACGAAGTCGCGGGTTTGTATATAGCTTAAGCTAGGTGTCACGTTAGCTCGTCGACTTATTAAAATAAAAACAATAAATATAAAAGTACTATACTCCATTCCAAATGAATTGGCATACCAAACCGATACAAACGGTATAAGGAAACAAGGTATACTTACATTGTACATTATAATATGAAGGAAGTTTGCTTTGCAAACTTTGCACTTATAACATAGGTACCTACCTACATAAAATAATATTGTGTCACAAGTAAGAAAGTTAAAACGAACAGTGACCAGTATTGGAATGACAGGTCGTCACAAGCCGTCACACATAGAACGAACTCTCGCAATATTTGTGATTTTTGTTGATTTTCACAAATCTAACATCGTCCGAGTTATGACCCTGTCTGTTGGTCACTTATCCTGTAACCAAAGGGTGTCTGGAAGAAATCGCTTTTAGCGATAAGACCGCCTAGATGTACCTTCTTAATCTACTGTATTATTTTGTTCTGCTTTTTTAAATTATGTGCAATAAAGAGTATTGAATTGAATTGACCCTTTGCATGCCAAATGAGCCCATTGGTTTTAGTTTGTCTATGCGCGACTATTGTATATTCTAAGCTTATTTTGTTTCCGAGATGCAAATGCATTGGTTTTTGTCGTACGCCATTCGTGTTGGGACTGATGTTAGTGTTTACTTTGGCCTGACATTCATGTTAACACGTAAATTATTGGCTCAGTGGGTAATAACAGGCTTGCACTTATTAAGTCATATTCGTAACAGCCACCGACTTGCGGGAAAAAATGATTAAATTTAATGTTTAGGGCTCCCGCAGACGGAGACAGCGGAATTTCTTGACGGCTGAATGAATATAGCCACAGATTGTTTACACATCGCTGACAGTGTTTATAGTCTATGTGTGCGTAAGCGAGATAGTGTGCTACATAGAGATGTCCAAACACTTGAAAGTTTGATTCGGTTGATAGAATCAATGAACAATTTCTTGAAATTGAATGAGCGTCTCTAGTGAACCACGCACAGCTTCTTTGACACCTAAAATTAGTCATTGCGCAGAAATCAGCCAACTTCACACATCCGCCATTAAACTCCGCGGGGACTATTGTTAGGTCTTTATACTTCGTACAAATTCTTGACGACGATGATCTTTTCATAAGCTTCTGGGCTTTAGTAATTTTGATTGACTTTCATTTATTTTTAGGGGACCTCAAAAAAGTTGAACTACGGATACGGAACCCTAAAAAGGTTATTTTCGCTAAGATTCCGTTAGCAAAAGGTGCTGTTAATGCAGCGAGTGAGACGCCCCCGCGCCTGCCAGAGAGACCGGACAACGAAGAATAAGTGATAAGTATTGTAACAACGAACGCGTTCGGGCTATAGTCCACCACGCTAGCCCAGTGCGGGTTGGTGGACTTCACATGCGCCTAAGAATTTCTTCTTCGGCGTATGCAGGTTTCCTCACGATGTTTTCCTTCACCGTTTGAGAGCAGTCAGTAAATGTACATAAGTTTCGAGAAAAAACCCATTGGCACATGGCCCGGCCGGGGATCTAACTTCGGATCTTTCGATATGATAGCCCGCGTCGTATCCCTGACGCCACGGACGCTCTCTCGGAAATAGGGATTAAAATGAACGTCTTATTTAAAATCTGACTTCATGGTCAATATTTGCGATTACAAGCCAGTGAGTTCACTCTCCTGTGACCGCCATGTATTACCTCCAGCGCAGCCAAGCGCGGCGCGCGGTGTGCGCGGGCCCTTACGGGATAACGCGACGCTCAGCGACCTTTATCCGCATAATTCTCCCATAAACAATCATTATGGAGTTAGATAAAAACGCTCTGGAGAAGTCCAATTAGGTACCCTAGTAGGTACCTTGCGAGACTTCAAAGTGGTTGTACTTACTTATTGGTTTTTGTCCGGTCAGATAGACTTAAATATTATAACGCGGCAGCATCGGTCATCATCAGCCTGTACTAGTCCACCGCTGGACACTGGCCTCCCCCAAGGCGCGCCACTGAGCCCGATCCTCGGTTCTCCGCATCCAGTCCCTGCCAGCCGCCTAACGCAGGTCGTCGCTCCATCTAGCCGGGGGGCGTCCCACACTACGCTTGCCTACTCGTGGTCTCCACTCGAGAACTCGTCTACCCCAGCGGTTATCGGTTCTCCGGCAGATGTTTGTTCAACTCAATAGTAATAGAAATTTGGTAAAGGTCGCGGGACCAGCCGTCGTGGAGATCCCTGGGGGAGGCCTGCAGTCCAGCAGTGGACGTCTACAACCTGATAAAATTACATGGGCTTTGAAAATTAACTACGCAAACTAACATCTACAGGCTGTAGCAATATGATGTCGATAAATATTCATCCAAATAACAAGTTTTCAAAAAGTAACAAAGCCAAGTCCAAAGAATCTTGATTCTTGACGAATTTGAAGAATCTTGACCAAACCATAGGCCTTGTGGCAACAGGTGGACAAGACTAATAAGGCCCCAGCCTCGTGTCACTGCGACCATCGCTGATCTATTGTGATCACCGTCTTACTTAGTTCAATGCACGCTTTACTTGGTGGATTGTAACGCGGTGTGTGAAGAGAATGGTGAGAGATGAGCGAATCGAGCGTCAGTGGCGTAGGGGATAAGACGCGGCCTATCATATCGAAAGGTCCGGAGTTCGATCCCCAGCTGGGCCATGTACCGATGGGTTTTTTCTCAAAAACTTAAGTACATTTCCTGACTGCTCTCAAACGGTGAAAGAAAACATCGTGAGGAATCCTGCATACGCCGAAGAAGAAATTCTTAGGCGTATGTGAAGTCCACCAACCCGCACTGGGCTAGCGTGGTGGACCATAGCCCGAACGCCCTCGTTATGAGGGTAGGCCTGAGCCCCAGCAGTGGGGACATTAATAGGCTGTTGATGATGATGAGCGAATCCACAGAGGTGTGTCAGGATCGCGATACTTAGCGCTCCGTTGTCTGCCCACCCCGTGAGGGTCATAGCGGGAAGATATGTATGTGTGTAGGCCCGTCGCAGCGGCCTCCCTGTGGCCGGCGGCAGCACGCGCTGCAGGTGAGGCCCTAGGTGATGTCGCAAACAACATTGCCGAGTTCAATCTCACCGCGTTACTGTAACATCAGCACAGACCAACGAGAATACAGAAGGGCCATTTTAAGGATCTTTATTGTTGTCTCAAGGAATAGAATGGAATTAATTTGACGTACTTAATGAAAACACTAATTGACACGTACATTTTAGACTTTCGCGCTTTGTATTCATAATTATATAATTATTTACGGGTCTTACACACGAAATAGTTTTATTTACCTTGCCCGACGTTTCGACCAGGTTACACTGGCCGTGGTCAACAACAAAAAATGAAACAAAAAATGATTAACAATGACAGCTCGCCTCTCCAGTCAGCTCGTGACCACGGCCAGTGTAACCTGCTCGAAACATAGGGCAAGGTAAATAAAACTATTTCGTGTGTAAGACCCGTATATAATTATATAATTAATAATTGACACGTATAAAAAGAAAAAATTTCTATATAGGAAAGTATTAAAAACGTGATTAGGTCGATAATTTTTAATATGCCATAGTAAATGTATTGTAATTGGGCATTGGCAGTTTCTTTTTCAGACAATTATTGATGTCAATTTAATTAAGCCCTCAGTGGCGTAATTTTATATATTCTGTGTATATAGTCCTTCCTACAAAGTTTGTAAAGATGTGAGGATGTATGTTTGTTACTCTTTCACGCAAAAACTGCCGAACAGATTTTGATGACACTTGGTGAGCAGTGATAGCTAATATTCTGGAATAACATATAGGCTACTTTTTAACGCGGACAAAGTCGCGGGGCGTCCGCTAATACCTCCTAAGTAACAAAACGCCTACATAGAGGGCTGTTTCACAATGTACACGGGAAAAAATTTTCTGGGCTGGCGAAGCCGCGGGAAAAAGCTAGTCAAGTATAATCGGGTGAGATGAGATCACTTGTCGTTCCCACAAGTAGGTTTATATAAGTCTAAGTTTGACTTGAGATAATCTCTACCAATAAACAATTGATTGATGAGCCGACGGTGGTCTGCGAAAACTTTCACCATTAATTATAAAATAAATGGCGTGCGTATAGGTAAATAAAACCAGTTACGGCTGGAGTGGGCCTTCTGTACCGTGTGTGTTCGGGGCGCAATTTTTGTCCAATCTCATGTATTTCCGGCGCCGGATGCGTCGAGCCGGCGCCGGAAACGAGCCGCGACGCGCCGCACACGGTTTGTTCGTGCCGGGTAATATGGCACGCCTCGTGTGATGATCAATGATCACTGATCATTGACAGTTGACGTTTTGTATGGGATCTGTCCAGGATAGGCTCTCTACGCTCGGAAATTCTTAAAAGGAGTATATACGTGCTTATTGTAAACGGGACAACTTGCAAGGATGTTTTGAGTTACTCTTTCACGCAAAAACGACCGAACAGATTTTGATGAAACTTTACAGTCCGTTTGAGAGCGTCAGTGGCGTCGGGGATAAGACGCGGCCTGTCAAATCGAAAGGGCTGAAGTTCGATCCCCGGCTGGGCCATGTACCAATGGGTTTTTCCTTGAATAGTAAATTGACAGACTGAAACCTAACCTGCAGTCTGAGCCCCAGCAGTCGGGACATGTTAAGGCTGTTGATTTGATTTACTGTTCATTACAGGCCAATTTTCCTGACAAGAAGTATTTTCGCAGAAGAAAGTGATAATAATACCGTTTAATTTGTGCCAAAAAATGTACCAAATCCCCCCAAGACTGTCGGTCCTGCGACAGATGTGACCTGCCTACTGCCACTTCAGCGTGCCAATCCCTTAGTTCTCCGTCGGATTTCCTCATTGCGGATCATATGCTTTACTTACACTAATGCATCATAATAACACTTTATCTGCAAATCCTAAAGTAACTGCTAATACCTCCATTACGCCCGACCTTGGGTCAGCTGACCGCATCGCGTCAGTAAAAACTGCTCAAAATAATAAACATTACGCGCAACGACCACATTAGGCCCGCAAATGTTCTATGAAGGCCACACTAGAGTTGTCTTAAAGGGGAATCTACACAAATACCTACCTACTTTAATAAAAGGTACGACAATTACCTATCATACTTACTAATGTATATATATTTATATATTATATATTATTATATATATTAATATTATAAGGGCGAAAGTTTGTAAGGATGTGAGTGAAGATGTTTGTTACTCTTTCACGCAAAAACTACCGAACAGATTTTCATGAAAGTTGGTACAGTGATAGCATAAATCCAGGAATAACATATAGGATACCTTTTAACGCGGACAAAGTCGCGGGGCGTCCGCTAAGTAATAAAACGCATGCATAGAGGGCGCTGTTTCACAATGTCAACGGGAAAACTTTTCTACGCGGGCTATACGTAAGAAGTTATTGGTATAGGTAAGGTATAAGCTATCATCATCTTCATCAGCCTGCACCAATCCACTGCTGGACACAGACCTGCCCAAGGCGCGTCACTGCCACTTCCACACGCGGCGTGTCATGTCAAAAGATCCGAGTTCGATCCCCGGCCGTGCCATTACTGATTGCTCTCAAACGGTGAAGGAAAACATCACGAGGAAACCTGCATAAGCCAAAGAATACTTAGGCGCATGTGAAGTCCACCAACCCGCACTGGGCTAGCGTGGTGGTGCCCATGCCTGTTGCATTAATAGGCTATTATGGATACGAGGATCAGATAGAGTGCTCACGGACGGACACGTAAAGAGCACTCGCGTCCCGCGGCGAGCGAGTGTGGCGAGAATGGTGAGACTGAGCGAAGCGACAGAGGTGGATCAGGATCGGGATACTTGGCGCTCCGTTCTTTGTCCTTGTGGATATGATAAAATATTGAGTTCACAACTAAGAAGTCAAGCGGCGTCAGCTTCGAAAGTTGACAACTTCTTCAATTCCTACTTGCCCGGGAGTTTGCGGAGAGATTGAAACAATAACAGGGGTTGAAAAGTGAAATCTCCGGGGACCGAGCTCCCCGCCAGCCCCCTCGCCCCCCGCCCCCGCGTCTCCCCCCGCCGCATCTTACGCTGTATTGATTCGATTCACCGAACTCGTTGCGGGTATATTGGATCACAATTGATGGTTATTTGGTTATCAACGTGTCTTTAGGGGAGGAGGTATTTAGGCGGTCTAGTTGGGGGCGTCCTTGTCACCTTTTCAGTTGTTATTTAGGGTTCCGTACCTCAAAAATAAAAAGGAACCCTTAAAGGATCACTTCGTTGTCTGTCTGTCTGTCAAGACCATTTTTCTCAGGAACTCGTTTAGGTATCAAGTTGAAATTAATATCAAATACTCAAGTCTACAGTCCCTTGGAGCTGTGAAAAAATCAGATTTCTAAGTCGTCGCAGTCAGAAGATATGGCCGATTTTGGCACATTTTTGAGCATCGTTTTCATCAAAACCTATGGGGTACTCCGGTTGACCTAGAATCTTGAAATTTGGCAACAAGCAATGTCACAGCACAAGTGAAGGGAAAATCCGAAAACCGTAAATTTCAATTCAATTCAATACTCTTTATTGCACATAATAATAATAAAATAATTAAATTTGTAGTTACATCACCACCTTAATAACCATACGTACGTACAGTCGACTCCACGTCAGCGGAAACACTTTGTCCTTGAGCTGGCCTAGGCGTAATAGCCCCCTAATGGGAGTTTCAACACTATGAGAGACCTTATACTGGTTTTGTTTCCACTGACGTGCGGTCGACCGTACCAGGTTATCTACCAGGAGTTACTTTGCTATACTAATTGATTTTCTTACAAGGAACAGTGAAATTTTCCTCATACATGGCCTGTGTCGATAGATGTCGACAAGCCCTATTTCTCACCGTGGGAAAAATGATTGAAATATTTGAAATTGTTAGAAATAAAACCTGAGAACTCCCGGTAAAGTCGTATTTACTAAGGTCATTAATCACGTTCATTTTTTGTGTGTAAATGCGATTTTTATTGTCCGTCGAGTCGTGAGTCCATTCCAGCTAATGAGCGCCGCAAGGTGGCCCCCGATTAATTCAATGTCATCTCCATATACAGGGTGGAAAAAACGAACGCTTACTGGGGGGATACAAGTATTATTGCACACTATCTGTTGCCCGCGGTTTCGCCCGCGTTGGGTGAGTTTATCGCTGTAAAAATAGCCTATGTCTTGCAGGAGGGTTCGATGTATCTCCACACCAAATTTCATCAAAATCGGTTCAGCGGTTTAGGCGTGAAAAGGTATACGGACAGAGTATTTTCCTATTTCTAATATTATGGTATGAATTATAAACAGAAATTTTTAAAAAAAATTCAGAAGGTTTTTGACAGTACTTTAAACAATTGATGATGGTAATTAGAAATTCCACCGAACCACCTGAAACCGGTAACCACCTGAAACCGGTAACGAATTTTTCCTGTTTGGAAACTAGATACCTACCACAATTATAAAATGGTAATTGGAAATTTAGCCTGTGAATGTGATTTCAAAATGCTTTTTTTCCTTCCAGAAACTAGTTAGGTATTACTTACCATAGTTACGAAATGGTAATTAGAAATTTCGTTTAGAAATTGGTATCAGAATGGAACGTTTTTCCCCGTTTGGTGACTGGTTACCAATTAAAAATGACAGTTACGAAATGGTCTTAAATTGAAAATCCAGGCCGACAGGTAGTTTCCTAATAACGTTTGCAATCAGTCAGTCCCCTTCTGTTTTTTCGATCACTCCCTTGAAAAGCCTTTTTGTTTTCGAATTAAAAAGTGCGTGTGAAATTGACAGATGTTTTGTCCGGTAGATATGTTGTTGAATCTTGTATCTGTGGGATGTAATACTTGTAAAGCTCTGATTAAATCAGGAACGTTGGTAGGAATCTACGCATGACGTGACATATTTTATCACAGGTTTGGAGTAGGGTATATCTTCTTCATCTGCTCCTCTTCAATTGACGCGTATTTTTTGTAGTAAAATCATTCAATCTAGCATGAGGAATCATCATATTATCAGCCGACAGGCGTCCTCTAACAAAGATCTCCCCGACGCTCGATCCCGCGCTACCCTCATCCAGCCAGGTCTCGTGACCTTCACCAGATCGTCGGTCCATCTTGACTAAACCCTCCCACTGGAAAGTTTTTGTTGAAGCAAGACCCATAAGTATATCTTATTGCGGTCCTATCCTAATAATCATATCAAACTTGTTCTTCATAAAATGATGGAAAATTCAAAAATCTAAAGACTGATTACTTCACGTATATAAATATGAGTGATGACGAATGTGTCAATTATTTTTTGGTACTCTACAACAAAATTTAATTAGAAGTTTGACAAATAAAGTTACTAAGTACAATTTAATATTGACTGGCATGTTGGCGCAGTGGTAGTGACGCTGCCTACTGCGCCAAAGGTCGTGGGTTCGATTCCCACCCGGGACCAACATTTGTCTGATGAGCATAACGGATTCTGGGTGTTTCTATGTATTTTAGTATTTATTTAAAAGTATTTATGTATGTTTATCAGTTGTTGAGTACCCATGTACAAGCTTCGGCTTAGTTTGGGACTAAACAGCCGTGTGTAAATTTGTCCAAACATTATTTATTATTTATTTATTATTAATTAGTAATCAAAGCGGAGCGGACCTTTACTGGTGCAATTTTCAATTATTACTTACATAAATATTATTGATCATTAATCTATATGGTTTAACCCACTTGCATGTTGGATTTTAGTCTTTAAGTAAGCTGGTGTTATTAAATAAATAAATAAAAATAAATAAATAATATTGAACAACTTTACTACGGCTACCATTCGAACGTGGCAGTATCCCACTAACAATGACTTGAAAAATGTTTATTTATCTTTTTACGAGGTGATGAGCTGAGCAGTTACGAGCGGACGGACAAATTACACGTTAAACCTATCATCAGGGTGCAGGAGAGGCTGGCATGGCGACAGGAATGTTTCACACGACGAGATGGGGGCATTCCTGCTACGTTCCGATTTGGAGGCAGTTGTCGCAGGGGGGTACGAAATACTTCTTCTGTTGCAAAGACAAAAAGGACAAGGAACCATGCTCGTAACTAGATTATAATAATATATCTAGACCTACAGTTTCG
Source organism: Metalampra italica (assembly GCA_949699065.1). Lineage (NCBI taxonomy): Eukaryota > Metazoa > Arthropoda > Insecta > Lepidoptera > Oecophoridae > Metalampra > Metalampra italica. The sequence goes on from OX452984.1 coordinate 10,585,981, forward strand.
TTACCATTTCCGTTACTATTTTCGTAACCAGTTACCAAAGTGGAGACAATCGTCCACTTAGCAATGTTTTGTTGTCCGTAGTCTGTCTGTCAGTCCCCCGGTAGTTAACCTGGGGACTGGTTGGACTGATAGAGGTGGCTGCATTAATTCAAATTCTAATATGTATTTTATTTCAGACCATGTCCATATATTGTTAGTACAAAAAACCTTAAAAATTATGTTATTAAACAGTAATCTAAAAAATCAAATTTTAAACTTAAAACATTTAAATGAAATAAAATATGGTAAAATTTAATTACGTTTTGTTGACTTGGTATTGTTTGAAGCTTGTAACCATGTATTTTCGTAACTGTTGCGAAAATTGATTATTTGTCTACCGTCTGCAGCAGACTTCAAAAAGGACTAGGTCTCAATTCGACAGTAAGTATGTAATGCGATATCTCCGCCGATTGCGAACCTATAATGATTCTTTTTTTTTTTTGAAATGTGGTACCATTTCAATTTGAAAAAAGTTTCATCTGTATAAAGGGTGGGAAATTAGGGGATGAAGTCGGATTTATTTTTTTGTAAAAAATTATAATCATATTTAGGTATGTCCTTTCATACTTAGCTGTCGCAGTAGAGACACGGCGACTGAGCTGGTAAGTGGTCGCGGGCGACGGTGACACAGCAGTCTGCGCGGGCGCCGGCGCCGCCGCGCCATTACCGCGTAATGTGGGAGGCTGCGACCTCCACTGGTGGGGTAGTCGAAGGGAGCTCGTGAAATGGCAATATTTTATCGAGTCATCGGTTATATACAACAGGACAAAATGGCAAAATTACACGCTTGAGAGTTAAATTAACTTTATCTCGCAGCAGCCCAAGTTTTCCCACCACGGACAGGCAGTTCTATACAAGTTGGTGAATGTCGTTCTTGACTTATGCCTGTGGTACCTACCTACGGGAGAAAATCTCTCTGAAGGAAGAAACTTATTTGGAAACACTTAAAACTGTTCTCTGAAAAGATCCGCCACAGAATAAAAAGTTAGTAAGTGCGTTACTTGGCAGTGGGCTGGTCACATCTGTCTACCTACTTGGATTGACGAGTTCTGGAGTGGAGACCACGCGTGGCAAACGTAGTGTGGGACGCGCTCCGGCCAGATAGGCGACGTGCTGCGTGAGGCGACTGGCAGTGACTGGATGCGGGGAACCGAGGATCGGGTGCAGTGGCGAACCTTTAGCCATGTCCAGCAGTGGACTAGTGCTGATGATGATGACTACACTTTGAAAGGTGCTAGGTAAACACAGTCCCGTTTGAAATGATCCCTTTCACAAAAGGCACGAGGACTTTCTAAATACTTTGTGTTTCTTTCCATTCACATGTTATGGTCAGATTGATACGTCGATATGTTAAGAGGCAGGTACGAAATTATTACAAGACACATCACGAGAAGCTGATAACATCGCCCGATGAAGGGAGATTCGCGGGTTGGTGTCAGGCTCAGACAGCAGACCCGCGCAGCGTGTGGTGGACTTTACCATTCAACCATCGACACTTTATTCTGTAAAGAACAACAGAAAACTTCATAAACTATATTATTTTTAATCCTATCCTACTAATAATTATAAACGTAAAAGTTTATATAGACTAGTATGTTTGTGAGTTTGGATGTTTGTTACTCTTTCACACAAAAACTACCAAGTAGATTTTGATGAAACTCTACAGCTGTGTGATTCTGTAAAGTACGAATTAAAACTCGAGCATCACATCGCAAGTCACTTACTTCACTTCGCGTCCGATCATGAAAGACCTTGAAGTCGCATTGTGTAAACAAATACAAGCTACACAATAAACACTTCACTTGCGAAGTAAAGTGAGTATTGAACTGTGAATCATTGAGTTAGAGACCGATCTCACTGCGGATTCAGGATCGAGTTGCACAAATACGCTTACAGAATAGCAGGGCAGTAATGTAGATCATACCACAGAATAACACATAGGCTATAGATACCTCGGGAAAAGCTGTTCCGTCAGGAAAAATTTTTCAACGCGGGCGGAGTCGCGGGATACAGCTAGTAAATATTAAATGTCTAATTACTACTTTTGTTGTGGGCTGTGAGTAGTCAGTAGCTGGTTATTCACGATGGTGGTCAAAGTCAAAGACACAAAACTGAACGGACGTACCGGAAGACGCAGTTTAGACAGGCCTCCCACAAGGTGGACCGACGATCTGGTGAAGGTCGCGGGACCCGGCTGGATGAGGTTAGCGCAGGACCGGTCGTCGTGGAGATCCTTGGGGGAGGCCTTTGTCCAGCAGTGGACGTCTTCAGGCTGACATGATGATGATGAACGGACGTATGGAAATTGTATGATTGCGATTATCTCGAAAAGTAACAAATTTTTAATGAGGTCATATTATGAGATTGCTAGATCTTTGATGGATACAGGGAGATTTTTTTCTTATTAGATCAGCGTATGATCGTCCCCAAATTAATTACCATCGACTGTTCCATCTGACTCCAGAGTGTTACGTTTCCACAGGCCAGTTTCTGCCCCACAATCTGCTGCACAATCTAGCTGGTATCAAACAAGAGCAATCCGAATGAAGTCATCAACGTCGGTGCGAGCTGTCACTCGGCGACCGCTCGCGGCGCCCGCGCCGATCGCTCCGATGACGTCAGTGTAAATACTGATACCGATCGGCCGATACGTTATTAGAAATCAAGCTCGCCCCGTGAGACCTGTCTTACTTTTGTAGCGGCGTCCGTCCGTCCGTCCGTCCGTGCGTCACACCCAACTGTAATGGAGGTTAGCTTTTTAAGTTTTACCTTTTGACTTGAATTTCTATGCAAAATGCTTATTTATTATGTTTTGGAACTCTTTCTAGGGTCACCCAGCCTTGTATTATCGCGACCATTCCTGATCTATTGTGATCGCCGCCTTACTATAGTTCAGTGCTAAGCTTTGCATCAGTTAGGAGTGATGTAAGTTAGATTTCTTGAATTTTTCAGTGCTAAACTTAGCATCCGTTAGGAGCCTCATCACGTTTTTGGAAATGATTTGTTTTATTTCATCAGGTTGAAGTGAGTAGTTGCCCAGACAGTGGGCCACACTCACACGGAAGGTGCTTCTTCTGTTTCCTGGCTGAGTCTGCACACTTTAGTGTCCCAGAGATTGAGGTTGAACATTGTGTTTGTTCATAATAATTGATAGTCGATAGATATTGCTGCAAGGCAGCCCGAATAAAGGGTATTATCCTCGCAAGTGTTTCTAATCGCTCTACATTTTGAAAAAACTATAGGTTTATTAGGGTCGTTACAGTACTCGAGACCGTAGGTCTATGTGAATTGAATTCCCTCTCTTAAGAATCTGATGGACGAAGATAAAGAGACCATCTAGTTACAAGAAGGTGTCAGAGACTGGCGTAATGTTGCACGAGAAAGGTTCCTTTTCTTCTGCAATAAAGTCATCCTTAAGCTAATCGGATAGGGCTTTCATTTAATATGTTGTGTTGATCGCATTGTAGATGTTGTTTCTTACAAAATAAGAGCAAGTGCGATGCGATGCGCCGGCGCCGCCGTCTGCCTCGTAATTGAAAAGTTGTTCGGCTCTTGTAAGTGCTACAATCGACCTTACGACGGCCGAAAAAACAAAGAAAAAATATTAAAGAAGTGCTGTAAGATTTTAAAAAAGATTTAATATGATAAGAACAAACATGTCTATGACCAAAATTGTCACAGAAGAAAACGTGTGCTGAACTGAAAATAAATTAGCCGGAAGGAAACAAAGTTTTTCAATTCAAAAAATTCTCTCTTTGGCTTTGCTTCTTGTAACCTTTGCTAGGGTTTGTGTTGGGTTGGTTACTTTTCTTTTGTCTTTTTTCTTCTGCTCTTAATCGTCATGTCTGTTTGTCTATGGGTTTAGACACAGAAAACGTAGCGAGCTTTTTTTATGTTCTGTGGGTCTGGAGCTAACACTATTTGATCAAGTTCTCTCTTTGGCTTTGCTTTGAACCTTTGCTAGGGTTTCTGTTGGATTATTTCCTTCGTCTTCATCTTTCTTCTTCTGTAGTGGTCATGCCTGTTTGACTATGGGTCTAGAGCTAACCCTATTTGATAAGGTTCTTTCTTTGGCTTAGCCTTAAACCTTTGCTAGGGTTTCTGTTGGATTATTTCCTTCGTCTTCATCTTTCTTCTTCTGTAGTGGTCATGCCTGTTTGACTATGGGTCTGGAGCTAACCCTATTTGATAAGGTTCTTTCTTTGGCTTAGCCTTAAACCTTTGCTAGGGTTTCTGTTGGATTATTTCCTTCGTCTTCATCTTTCTTCTTCTGTAGTGGTCATGCCTGTTTGACTATGGGTCTGGAGCTAACCCTATTTGATAAGGTTCTTTCTTTGGCTTAGCCTTAAACCTTTGCTAGGGTTTCTGTTGGATTATTTTCTTCGTCTTTCTCTTTCTTCTTCTCTTAGTCGTGATGTCCGCTTGTCTATGGGTCCGTGAGCTAACCCAATCAAAACCAAATTCGCGGCATACGACGAAACATTTCCAATGGCTCTACAGAATATTTGACGTGTATAATCTACCGATGTTACCAAAAAAACTAATGTAGGCACAAAACAGACATCTCATCTCGACAAAAAAAAGTTTAATATCAAAACAAAAAACAAACATCGTTTCAAACAAGACATCACTCTACATTGAATTGTATTTAAAACACCCGATGACCAAAAACCACGACTCATTGTATCTCGATCTGGTTTTTTCATCGTCTCAGTAATAAATTTGGATACAAAATAAATAGATCCGGCGCAGCGTGGAGTAATTACGGCTTTAATAAGTACAGCGCGGCGATCGGAATCAATCGGCCGTCGTTTGCTTGACGTTTCAATCAACATCGCATTGTTTGTATTGTGTGCTTAATATCTATACAATGTGTTACCGATATACTCGGTTCGAGTCCGCGTCGGGAGATGACGGCACAGTTTTTGATTGCGCCGCGCTGGCGTCCATGCAATGGTCGGTCTAATCGAGATGACTTATAATTTGGTAAGGAGTGTTAGCTTGATCGATTTGTCTATTCGAAAGGTAATTGTTTTGGTAATACATTTCTTGATGATGTTTCTTGTTTTTGCTCTCTTTCTTGACATGTACTGTATCCCCAGGCCCTGAATAATTACAATGTCCCTTATCGTGTTTCTGCGAATGGGCAAAGCTGGTACTTTTTAATGTTTCTCTTTTTGCATTAAAATAAATTGTATCGAAAAATGTATTAAGCGTCGCACCTGACTCGAGACCGCGCCCCGCCCGAGTCTCGGCGACAAAAAACCACGACCGTTATGAATTACAATCTAATGACTCCTTCGATTCTTGAAAAAAACGGGGAACTAAAAAATAAATAAACGCGTTTCAATTTTGAAGTCGCCACATGTCGGAGGTGACTTGCGGAATCTCGAGGCGAAAGCTGGTCCCCCATCCACACGGACTATATCCTTAGGCGAGAAGGAAACTCATCTGCTGCTTGTGTCACTTTGACAGTGACACGTGTATATTTTGTTTCCAAGACACAAATCGACGGTTACGTGATTCAACCTTGTATCAAGAAACTCCTAATTTTACGAGGTTGTCACACAATCGTCGCGCAATTTCCTTTCGACAGTAGCTTAATTGCACGACACAATCTCGTTTAACCATTGACTCTCTCTATATTGTATTTTGAATTTAATAAATAATAATTTAATTTAGATTATTGTTAGCCGCTTGTGCAATTTATGTTTATAATTTTATTTTCATTTTAATTTGTGTGCAATTTGTATGTCGAAATGACAGATTTTATGGGACTTTTCTAAACTATAACATCATTTTTTGTAATATTTACCTAAAATCACATTAGAGACATTTTGATTTGATTTGATTTGATATATAACTTCATATTTATTTCCCGCGACCTCGCTCGCGTTTTAAAAAGTTAGTTCTGACTTTTTCTTTTTACTCGGTTTCTAAATGTTCGTAGAGAGATGTTAAATAGCCTATAATAACATTCCTGAAGAAATCAAATACAAAAATATTTTTTCAAATCACTCAGTAGTTCCAGAGATTAGTGCGTTTAAACAAACAAACAAACAAACAAACAAACAAACAAACAAACAAACAAACAAACAAAACAAGCAAACAAACAAACAAATTAACATGTACAAAATGTTACTAGTTACCTAAGTATAGACAATAGTCAGGACTAATGAGGAAACTGTTGGTAAAGAAACTACGAACCTCAACTAAATACTTTTTATGGATGGTGGAGTAGGTCGCTAAGTGCAAACCAAAGGAGGGGAGCTGACGTGTTGTAAAAACAGTCGCGTCCGACCGACGACTTGTGTCGCGACTGTCGGACTCGTCGGACCAAACATACAATTAATACCGTCATTTGTTCCTACGACAAAGGTTACTTCATCCGCTTCGTCTTCACAGCCAGCGCTTCACATCTAGGAAGCACTAAAATAAATGAGACGTGTATAAATGTAATAAGTGTGTAAGTGTGTGCATACTTGTAACTTTTACATTTCTGTCTTCTGCTTTATGTCTGACATACTTAATGTTACTTACATTTTATATTATTTTATTAGAGCAGTGACATAACAGAGAGTTGGGGTCCGAAAGATTCCCTTGTTAGTGTTCTGGTGTTCTGGCGTTATTGGTTTTGTGTTTTCTTGCATCTTCTAGTTCCTCTTCTCTGGTTTCTCTCCTCAAGTTTCTCTCCTCTAGTTTCTCTCCTCTAGTTTCTCTCCTCTAGTTTCTCTCCTCTAGTTTCTCTCTTCTAGTTTCTCTCCTCCAGTTTTTCTCTCCTCTAGTTTCCATCCTCTGGTTTCTCTCCTCTAGTTTCTCTCCTCTGGTTTCTCTCCTCTGATTTCTCTCCTCAAGTTTCTCTCCTCAAGTTTCTCTCCTCAAGTTTCTCTTCTCTAGTTTTTCTCGTCTAATTTCTAGCTGTGGCTGTGTTTTACCGAATCAATCACACACGCATATTGACATCAATATCAAAAGATTTTGACGTCCTATAGGAGATAAATAGTAGATACTTATAATACAGTTTTGAATAAAATAATGGTTTGAAGTATTATAATATTTATTTCAATTCATACATCGTCTCTTGAAAGTCTAAAGGACTGCAAAAAACGATCAAAACCATCGTTATTCAATAAGAAACTCACAATAACATGTAACAAAACACAATAAAAACATGTGAAGGAGTTGAAACATCTCTCACGCACTGTGCGCCTTTGTCAGGACTCTCATTAAGCACTCAACCCTTTGGTCCTTTAAACCCTCGAAGGCTTTATATTAAGGAGCTCTTAGGTTGTGTGCACCACAACCTTACAATAACGGTGGCCTCACATTTCCACCGAATCATGTATAATAATATTGTTTTGATTGTCTGTCGGTTTATTATTTTCTTGAGATATTTCAAGCGAGTCCTTTTGAGAAGAATGATTTTCAAACATGTTATGTTGTACCGTAATACACACTTCAAAACCATAAATTATGCAGAGTGGAACCAATATATATGTATTACTATCTACCTATATAATATACAGGGCCTTCCAAAATTTACTAGGTATACAAACTTTGGCAGTTGCATCTACAGGCAGGTGTCAGAAATCAATTCTTTTAAAGTAACGCTGTATCTTTAATTAAACGATCATGAAAATAATCAATTTTAATTCCGGCTCAGACAGGGGTTTCTTAAAAATCTTTGAATGAAGTTCTATATGATTTTTGAAAATAAAGGAATGTTTCCTGTCAGTAAAATTTGCTATCTCTAATATTTAGGGTAGGTACTTTCCCTCCAAGCGGCAATAGTTTGGTTAGATATAATGGTTCTGTAGATACACTCGGTAGATAGGTTACCTCGATTTAAACTAGCCGCGAGATATTGTATGTTTTTGTTATATTCTGTTGATATTATATCCCTCAAAATTTGTATAATGACATGATGCCTTGCGAGCATGAATCAAAAAAATTAGCCACTCCCATATGGATGAGTAATAAAAGCATTCATGGGTGTCAAAATCGTGTCAAAGTAATCACAAAATCCAAAGATCACTAACACATTCTCATTTTCAAACTCCATATAAATGTGTACTAGCAATCTCCTCCCGCTACTCCGCTTCCTTTGTCCGCACCCCCCCTGTAAATGGCACCATAGGTTCCGATACTAAATATGCAAGATGCGATCTCCACAGGGAGCGCACGCGCGACCGAAGAGGTTTGAATCTTCTTGTTGCGAGGGTCGGGCGGGCGGCCATTGCCTAGAACGTTGATTGTCACTCATTTTTCCCTCGATGCCTAGATCCACTTCAAACCAGTAGTAGTTTAAAAGCACAAACCTCATCTCGCCCGCTCTCCGAGTATAAACAAACGGCCGGCTACTGCGCACGACTTAATAGAGCTTCTTTCACCACTTCCTGATATTGTTACAGATAGTAATCTTAGTGATAAACTAATCTATCAGATAAATCTGTGTGATAGACTATATAAAATATATAAGATATAGGCAATCAGATACCTGTGAAACCAAAAAAATAGGCTATCTGTCAGATTACCTGCAGATAGGGTATCTGGGACTTTATCAGCAAGCGGTGGATACCCTATCTGCAGGTTATCTGACAGATAGCCTGTTTTTTTGGTTTCACAGGTATCTGATTGCCTATATCTTATACATTTTATATAGTCTATCACACAGATTTATCTGATAGATTAGTTTATCACTAAGATTACTATCTGTAACAATATCAGGAAGTGGTGAAAGAAGCCCTAAATCTCTCGTCAATTAACGCCAACTAGCCGCGACAGACAACTGAGCAGCGCCTAGCTGTCACTGTCACTGTCACCCGACCAACCTATGGCGCGTCAAATAGCGTCAAATTAAAATAAATGACGCGCGCTATCTCCTCTCCACCAATCACGGCGAGCGTTCGCAGTTTAAAAAATTAAAACTCAATTTGTGGGGACGCGTGCGGGGCGCGGCGGGGCGCGGCGGGGCGGGGCGGGGTGGCGCATCTCAATCTGTCAATGTAAACAACAATGTTTACGTTTGGGCTCCCGCGCTTGTGAGTTTAATTAGTTTGTCCGACGCGACACAGCTCGTGGCGGACCACAGACTACCACTAGAGCAGCACGACAGGTGCGATGAGTCTAGATCTAATACTTACTGTAGCCTATTTAATCTGCAGCCTTTGCAGTGCAACAAGCCAAAGCCTTCAAGTACGGAATTAGATTGAGATATGCCTATCAAGAGAGAGAGCGTCAGTGGCCTCGGGGATAAGACGCGACCTATCATATCGAAAGGTCCGAGGTTCGCATGTACTGACTGCTCTCAAACGGTGAAGGAAAACATCGCGAGGAAACCTGCATACGCCGAAGAAGAAATTCTCAGGCGCATGTGAAGTCCACCAACCCGCACTGGGCTAGCGTGGTGGACTATAGCCCGCACGCCTTCGTTGAGAGGGTAGGCCTGAGCCCCAGCAGTGGAGAGATTAATAGGCTGTTGATGATGACGATGATGATGCCTATCAAAGTAGAAGCGCAGTCATAGTTGTCGAAGTAAATCGTATGCGGCGCTCCGTATCGTCGTATACAGACAACACACACAGTTTTATTTCTTGCAAGCCAATGTATAGTCCTAGGTAGGACTGCACTTTTGAACCCGTCCGATCTTAAAGTCTAGATTTATTTTATACTGTAGCCTAAACTAGCATTCGCAGTGCTGAGTGCAACAAACCGAAGGTTCGTTGCCACCTTAAAATTTAGATTCGAATCTGCCTGTAATGTAATGCATGCATTTTACTTACCAGCAGAAATAATTTCTTATCCTCTTGGGTGCTGCCATCCGACGCTGCACTTTTCAGATCTCTAATTTGGAAACATTTCACAGGAATTCATGTAATGGGACTGCAACTGGCTCTCCTATCCGTAAGGCTGGAAAGGCCAGAAGGTGAACCTTTACCTAGTTCAATCGACGACATGGCACGTTGTTCCCATACAAAATTAACTTGATAATCTCACATTTCATACTTTGCAGTGACATTGGCACCGGTGACTCTTTAGTAGAATCATGACACTTCTGGCATTCAGTTGCGCGACTCATCATTATCGAGTCCGGACTCTGCACGAGTTCTGAGTCCTTGGGTTTGGGCAGTTGCTCGACTGTTTGTCGGCTGCACTGTGGCCGCTCGCGCTGCGTCGAGAGTCACGACAATCTGTATGTAATTGTTCATCACTTGCCGAGATAATTCCTCAAATAGGATTGGTCTCTGTTTGTATTGACATCGCGGTGATTCGTGTTTAGTAACCGTCGTGACGAGTGCTGTATTGAGTTGAGTTTTGTTTTTATACAGTTTTATTGAATTGAATGTCTGATCGCTGGTGCCAGATGCGTTTATATGCTTGACCTTAATCTCATCTGATGGTAAGTGGCGACGAACAGCTTAACCATACTGGTAACTTTTTCTTTAGAAGGCTGAAATGCAGAATAGATGTACCTACCGTAACGAAACTGATGAAGTGTTACGAAATTGATATTATCAGTTCTTCTAAAGAACAAGATAATATCAGTTTCGTTACGGTTGGTACGTCTATTCTGCATTTCACCCAGAAGTTTTCGTGTTTATTTATTGGATGTCAAATATGGAGTGATTGAAAAAACAAACGATGCCTAGGATACAATACTATGATATTCCAACTTTGGACAATAATCACACTTGTATTTATCTAGTAGTTAGTTTCAGTCACAAAGCCTTTAAATTTCAGTAAATAAACACGAAAGTTGTTAGTTAAATTCAAGAAAGATTTTAAGTTACGCGTACAGTGATAGCTTGGGTCCTGGGTGTTAATATTGGATGCTTTTTAACGCGAGCGAAGTCGCGGGGTTGCGCAATGGAGACGCAAGCGTAGGCCTGCGTGGTGGTGGGCGTCGTGGAGATCCCTGGGGGAGGCCAGCAGTCCAGCAGTGGACGTCTACAGGCTGATATGATGATGAGGTCGCGTAGCGTCCTGTCTTATATTGTGCGAGCGTCTGCGCGGGAGAGTCTTTTTTTACAAAATTAATCAGCCACACGAAAGTGTATTAAACTCCGAAATTAAAAACGAACCACCGATGCATATATTTCCGCGGAAAGATCCCCTATCTGCATATATCATGTTTTATAGTGGAGACTTTCACTGCATTTCGGTAGGATATCGGAGCTAAGGCCCGCCGCGCACGGCCCGGCCGGTCACGCTCCATTAGCGCGTAACGCGATCCGGCGCGATCGCACGATCCGGCCGGATTACACCAGATTCGCGCAGTTTTTGCCGGGCTTTATGTGCGGTAGATTCGGTGCACAGTGGGCACGTCAAGGATAAACCAAACTGAAATGCACAGATTATTTATTTATTTCCCTCTCTTTTTCAACCTTTGTGTGAAAATCTAATGAATAATGTACGTACACCTAAGTATTTTAATCAAAAAATAATAATAAAAACGACTTTGTAACAATTTAACCCTCGTAATGATGATAGTGTTAATTAATGTGATTTATTTTATTAAATACTAGCTGTTGCCCGCGACTTCGTCCGCGTGGATTTTGGAAGTAGGTACCTATCTCTGCTACGTACAGACATACATCGTCTAGTTATAATTTTCCAATGGTAAAATGGATCATTCTAAGTACCTTCACCATAATTTAAGGTATACCATACCTTCAGGAACAAACTATGAACACCGTATCCAATTTGGTGAAGACAGATAAAAATTTAAAAAATTGTTGTTTTCACTTCTATTGCTCATAAGACTTCTCATATCAATTTTTATTATACGTGTGTATTTTTTAACTATTACAGTATGGGCAAAACCAAAACCATAGGAGATACAGGGAAACTGTCTTAGGAACCTTTAGGTATTTTTTCGTGATAACAATTTTGACATAGTAATCGGAGCAGCTGGAGTTCGGGTGGCATGCATGAATAAGTAGTAAGTTCCTAAGTACATTGCACAGTCTGTTTTATAAGAAAACATTTTATTAAATTTGACTAACTTCTGCTGCTTGGATTTTTTTCTTCCGATACAATAAAATGATTCTAACATGAAACTAAGTCGATACGCATTTTTTAAAAATAATAAAAATTATTTTTCACTGGCGTTCTATGAGAAAACATTTTATTGAACTTGACTAACTTCTGCTGCTCAGATTTTTTTCTTCCGATATAATTAAGTGATCCCTACATGAAACTGAGTCGAACCGCATTAAAAAAAATATGTGCAAATTGTCTCATTTTTATGGACAACACACGCTTGACCAAAAAATTTCTATGTCATAAGACACTTTCCCTGCATCTCCTATGGTTTCGGACTTGCCTATACTGTCCCAGTTAAAAAAACACTGATATCTCCTATGTCTATGACATCGTCTTGTTACGTTAAATGATTTATCTGTAAATGACGATAACTTTTTTCGCTGTCATCCGATTTCAATGAAACAAAGCCTATAAGTTGCGCCAGGCTGTGCTTAATCTACCTGTGAAAACCGCAAGAAAATCCGTTCAGTAGTTTCGGAGATTATCGATTACAGACAGACAGAAAGACAGAAAGACAGACAGACAGAAAGACAGAAAGACAAAAAAATTTAAAAACGCTTTTTTGTGTTCTGTTACTCTTTTTATATCGTCCACACTCATTTTTTTATAAATTTATTCAAAGTACAGACACACGGTTTCTACAGATTTATTATAAGTATAGATATAGGCTTTTCGAGGGTGGTTCCATTTCAATTGGAAAAAATGAAAATATTTCACCTCTGAGGGTGTAAAATAAAAAAAAATTCGGCATAAGTAGGTAAATCGTCGGTGTCAAAAAATCGTAAATTTTACAAAGAAGTCGGTTTTATTTTTGGTAAAAATGTATGATTATAGGCTATCATAAAACAGGCTATAGATGGTGTCCGCTGCAGTGGCTGGCTCACCCACAGTGGAGATGCGACAGCGGTGTCGTATATCGGTGGCGCATCACGCGCTCCGCTGCGTCGCCGCCGCCACCGCGACCGCCACCGGCGCGGGCGCACCTGGGCTCTCACACACCCGGAATACCCCTCTGAAATTATTTTTTAAATATTATAATTTATTAGGGAGGCACAAAAAACTGATATAAAACATTATGATAAAAAATACAAATACTACGTATCAAAGAGACCGCCCCGGGTCTGACCTGGGCCAAAGGTACCGAAAACGCTAGCGGCATTGCCGCGCTGCACAGCTATCGATAACCTTTGGACCAGGAAAGATCCGGAGCGGGGGTCCCCTCCTCTCTCTTTGAGTCTGCGGCCTATGTCTCTAATGAAGGCCTTCGCCTCACTGCCCCAGGGCCCCGCTGTCTCCAGGGCGACGGGCACAAACGTATAGGTGGACTCTAGGGCGGAGTACTTTGCGTGCTTGTGCCTGGCCGCAGTTTCCGCAGCCGAACCTGCCAGCTGTGTGGTATTGGGCAGGTGCGAGGGAGCAAAGGTGGACACGCAGGTGGCGTCCCATATAAGGCAGCGGCCCTTCTCCCAGGGGACCAATGTCAACCCGTCCGGCCGCTTCCCATCCGAACGGCTTAAACCGGGGGGCTCTACAACACAGGGGACGTTTGCAGAGACCAGTGCTCTACGGATGACGTCATTGAGGGCGTGGTGCCGCGGAAATCTGCCCGAGCAACGAAGACAGCTAAGCGCGTGATGACCGTCGGCCTCTACCATTGAGCCGCACGTGCATAAATGAGGTTCGCACACGTTGCAGCCCAATCGTAGCGCCACGGCCACCCGCAGGGAGTCGTCATCCAGTAGCGTGCCCAAGTTCGGAGAAGGCATCGCATGTAACCACGCCCCAGATTCCGGAGTCGAGACCGCCTTAAGCCTGGCCACGTTCACCCCGGTCGAACGCTCAATGAAGTCCCTGAGTTTTGCCTTACAGCCGATATCGTCCCAAGACCTCTGTCTATCGGACGAATCTGGTGCGCCTTGACCAGGATTGGCGGAGGACCAGGCAGCCAAGGCCTCCTGCACGAAGGGCAAACGTGGCACCCCGCCCTCGCAGGGTAGGATTCTTGCGACGAGACTGTCTACACCATGGCAAGAAGCGAGGAATGCTGCCGGACCTATGTCGCACACCCGACGGACACCCAGGCCCCCATAGCGTATCGGCATAGCGGCCTGAAACCAACAGTCGCCATCCAAAGCCACGTTAAGGATACTTTCGAGCGCCTGCCTCAGAGTATCGTCGATGGCATCACACTGATTGGGAAACAGCCAGGTGGGACAGGTGCGCACCAGATAGGTCAACTTAGGGACTGAGAAGCATAGTCGCAGGAGTGTGAGGGCAACGTGCGCTGGTAGATGTTGGAGTCGTTCAAATGCGGCTGATAAAGAGCATTTTCTGGCTTCGAGTGCCCCCGGAATGGCCTCACGAAAGATGGGGGACCCTAAAAGACAGAGCGAATCCTTCCCTAGTTCTTTCAGCCCAGATATCAGGGACTGAAAACGAGGTAAACACGACCGAGCCGCGTTGCTGCATGCGAAGAATTCGCATTTGGACGTGTTCAACTCCAGCCCCAGCTCGCGCAGCCTTGGGATAAGATTCACTAAGTCCCGCTCTACAGTATCCGGGTTTCCTCCCACGGTTAAATTGGGTTTTACGGCCCTCGAAAGAAAGTCATTTTAGTCCCATCATTAGGTATAGTTTAAAAATAATCAAACAAAATAAACCGGAGGTTACAGCACGCCTCCACAAAAACAGGGCACGAGTAACTCAGTCGGCGATTTTCACTAAAATCTACATCGTCACTGAAGTGATAGTAACTTTACTGAGGATTCAACGGACAACTTTGGTATCGAGCCGAAAGAGTTGTTACACGATGCACAATATGCACGACCACAAGCACTTAATGTATTAAAAACTATCACAATAAATAATAAATAAATAATAATATGAAACCAGTCTCAATGTCGACCATGTCCTATATTATGGTGGAACACCATAATAACAATATATCAGTACTTGTAATTAGTGGCTGGTACACACGATGTCACATGCATGTAGGCGTTCTACTAAGGTGCGGTATACACTAGGGCAGGCATTCCTGGGCGGGTGAAGACACACTGGGGTTCCCTTCAATCTGAACCCTATTCAACGTAGTAGCTGTCACATAAAAAAATCTGTCGAAAAAATAAAAAGATACTGAAATACCTACTACGTCTCAAAATATAAAAGACTAAATACCTCATCATCATCAGCCTGTAGACGTCCACTGCTGGACAAAGGATCTCCACGACGACCGGTCCTGCGCTAACCTCATCCAGCTGGTACCTGGTGGTCATACCTACCTAGTTATTATTCAACAGTATTTACTCTTCTAAACTTTTTTACATACTTACTATTGATAAACGGACGAACACTGACCCCCAAGTTAGCTGACCGAGTTTGGGAGTCAGGGTCTAATTAATGCTATAGAATACTGTATTCAATTGTCAACAATTGTACTGTATTGTTTTGAAATTTTTTTGTTCAATCCTTGAGATTGGTTAGTTGCCTTCATCGTTTTTGATACTTCAAGTTTCGAGGCTCAGCTGTTTGATCTGTCGGTCATGTAGGTCCTATATAATATAGAGGGAACCCTCATATCGTGAAAAGAACATACTTAACCCTTTGATAACTTTTTACTGAAGCTCGCCGCACTAACTGCAGAGTAGCAGATCAGACCCAGCGGCGTGTTCCCGCTTCGCACCGCTCCGCCCACTCCCAACTTATAAAACATTGGTTATTGTGTGTTAAGATATTTATTTTCATTAAGAATTTGTGACTTTTAGAACGCAAGACTACCACATTATTTTTCTGCTAAATGGTATACCTAACGTTGGCAGGTTAACAATTAAACTATTCCAGTTTTTAAATATTAGACTTTCATATTTTCCTTAATAAAAAAAATGCTTTTATTATCGTTTGAGATGAACATTTTCATATAACTATCAAAATTTGAAACTATTGTCAAACTATCTTTTTGCGCCTACCACTAATTTATCTGCATGGCCCAAAGGTCAGCTGGTAGAGAATGCCATTGGCATTAAGTTCGCCTTTTGTACAAATTAGTGCAATAAAGTTTTAAATAAATAATAATAACCTGCAGCCCTACCGTCGGTCGCCGCCCTCTACCCCGCGCAAGGTACATACAAGTATGTAGGAGTCGGTCGGGTTTGAAATGTATGAAACTTTCAACGTTTAAAAAGTTATTTCTGACAATTCTATTTGTTCGGCTCCTGAGAGTCGTAGCGAGATGTTAAATAACCATAATCAAGAATGGGGCTACCAAATGCAAAAATAATTTTTTGCATTCGACGGCAGTTCCGGCTGGTGTAGGCTTTGTGGCAGTGGACCTCGAAAGGTCCGTACGTAATGGGAACAGCCCGGCGGCGCGCGGCGGTGCCGCAGTAATTGTTCGCAGCAATGTTAACGAGCTCACGCCGCCGCCGCCGCCGCCGCCGCCTGCGCCCGCGCAGCTCGCGGTGACAACAAAATGAGCCACCATACTGCGCATTCTGTTTCTTGACGTGTCACCACGCGGGAACGCTATCGGGGGTGGCCTATCTCTCTACTCGGAGCTTCTATAAGGATATGATCCGCATAGCGGAGAGCGGACCAACTTATAAGGTCACAAACTAAAATTCATCATTCATCAACAGCCTATTAATCTCCCCACTGCTGGGGCTCAGGCCTACCCTCTCAACGAGGGTGCGATGCGATGACGATGTCTCAACTCAGCACTGCGAATGCTAGTTTAGGCTACAGTATAAAATAAATCTAGACTTTAAGATCGGACGGGTTCAAAAGTGCAGTCCTACCTAGGACTATACATTGGCTTGCAAGAAATAAAACTGTGTGTGTTGTCTGTATACGACGATACGGAGCGCCGCATACGATTTACTTCGACAACTATGACTGCGCTTCTACTTTGATAGGCATCATCATCATCATCATCAACAGCCTATTAATCTCCCCACTGCTGGGGCTCAGGCCTACCCTCTCAACGAGGGCGTGCGGGCTATAGTCCACCACGCTAGCCCAGTGCGGGTTAGTAGACTTCACATGCGCCTAAGAATTTCTTCTTCGGCGTATGCAGGTTTCCTCACGATGTTTTCCTTCACCGTTTGAGAGCAGTCAGTAAATGTACTTAAGTTTCGAGAAAAACCCATTGGTACATGACCCAACCGGGGATCGAACTCCGGACCTTTCGATATGATAGGCCGCGTCTTATCCCCAGGGCCACTGACGCTCTAAACTAAAATACTAATAGATAATAAAAACATTTTCAAAATTAACTGCACAATTTTTGTCAGTTACAAAAACATTCGGTACCAATCAAAGATTATATAAAAAACCGTTTAATCTTCCGGCTTTCGAGAAAACCGAGAACCCGGCACAACTCCCCTTCGTCACCTTGGTCACTGCGCAGGAATCAGCCAACTTCATATAATCGCCAAAAAGGTTTACGGAGACTACATTATCAAGCTCTGAGCGAGTAATAGCTAGTTTCAAACTTCAAACCCACCAACGGATACTGGATATAATAATTACAGAAACCGATACTCAGTGCATGCTACAGATAACCATAATAAAATTACGGCCGAAATTACCGAAGCATCCTTCACGAGACATTGGTTTATCGCAAAAAGAACAAGCGAATTAGTAAATGAGCCGTAAAATTAGGGTCGGGCCGTAGCTAGGGCGAGCGGAGCCGCGCGGCGCGGCATCGCGTTACCGAGGCGTGGGGCACGAGCTGACAGCGACAACCGCCGGTCATTCAAGAAAACCGATAGAAGAATATAACCGAAGAAATACTATTTTTACATAAATTCGTTTGTATAACTTAAAAAATGCATTGTCGTTCTTCTGACACTTGCCATATGGACCATTCGCCTGTACCTAACAATAGAAAATGTTACCTAACTCGATTTATGTCAGAAATTGTGTTTATCCTAATAAAAAACAAAATTGCTAAAGAAAATTTCGATGATTTCTGTAAATATCATAAATATGTGGGGACACAGGATATTGCTATCCCTTTCTAGAGATAAGCACTTCTCTCAACAGTCACCTATTGGGAGTACAAGTTTGCAGATGAGAAATGATACGACTGATGATCTGCAGATGCATGAATTTATTCGCATTTGTCCTTATTAATATTTACAAACTTGTACTCCCAATAGGTGACTGTTGAGACTTCTCTCACCGCCCCCCGACGATGATTCTGTGGTTTTTTCTTGAAGTATTTTCATAGCTCGGTCGTCAGGGTCTGAGCGCGTCGTCCTCGGTTGTACGCCCAGCGATTCCAGAGCGAAGTGTTTTTTCACGGCTTCGTCCAGACGGTCGTCGTTGGTCGTTATTCTGTAGATGTGATGGACTTGGGACCCCAGGCTCCTAGTGATAGAGCCGTGGAGTACCCAGCCAAGCGAAGTGTGCGACGCCACAGGTTGGTCGGAAGGTCCTATACGGACGTCGTGTGCGAGCAGCAATTCCCAATTGTCTTGACCAATGAGAATCTTCGGTTGGGCTTCCTCGTAGCTGACGTACTCGAAAATGCTTATCTCTAGCAAGGGACAGCAATATCCTGTGTCCCCACAAATACAATGATGTTAATATACAAAAAATAAATTGTTCACCCCCGTTCGAGTCGAACGCTCCCTCTCACAGCTTGCGGCTACCTCACTGCGGACCACAGTATTAACACGTTCCACCGCGAAAAGGCGCATTGTAGCGCGGTGTACGAATTTTTTTTAATTCCGAGTAATCCGATCCGCGCATTGTGGTCGACTGCTTCATTATTGAGTTGATAGATCGTGAATGAGGAGTAGAGTTTCACGCAGATTCTGTGCAGTGAGACGATAGCTCAATGATAGGTAAAGACTGCGCGTGCGTTTTTATGGAACGTCTGTTTTTATTGTTACGGCGGTCACCGGTGCCGATTATATTCTTGCAGCCCAAAAGCCTCAAGTGTGCGTTCTCTCTCAGTTCTCACCCTGCGCCAGATATATATCTATATACCTTTAGCGTAGAAATTAGTGAGACCAGAAGAAGTAATAGACAAGATGCTAGTCTTATACCGGAAGACTGTACATACAGGAGCTAGGAGACGGGGCTGCCGCGCCTGTATGCACGTACATGCACGTATAGAAGCTGGGAGCTGGGGCTGCCGCCTCTATACGCGCATGGATGACCAGTCGAGACCTAGAGCCCTATATCCATAAGTCCCTAACCTAGTCATAAATAGACATACATATATAAAAATATGTCCAGGATACCTGCTACCATGAGACCTAAGGTAGCAAGCGGATGGTTGGAAGGAAGTGGATGGATTGGTGTAAGTGGTGGTTGGTGGTTGGCTTTTCTCACTGCCAGTCAAGCGGGCTCACAAGACCGATCAGGTTCTGACGGCTAGGGGTGTCTTGGCCGCAGTGAGAGGTTGTTGGTGCGTGGAGTGAGACTCAACAATGAATGTTGGAATCCGTTTATTTTACATCTTATTTGCCTATATATACAGTTTCACTTACATGCTATTTACGCACACTACATCAATTTGTTTAGATTTATTATTTTAGTATTTCTAGTTTTAAATCTAGTTTGCAGCGCAAACAAGACAAAAGTCTTCAACCGGTGCGTCCTGCCCGTAATGACCTACGGCGCCGAAACGTGGACACCGACAGTGGGACTAGTCCGAAAACTGAGTCCTTCACGGGCTATGGAAAGAGCAATGCTCGGAGTTTGTCCCCGAAACGATCCGCCAGAGAACCATAGCCTGATGCCTTCGACATGGCTCAAAAAATTAGTACGTTGAGGTCACGTCTATCGGAGAACCGATAACCATTTGGGTAGACGAGTTCTCGAGTAGAGACCACGGCTGGGCAAGCGGCTGGATCGAGCGACATTGCGTGAGGCGGCTGGCAGTGACTGGATGCGGAGAACCGAGGATCGGGTTCAGTGGCGCACCTTGAGGGTGCCCTAAGTCCAGCAGTGGACTAGTACAGGCTGATGATAATGATGATGAAAATGGTAGTCAACTTATTACATTTAAAAAAGTGTCTGTACAAACATAGATTTCTAGGAAAAAATAACTTTGCTACTTACGTATATTTTACCATACTAATTGGACATTAACATTATTTAGTAGGTGTAATTCCGAACCTTTTTACTTGTCGTGAATAAACTGCAGTATTCATTTATCTACTCGGCGCGGCGTTAAAACTATCCCGTTTTTCTTGGAGACAGGTGAAGCTTTTATCTTAGTTTTTAATTAGGTACGCGCAACGTCGTGGTCATTAATAATTATCGTAATTAAAAATGCACAAATAATTGTAACTGTCGGTATACATTGGACGTAGATTGGACTGAGGCACCGACACATGCAGGGGTGGATCCAGGAAGGCTAGGCGGTCGTGACCCCCACACAATACTTGCGACTGTACACTACATTTTAACACATCAATTGTTTATCTACTACCGCTTCCTAGGTGTTAGCGCGGAGAAGAATACAAACTTACATCTTTTAAAAAATTGAACCCAGAGCATTTTTTTTTTCTAAATTGAAAAACATATGATTAATTTCATAACAATTTAGTTCAACCTGTCAGCAGCTCATGTTTTATGGTGAAATTTAACGAATTTCCAAAAGTCGCCATCTAAAAAGTTGTTCAGTAATTATTGTTGTTAGTGAGTTAATCTGTAGCTAGCCGATAGTTATAAGAATTTTGATACACACTAATATAATTGAATATTCCTCTGAAAATTTAGATTATAAATTATATTATAAATTTAGATTTTTGATTACAAATTTAGATTTTTGTGTGTGTTAAGATATTTAAATTCTTAATGAAAATAAATATCTTAACACACACAAAATTTAGATTGACCCCAAACTAGATTCTAGTTCTGGATCCGTATTCTTCCAGTGCGGTGTATTGCCATTAGGTGCTGTTCACACTATCGACGAATGATTGACAAATAGTTGAGTGCAAGAAATATGATATAGGTAAGTACTTACTTACTTAAAAAGCGTATTCAGTGTACCTATATCATATTCAAAAAGTAAAATGATTTACTTACTATAAATGAAGGTAAGAAATTTTGTCGACTGAAAAGCGGGATAAAATTCTTTTTGGGAAAAATTAAACTTTCCCGATTACTTTCTTATTTCCGTAATTTGTTCTTATTCCAAATTCTCGGTGTTACTTATAGAAATTAGGGAAGTGAGAAAGTATGACCGTGACCCCGCGGGACCACACGAAATATCGTGGGTTACTGTACGCCACGAATATTTGTAAATTAAGACCCAAATCAGAGTGCCTTAATAGTCTCAGAGATGCGTTTGGTAGGTGGCCCCCGTGGTCCCGGTGGGGTCTTAGAAATATAATATATCCGATTATCCGATCACATTATAACGCCAACTAAATGAAATAGTTACTACAACTTATAGGGACCGAACCCACGACCCCTACGTGCAAACCAGATGATTAGGATATTCGCTAGTGAACCCTGAAGTTTACTCTCATTCCGTCATCAGGAGCTAAGACTCGCCAACGGTAACCGGATCTGTTGTCAATAGCCTTTGTGGTGGACCCGCGATGGACACATCTCGTAATGAGCGGACGGTCACCCGCCGCGACCGTCCGTCGCCCGCCACCGACGGTAGGTGGTCACAGAATAGCAGCTTAATTACTGCAGCCCAATTGTTCAATTGACATACAGAATTAAGACCGCCGACATCTTGAATAGAGATATCGTGCTATAGCCTTTGTTCTACCACATGAAAGCACAAAGTAGTTGATAGATAGAATAATTATAAACACATTCGTACACTTGTCCGAACTGTTGCATATTAATTGCCTTAGTAATGTATACTAAAACTAAACTTACAAATAAATTATAAATAAAAAACCCCCTCGAGGCCCCTCATCGCTGGAAGCGTGCCCAGAAGGCTGGCGGCATTACCCCGCTGGATTGTGAGGCTGATCCTCTGAGCGAGGTAATGTCCAGCCCTCTGGTCGTTGGTAGTCTCGACCAGACGCTTCGCCATCTCTCGAAAGAAACGGTGAGCTCCCGGTCCCGATGTATACTTAGTTATCTAGATAATTACATTATATAAATACTTAATTACTATAACCACAGACCTAGAGATCTAGGTCTTTGACTATAAAGTTATAGTCGAAGACCTAGTTAATATAGTTCTATACTAAAGTTGAAGAGATTTTTGTTTGCTTGACCGCGCTAAGCTCTGGAACTGCCTTCGGATTTGAAAATTTCTTTTTGCATTTGGTAGCCCAACACTCTAGGAAGGCTATTCGGATATTTAGCATCACGCTCCAACCCTTAGGAGTCCAGCAAAATAAAAAAAAGTGAAATATGTTGCCTAATAGTCCACTAAATACACAGCAACTTTTTAGGAAGACACAAAAAAGTTGTAAGTACTTAGTAAGAGTCATTATGACCATGTATACATGCATCTTCACGCTCTGTCCTTGACGGGGTAGGCATAAGGAACGGAGCGCCAAAAATATTTGCCCAACTCGATTTTACACTAATTAAAGCATAGACGCGAGCACGCACCAAAGAGATCATAACGATCTCTTTGGTGCGTGCTCGCGGCCCGTTAAAGAGGCGTAAAAGAAGCATTGTATGTGTGTCAAAATCGTGTCAAATGTATCACAGTACTGTGACTCACTCACACATTCTCATTTTCAAACTCCATATAAATTTATATTAGCAACCTCCTCCCGCTACTCCGCTTCCTTTGTCCGCACCCCCCCTGTAAGTGGCACCATTGGTTCCCATACTAAATATGCAAGATGCAGTCTCCATAGGGAGCGCGCGCGCCACCAATGAGATTTGAACCTTCCTGAATTAAAGAGATGTTTGATTCACAATTACAGTCATCGTGAATCAAATGGATTGAGTTCCCTAAATTATTTCAAATATTTAAAAACATATCCGTATAGTGGGTATTTTTGTGTCTGCCGTCTTACTCACGGAGTTTTTGACATTGATTACAATGACTCTTACAAAAGCTCAACTGTTGATATTGAATGCTTTAACCTGGCCTTAACCACTAATTGTATTCGGAAATAGCGGCGTGAGATCATCTCATCATCATCTCTCATGAGAGAGACATTTAGAAGTCATTACGGCGTGCGTCACCTCACTGTGTTAAATTATTTTTCATTTCATACGCACGTTTGCTTTTCAACTGCAGCGGGAAACACACTGGTGTGAGAATGTATTCATATCTAGATACAATCGTATAATGACAGTCTTTCCACGTTTGTTATAAATTGGAACAGTAAACGTACCTCCGTCTGCAATCGCAGAGTTATGAGTTTGTACAGAACAGACCTAAAATAAAACAGTAAAATTACTTATTAGCATGTAATTAGTTCGAGTGGCGACCACGTATCGGAAGACGCAGCGTAGGCCTCCCACAAGGTGGACCGACGATCTGGTGAAGGTCGCGGGACCCGGCTGGATGAGGTTAGCGCAGGACCGGTCGTCGTGGAGATCCATACAAGCAAGTGAACTTGCTTGTAATTTGAACAGTGCGACGGATGCTTCTGCTACAATATGCCTGGACACGTTGGTGTGGAGTGCTCGAAGCGTCGCGCGTCGCGTAACGAATGGCCCCGGCGCGGGCGCGCTCTAAACGTTTTTCCCAAACTCGTCATTAGTGGAGAGACAAGTGTCCAAGCATGAGAAGACAGCGGATAGCGCTGATGACTGAGACAGACAACAATTTGTCCAAAAAAGTCCAAAATTTAAGTTGTCCAATGAGCAAATTGCCCATAAAGTCAAAAATTCAAGTATAGATACATGAACGTTGCCATTAAAACGGCCAAGTGCGTGCCGGACTCGTTTACAAAGGGTTCAGTACCTTGGAAGAACATTTAGTTGAACTCATCGACCGCCTCAAAACCTACAAGACTCCGGTCATTCCTAGTGTTCAGATTCTTGGTCAGAATCAGCGGGAATCATTCCCCTAGAAACCTTTTCTCATTTGTAGTTCCAATAGCATCGCTCCCCACATGCACCAATCGCCCAAAATCCGTCAAGTCCCAAGTTTTTGCCTCGCCCGCGACCATGTAACGAGCGGCATCAGCTGTGATACATCGGTGTCGCATTCCCTGCGCGGGCGCACGCCGCGACCCGGCCGACAAATGGACCACAGATAATTGTTATAGATGATATCTGACGTTTGATTATGACACATCTGATTGATGCTACGACTCCAGTCCGCGTGGTGTTGAGATTCCTTATTCTCCACGCTGACTGAATTCTGATTAGATTAATTCAATGCCAATTGCAACAGCGCCATTTTTGGATTGACACGTAGAGGTCCTCTTCGCAATACGTTCCGCTGACTCTTTTTCCAAAATTTCCCTTTCTCACAACGACTCGTCCTCAAAACTGTCTCCTAAGCAGAATATTTAGTCAAAAATCCCATTAGTCCCGTCAAGGGACTACCCAACGGGACAACTGGGATCGGAGGGT
This sequence comes from Metalampra italica, assembly GCA_949699065.1. Taxonomy (NCBI): domain Eukaryota; kingdom Metazoa; phylum Arthropoda; class Insecta; order Lepidoptera; family Oecophoridae; genus Metalampra; species Metalampra italica. The sequence goes on from OX452984.1 coordinate 10,610,542, forward strand.
CAAGGCAATGTCAAAAAATGTTATTGTGTACACACTGGGTACATTCATATTCATTCATTAGGTCTTATCCAACCTGAATCAGGAAACGACTGCAGATAGGATACCTACTTGGGATCTATTTGCGATTGGGACCTTGTGTGAAAAATACAATTAAATGCAGATCTAGTAATTTTGCAATCTTGTCATTCTGATACCAACCTTCCAGTTGTAAGGAAGTTTAAGCCCTAACCCAGCGAACTGGAAAGTTGGTAGGAATGCCAGGTTGGCGATCGCATCCTATAAATTTATCATGTAGTCACCTCATCCTTAAACCTTCCCAATATCACACGAAATAAGTGATAATGTGTAAGCTAATTTATAAATATCATTTATATTTTGGGTTCCATCGGCATTACTTCACCGCCCGTTTACCTTATGATGATAATGACCTGAGTAGTTCAATCAATTACAATCTCCATCAAAAAACTGATCGCACATCTACGTTTTGAATAGAAATGGGAAGCAAAGAGCTCTCATTTGGACTTTAGAGGAGGTATCATTAGAAGCTTAACGTATCAATATTAACCCGTAATTATTGTGGGGCCGGACCGCCCGCGCCCCGGCCGGGGACGCTAAGTGTTATTGATGTTCCAACATTATCCAACACCGCGGGGAAATGACGGCAGCTCTCGCGCAGGTGTCAAAAGCTCGCCGAAGTGGGGCAAAAAAGGTCATCAGCTATAAAACGCGGAGGCGGCGGATTGCGGACACAGAGTAAGTACGCTTCCCAGACTTGCCTTTTCATCAGTGCACTTTATTCGTGTGGGATCGCCGGGTGATAAAATTTCAAGATAAAAGAATTCTGAAGAATGAATGATCCATCAAGGAACCAATGGCCTACTTTACTGCCAGGCATTGGAGATGTTACAGGCTTGGCAGGCCGCTTGTATGGTTATTGGAAGAAATAAATCAAGTACCTAACTGTCATTAATTTCGCCGGGCAATTTTCCATCAAATTCCAGCTCAATCAGTCCAAGTTTTTGTATTATCTAGTGACAGATGGACAAAGCAGCTTCGCTTTAAAGCCTAACAATGACCACTTTTTTGAATCCCGTAAAGCGTTCTATGATTGGCCAAATCCTCAATGTGACAGCTCGCTGCGGCAATGAAGGCAGGGTAGATACATATGTTGAATGTGACCCTTCTGTCCGTCGCTGATCACCAGGCAGTGCGTTAGCGCACGTTTTTATGATGACAATATTAAATCACGGGGCGGCGCGGGCGCATGATTTATTGGGCCTTGTTGGACCCAGTTTAGAGTTACGCAACTACAGTTTTTGTTGGGTTTTATAGTAAGGAGGCCTTCAAGTAAGAAGTCTCTTAAGAGTTCGCGGCAGGCTGTATTCGGTACAGCCGCAGGTGTTTTATGTGAAATGTCTTTGTTGCCTTTGTTCCACTTATTTATCGACTTCGAAAGAAGGAGGTGGTTCTATGTTCGGCTGTATGTATGGTTTCTTTTCCTTTTATGTAAAATTCATCGATTTCTCCGTCAATTATTACTGTAGACCGATTTAAGTTTTTTTTTCTGTTGGTTTGGTTTAATTATTTATATCACGAAGCAAAAAACAATTTTATGGACGCCGATGATGATTTGACTACTAATATTAATGTTGTAAGAATGTTTGGATTTTTGTGAGTTTAAATGTTTTTTACTCTTTACCCTCGGGAAAAGCTGCTACTGGAACATTTTTTCTTTAAGGGCAAAGCCACGGGATGCAGCTGGTGCATTATAAATCCACTGACATTGTCTTTGTAGAGACAGAGACAATCCTGAAACTGCAGGGCACTCCAAGTAAACAAAGAACGGTGTCCACCAATATCTACACACCACTCCGCATTCCTGAGTCCTATTGTGCAGCTAAACGAACTATTGTACGAGCGGACTGACAGACTCATTTCCACCAACACTCGTAAATTCAACAACACTGTAAAACAACCGTGCGTGTAATTAGTCAGGCAATGCTTTAGATGAGTTAAAACAGTGGTTTTAAGCTACAAGCTTCGTGAAAGTGTCTATGGGAACCACCGAACTTGGAAATGTAATCTTATTCATTTCTTCATCGCATTTGTAGGAAGCGGGTGACGTGTATATACATGTGGACGGATAATTAGAAACAGAGCAAGATTTTCATACAAACGATATCATTTTGAAGCCATGCGATGGCTTTCCTTGAAGGATTGATCGGGGCGTGATCTGATGACGGCCATCGAAAGAGTAGATGGAGGACTTATAGATCACTATAGATATCCAACTGATCAGATGAGCCGTTTGGAAGCAGCATCGTCATGATTCCTTATCTTTAAGATTTTCATACATTTTGGTGCCATTTTGAAGGTTTTTATCTTATTGACGATGCTGCTTCCAAACGGCTCATCTGATCAGTTGGATATCTATACCGATCTAAAAGTTTTCCATCTACTCTCTCGATGACCGTCATCAGATCATGCCCCGATCAATCCTTTCATAGAGACCCATGGCTTCAAAGTGATCTCGATTGTATGAAAATCTTGCCCTGTTTCTAATTATCCGTCCACCTATGTATGTATCGTTTGGTCTTTTAACGTGTGTCACAGTCACAACTTTGGTCCAAACGTGTATTTCATTAAAAACAACAGTTTTACGTTAAGGATTTCTCTAAGGGTATGGAAAATTAAAAAAATTGGGATCAAAAGTCGTCGGTGTACAAAGTTATAAATTTTTACAAGTGTGTTTTTTGTTGTAAATATTCTGATTATTACAAACACAGCCAAATAAACAACAAAATGGTCAGCCATCCTGACGTTTGGAAGCTGCTACGCTCGCTTGGCCTATGTATTGGACCACGCGCAGTGGCTGGCGGTTTGTTTGAAGTCGGAGTTCTCCAGCGCGTCACCTATTGACTCTTCGTTACAATGGCTTCAATAAGCTTCACCTCAATACATGCCGACGCGCGGTGTGCAGCCTGACCGCCTGCCCTGAACTGATCACAGACTATATTAACTATACTTATTATGTAGGTACATATTTATACAATAATACTAATTAAAATATTATTTTTTGTACAAAAATTGTCGTTTTCGCGATCAAAGGGAGTCCGAAGTCCGCGGTCTCCACTCCAAAACTCGTCTGCCCCAGCGGCCGTCGGTTCTGTGACAGATGTGACCTTTCGGTTATGTCGGTAACCTCAGTTCTCCGTTGGATCTCCTCATTACGGATCATGTCCTTCAAAGAAACCCGAGTATATCCCTCTCCGGAGCTCGCGAGCGACCTTAAACTTGTGGATCAGGCCCATCGTCAGTGCCCACGTTTTTGCACTCAATCTGGTGCCAATTTTACAGATGGATCTTGCAATTCTTCCACCGCTCAGACCGTATATATCGTATTATGACGTGCAACACTCAATACGCGACCCCCTGCTATCAGACAAGCGTTTCTATGACGTCTCCCATCCCGTTGATTCCTCGCCCAATTAGTGGAGGACCCAGCGGGCGGCGGGAGCGCGAACAATGTGCGACGTTGACGTATTAGTCCCACCTATTCGCCGCCCAAGACAATGGCAACACCGGAGTTGCCACAATCAATACCGAGACACAACATGATTGCTCGAATCCCTCAAGCGAAATAATACATTTTTCTTCTAAAGGACTTGTCATAGTGGTGGCACGGGAGTTGGAACAGTATACTTATGGGCTCGACTACTCCGAGGATTCGGGTTATTGAGAAACGGTACGTCTGTAAAAGTGTCCCTAAACGATCATGCTTGCATGACATGCAACGTTTACGTGAATGTCATGCTGCATGATGGACCATCATGCTTGCTATCAATCAATACAGTGAAGCAACGGCCAGCACGTAGTTTGCATGTCATGCACGTCAATTACTACAGCTAGACGATCATGCATGAAAGACTGCACTTAATGCTTGTCATGCCGCATGATCTTTTAGGGAGCCCATATGGGAAGGAACCGTTTTTCACTAAAGTCATATTTTTTATCGTAATCCTAGCAGAATGTCGAACTGACAAAAAATCTCAACGACTTGTTTAGGTACTTGCGAATTATAATACCTATGCGATCTCCAGATCCCGGGATCCCAGTAGATTTCTAGTCCCGTAAAACCCGGGATCGGACCGGGATAATGGTAAGAGTGTCGTAATAATTATTTAACTTAAAAAAACTAATTTCAGTCCCGTTCTAAGTACGAGGCTAATCGAATAAAGACGCTGGGGTTTCTCTACTAGTAATCGGTGTTATTTGTTACCCGGTGGCTCCCCCCGCGGCGTGCGAACGGGCGCGTGCTGACGACATATCGCATCCCGCGGCATTGTCCGGCCGCTGGGTGACCGATGGGGCGCCGACACAACAATACTGCGAGATGACGTGTAGTCCGGTCAAAATAAATGAAGTTGAAGGAACCGCATTCAATCTAACACCTATTCTCAATTTTCTGATATCCTCGTGAGGACCTGCCCTGCTATTCTGTAAGCGTATTTGTGCAACTCGATCCTGAATCCGCAGTGAGATCGGTCTCTAACTCAATGATTTACAGTTCAATACTCACTTTACTTCGCAAGTGAAGTGTTTATTAAGTAGCTTGTATTTGTTTACACAATGCGACATCAAGGTCTTTCATGATCGGATGCGGAGTGAAGTAAGTGACTTGCGATGTGATGGTCGAGTTTTAATTCATACTTTACAGAATCACACAGCAGGCCCCGTACAACTCTCGTACAACTCGTTGAGATTTTGTCAGTAGAACGTATACTTAAGTACATGATTACTATTAAAAGTATTAAAACGACCTTAAGTGAAAAACTTCACAGTTTTGGAAACATTGTATTGTTTTAAACAATTATGCCATATTTTAAAAATAGAAAAAATTGATCCCTTCCTATAATTATGGAAATGGCATTGAAATTCCTAAAAAATATTTTCTATTTACAATTCTCTGCAACAGTAAAAATTTTACATCGGTCATTTTTTCGTAACTAGTAGGCCAGGAAAAGGTCCAATTCCAGTTAAAATAACTGCTCGATAGCGAATGGTCCCGGTGGTGGAGACAGGCCTTAGGCCTATAATGCGAAGGCCAACAATCAAAAACAAAAGCTTTTAGTATTTAGAGATCATCATTCATCATTTGCAAAGGAACAAAAGATTTTTTTCTCAAATCAGTAATAAAATGCGTGTCGCATCAAATTTCACTGTAAGTACGAATATCTGCGCACATTAGCCCGCCATGCGCCGGTGTCGCGTTCCATTCGTTCACATGAGCGCATTGAACGAGTGAATGAATGAATTAGGACGCCGGTCTCTCCTTGTCAGAGACAAAGGAGTATAAATAAAATAATTAGTACGCGTGTTGAACCGTTTACCATTACCTGCGATAATTGATATTTGAATAGTCGGTTTGGGTTTTGGGTGTGTGGTCTAAGGGACCAGCGTAGCGCATGGCCTACAAAATATATGGATAGTATTGGATTCATCATCATCATCCATCATCAACCAGCTCAGCTCTACCCATAAACTTCATGAATGAGACAAATAAAAAATGCAACCTTCTTTGACCAGTGTTATTGACTGACAGACATGAATGATTGGATTGGATGGATCGATAATGAACGAGTGAGTTAGTGAATGACAGTTGACATCCGTATATCACTAGGGTAAAACAGGTTGCGATACAAGTTAATGATATCGTTCAACAGATAGCGCGCAACACATACTGGTAATATTCATTAAATCATTAAAAATACGCCATTCTTCAACTCCAATCGTCAACTATTTCCATTTTATGCCGTGCTGTAACCGCCGGTTAAATAAAGACATGGCTCAAAAGTATAATAATCCAGGCCACCACTTTTTAAATATAATATACTGTTGGTGGTAGCTCCGCCGTCTTAACTCTTGGACCGCAGTAAACCCGCAGTAATAATTGATGTGTGAATGGCAGTTCCTTGCCGCTAACAAGGCGTCTACTATCAAATGTCATTCAACAAGTTTTACTGCATTACAAATAAAAACATACATACAGCCGAACATAGTACCTCCTCCTTTTTTGGAAGTCGGTAAAACCTAAACTCGAAAACTCTTTTTTATTTTTCTTTGTAAATAATTTACATGCATTAATCACTTGACACTGGCAGTATTGTTCCTCACGCACCCTAACAGGAACCACAGTTGCCAATATAAAAAAAAAATAGTAAGCCTTTACCCTTTTACTTTATAAGTAGACATTAATCGATGACCTAGCACCAAAAGATTGTTTTATTAGATAGCTAGTTTTAGAAGATTTTTAATTTTTTTATCTTTGCACCCCTATTTTACCGGGGTACAGGGTTGATGTTTGAAAACCCTTTCTTTTTAGTGCACGTCAGAGCTATAAGAGGAACCTTTGTGCCAAATTTCAAGTCTCTACCAGCGGTTCGGCCTGTGCATTGATCAGTCAGTGAGTGAATGAGCCAGTCAGTCAGTTTCTTCTTCTTTAAATTGATTGTGTTGATGATGATAAGTAAGTAACTAATACATGGGCGGAATATGTGTGGTTTTCTGCTGCTAGAGTTATTTAGTCACTGGGGGACAAATGGGAAATAAAACGTCCCATTTGAGAACCAGAACAACCTTCCTCGATGACTACAGTCATTTTTTAAAAATAGGTAGTCGGTCCTACCTAACCTTTCTCTAATATTCATCTCTACCCAAAGGTTATCTGCAAGAAATCGCTTTGAACGATACGACCGCCCAGATATACTGATGTAAGCTAGTGCATTATTGGTATCTTTCGCTTGGCCCTTTTTTACATTATATAGTAATACTGCATTATCGGTATCTATGGCCTTTTTTGTACATTATATAGTAATGATATGAAGTGGAGTCGTTCGTCGTTAGACCCCACAACCGAATGTCCCAAATGGGACGTAACGGGAAATTCAATTTTAATATTGTGTTGTGAAATGACCATCGAACTCAAAGAATGGACTCCCAATGTGAATGAAACAAAACACCAGGCGAGCGACTGACGCCCTCAAACAAAGATAGTAATCAGCTGGACAATGCGCAGGCGCATAAAGCCGACAATTATGTGCGAGCGCGCGCACCGAGCTCACCTGTGCCCCTCTGTCCCGCCAGTGAATAGCACAGTACAGAAGTGACGCTTCAAACACGCTGCGGCCACGTGGTTCGACAACGTGGTCCCACAGTCGAACCACGAGGAATTTTGATTCCTCGTGGTTGGACATGTCGGACTATCAGGATTTTGATATTCCACTTAGTTCGACCATCGGACCAAAAGGATTTATAAATTCCACTTGGTTCGCCCCTCGAACCACTAGGATCATTGAATCACCTGATCATTGAACCAATTTGCCTAAAACGCATAATGCCTAATATCAATGTCTAAATTGTAGAATCCATAAGTATTAATTAGCCTAAAACTCAAATTGCCTTTTCTACTATTGCTTTTAGGGTTCCGAAGAACAAGGAACCAAGATAGTTTCGCAAATTTCGTCTGTCAGACTATTAGTACCAAAAAGTTTTACCTGTATCGTCAATTCTTCCTTATCTTGTTGGGGGCCTGGAGTACCCGGGGACATGCGACCCTTTCGGGATCTGTTGCGCCAAACCCCTGTCAACCAACAGTGCCCGAATCGGTTTTTAGGGTGGACGTGAAGTCTGTCTGTCTTAAATTCTAATCGTACGCAGGTTTCCTCACGATATTTTCCTTCAACGAAAAGCCTTATAGTATTATTAATAAACCGTATTTAAACCGTATTTAATTTTATTCCGAAAAACTCATTGGTACGGGTCGAGGTTCGGACCCACGACCTCGTGAACATGAGGCGAGTGCACAACCAACTAAGCTACCACGGCGCTTGATCAAGACCTGAATAATGTGTACAAAGCGCTAGTCTAAAATGTAATGGTGGATTATAACGGTTTCACTGTCAAATGCATAATGAATATTATACTGACATATTTTTGTCTCTGGTCGAATGTAATAAGGCCCCTGAGGACTTAATTCGAAGCGGCCGGTCTGTACCGCCGCCGCCTCTGTGCCGTGTGGACCGCCTCAATTAATCACGATTGCGATTCCTGGGAGTGACAGATAATATTGCATTCGATTGGCGCGAGCCATGAGCACCAAGCGGGTCCGTCTGTCCCCAGGTCAACAATTGATCTGGTGTCACATTTTCTCCCTTTCTCCTTGGTTCTCAGTCATACCCACATTGCTGAGGATCGCGATATTTTTATGGAATTAAAATATTCAAAGGCAGCTTCTGGTGAATTAATTTGAATCTACGATGCTATTACATTCAAAATGGAAAAAAATGTAATCTAACAAACGCAACACATAAAGCTTTTGGACCGGTGTTCGCTAGATGGTTTTGGAACAACAAAAAAATTATCTCGCGTATTTACTACAAACTGATACACACAGATTTCTCAATAATCTGTGGTTACACACATTTTAATTTAGCCTTATGGCTTAAAGGTCTTGCAACCAAGCCACAAACTCCTAAAAAAAATTTTTTGCCTTGAATGAAAAAAATTATAGGGGGCCGCGAGAACCCACTAAAGAGATCATATCTCTATGAATTTAGCAGAGTAGTTTTAGTTTTAGACAGAATTGACGTAAACATATTTTTTTGTAAATTATTAGGTAATGTCTTCGTTTTGTTAAATAACCTCAGACATTCTTCCTAAAATATTTTACCCGTTCGCGCTTGTGACTTGCCTGTAATGTTAATTCGTATAGAGAAGGCAACCCGGTACATTGGCTACTTTTGACTTTGTGTCCATTGAAGTGACTTGAATAGCTACAGCCTTCCCGACTGACAGCCGCACCAACTCCCTTTCACAAGCCGTACGCACCGCAAATATAATGGCATTTAGAATTTGCCAATTAGAAACGCCTGCGTTGCTATATTTATAGATTAAAATATATGACTCAGATATGTCTTCAAAGTCATCACCACATCAATAAATTACGTAGCTTCTTCCCGCGGCCTCGCCCGCGTAAATAAGTTTTCCAGTGTAAGTACATTGTGAAACAGCACCCTCTATGTAGGCGTTTTGTTACTTAGGGGATATTAGCGGACGCCCCGCGACTTTGTCCGCATTAAAAAGTAGCCTATATGTTATATAAGCTATGACTCTACCAAGTTTCGTCAAAATCTGTTCGGTAGTTTTTGCGTAAAAGAGTACCTAACAAACATCTTCACATCCAAATATCCTTACAAACTTTCGCCTTTATAATATTAGTAGGATGGTTCAGAGCGGGTCTCTAGCTCTTGCAATTTTGTGTCTTTTGGTACATATCTCACCTTGGAACTTCTTTTCGATCAGGTGTAATGTATGTACTCACAAGTTTATTTCTTTCTGTAAGTAATATAGGTACACCCAGTGTTACTAATCTACTTCCGTTTTTTTCCATCGTAAAGCGTAAGCCGTGTCTGTAGGTACAGTACACCCAATGTTATTAATCTTTATCCATCCTAAAGCTTAAACCGTGTCTCTCCTAATTTGTGTCTATTGGTAAACATGTCTCACCTTGGAACTTGTTTTCGTTAGGTAATAGGTGATCTACGTCTAAAGAAGCCATCTATAACAATAATATGTTAACTAACGAATTCATAAAACATCGTTTGCTTGACACCCGTTTCATTTGTCACTTCAACTCCTTCCACTCAATTGGCACTGTCAACACCATTCGGGCCCGAGCCGCGCGACTTGCATCTAAAAGGGCATCACTCGAGGGCCTGCTCTAAGACAATGGGCCGAGGGCTCACTCCCTTCGTATTACCGGCTCGAGGGCACTCGCCCTATTTGCACAACCTAAACGCCCTTCAGCCTAACACTGTTGACAATTTGTAGTCGTCTGTGCGCTTTATTGGAATGTTTGTTTTAAACGAATGGAGATCCATTAACAGTGGATACAATGTTACCTCGTGTTCATTCTATAAGTTCATCTAAGTATCAAACTTTAGCGACACATCTATTATTGTTGGTATCGTGCGAAGCTGATACAACATTATTACCAGGCTTCTTTGCCTTCAAGTATTAACTAGTCTAGTTTTACTTTATAATACAAGGTATTGATACTTTCAGCGGTGAAAACAACTTTCCTAACTCTTGGGAGACCTGTTTACTTCGTTTCTGATCTTGTTCCCTGAAGTCCGGTCTCTACAAGTAAGAAATTGAATACTGGCCAGGTTGGAGAAAAATGCTTTTTAGGTATAAATAGTTATTTGTTATGCAAGGCTGCAAAGTTGGTTATTTTGTGCGAGTACTAGTATTGAAAACTGAGCAAAGCGAAGGGTTCTTTTCGCTCGTGGTTTAAAGATAGAATCCTGAGCGTAGCGAGAGTTACAAGGTACGAGACGCAACACACAATATTTCACTTCACTACAGCGAGGAAAATACTAGGTGAATTGAATCCTTTCGTCGGTTTAGAACCACAAATAATAATAACCACAACTAGAATCGACCACTTCTTTAAATGTCCACATTCTACAAATTAGAAGAAAAGTTTTAAAAACTTTTTTTGCAGGTGCAGTTTTCCACGCAGATTTCGAATGAGAAAGTAAACCCTTCCGAGCCGGTGAGGTGAAAATATTATTTGCAGTATCTTACCAGTCATATAGTGCAATTACGAATTTTTGATTGTCAGGGTCTGTCTTATGTGACCCCTTCCCTGTATGAAAGCAGACCCTGACAATCAAAAATTCGTAATTGCACTCTATGATAGGTAAGACACTGCAAATAATATATTTATTAATAATCAACAGTCTATTAACATGTCCTCACTGCTGGGGCTCAGGCTTACCCTCTCGACGAGGGCGTTCGGACTATAGTCCACCACGCTAGCCCAGTGCGGGTGGACTTCACATGCGCCTAAGAATTTCTTCTTCGACATATGCAGGTTTCCTCGCGATGTTTTCCTTCACCGTTTGAGAGTAGTCAGTAAATGTACTTAAGTTTCAAGAAAAAACCGCTCATTGTGCGTCGTTGTATGAGTACTTGGTTTTTGTCTTTTCGCTGGTTAGTAAAATTTTTAGTATTTTGTATTACTAACATCAATGGACACTGTCTGAAATAAATTATTTGAATTTGAATACTTTATTACGAAATTTAGAAGTGGTTCCTTCTACCTAGGTACCTTTGAATCGATCTTGGCTAAAACAACAACAATAGTACATTGTTAACCTAGGTGTGAAAGTAACTTATTTAAGTCCCGAGACGGGGTTTGGCGCCCGACGCGTAGCGAGGGCGCCTATAGTTCGAGGGACCTCTAAATAAGTCTTGAACCCGAGGGAAACACTGTGCTTTTCATTAAGAATACACTGAAAGTAAAAACAAATACATAAAATGAATGTTAATACAAATCTCTGCTATACGGAAGTATAAACAAAACTCTACAACTCGAAAAAACAAATGAAGATCGGATTGCCGCTTTCCCGTCTACTTTGTTTTTTTTTCTGTGGCCGGCCAGCTATTCTGCCATTATTTTTCATTTCCATCATTGAAAAAATGGTAAATATTTTGCCCAAATCTATGTTATTTTAAAGAAATAGTTGACAGTAATAATTATAATAAAGTCATTTAAAAAAATATATTCTTTAATTATTACATAACTTTATGTTATTTCAATTTTACATCGCGCTGTAATTGAGTGGCTGTATAGACAGTTGGAACATGGTCCAATAGAAATGTCAAAATAGTACTAGTTTTTTTATATATAATTTGACAGCTGTCAGTTGAAAGCGATTCTCCCTAGGGCTGAGATGTATTACTTTCAACCCGCTCCTCAGGCAACTTCAGACCTACTTTCAGAGTATGAGTAATGAAAACATAATTCTGCAACCGGTGGAACACCGAGTCGCTGCAAAACATTAACCTTTCATGCGGCCTGTCCACTTGCCGAGCCTTCGCAAATCCTCGGATTTCTTTGAGGAGTCTTCCTCGTTACCTCCCTTTCTCGCCAATGAGGCATCACTCGAGGGAGAATAGGAGATAATATAAGAGCGCGCATGAAAATTGAATGTAGGGTAGTTTGTTATGCTTTGTAAATAAAATTGAATATGCAGAGGTGAGGAAATCACAGTTATCCCGGCACTGATGGACTCGGGATAGTTTGTGAATTATTACGTATTTCCGTGTCTATCAGATATCGCCACCGATGTCAGTTCTCAAATAGTGACGCGACAAAACAGAGCATGTATACAATATATGTACATGAAATATTCGAAATTAATCGTAAACCTTTAGATTATACACGTAATAATTTTAAAATGGGATTTTGATGACGCTCATAGTGATAGCTTATACCCTGGAATATCAGATAGGATACTTTTTATAGCGGACAAAGTCGCGGGGCGTGCGCTGGTTATGAAATAAATTTATACACGTTTCAATTTAGGTTAAGTTCTTTTTCTAGGTAATATATTATGTAAAAACCAACACGTTCGGTCACACACAATTATATATAAATACATACATACTACTGCTTCGCACAGTAGGTAATACCTACTGTACCTATAAATACAGTAAAAATATGAAATTCAAGCTAAGCAGTAATATGTATGTATTTGTATTTATGTATTCCTACTAGGTATACTTCTCGCTCGCAACTCGATGGCAATAGGAATATCGGATGGCGCGTAGAAGCACGGACACGTAATAGGCGCCGGACTAAGCGCGTGTCAGCTCTCCTGTCAACGGGAACAAATTAGATTTGTGACGCGCCGCGCGGAACCCGACCCGCCGACTTTAGGGTTCCCTGCAACCGGGACCCGCGCCGCGGTGAGGCTCGGCCCATTCATCCGGCCCTCGGTCGCACTGGACTATCTTTACAACAAATTAAGTTACGTCAATTTACAACTTGAGTATAGGTGCGTAGTTTTTCTCAGACTCATCATCGTCAGAATGAATCTTTCAAAGGTTGTCTGGAAGAAACCGCTCTTAGCGATAAGACCGCCTAGATGTACATTACTGTATCTGTTTTTCTCCTTTTGTCTGTAATTTTTAAATGTGCAATAAAGTGTATCGAATTGAATCTTTGGTTAGCCGTATCCATAGTCTTTCCAGCTGCGCAAGTCGCTCCATCTAGCCGCAGGGCGTCCCACACTACGCTTGTCCACGCGTGGTCCCACACTACGCTTGTCCACGCGTGGTCTCCACAAATTAAAGTAAACGTACAAAGCTGTCTGCTCCTTTCTTCTAAGTGAGAATCGAATCTACGTCCTCTAACGTTAGAGGCGATGGCCCTAAGGAATAACCTAACCACGGAGCGACTGTTAGCTTATTAATGCCGTGCCAATTTTAACCTCGCGATAAGGTAACAACGCCCAACTGATCTGTAGTCCTCGGGTTCAGGGTAGGATATACCCAGGACTATTATTCGCTGACTTGCAATCTAACAAAACAAGTTTTTGTAGGTATCGATCTAGCAAGGACACAAACAACGTCTGAAGTCAGATCGATGGTAACATTCGGCTTTGTGAAGCAGATCTGCAGCCCTGTTTTAGAATCGCTCACCTCGCCTTGAACGGTCGATTCTATTCGACATCCGATACAGGAGCAAAATCAGTAGAATTGCCCCCGCTCGAAGCGAGGCGAGCGATTCATGAATAGAACTCCTGACCGTGGACACCTGACGCTCGCAAACACGTTATGAAACAGACATCGTGTCGTAATTACAAACAGTTACAAACGAACAAGACGAGATAACAATAATTGAAGACAGGAGACAAAAAGCGCGTCCCACGACGCCGCCGATAAATTAATCGGAACGACACAAACAACAGTATCGTATTGATAACTGTGGGGACGATTATCCAGTGATTACAAGAGAACAAGAACGTGGCAACTTGTCACTGGAAACTGGTATTAATGCGTTTGATATCATCCATCTATACATGAGCGTTGCGCTGGAGTCTGTGGCTCAGCGTGGAGGAAGTCAGGACGGCCTGTCCTGCCGTGAGATCCGAGTTCAATACCCGGCTGGGCCATGTACCCATGGGTTTTCCAAAGTACATTTACTGACTGCTCTCAAACGGTGAAGGAAACCTCAAGCAAAGAATAAATTCTTAGGCACATGTGAAGTGCACAAACCAACAACCAGTACTGGGTGGTGGACTTAACCCGTTCGTACGCCTGAGCCAAAACAGTGGGGACATATTAATAGCTGATGATTTGATTTGAAGATCTGACCTCTCCTCAGATCAATCTCTGATCAGGGTTGTTATAAATGTGCCTAGCAGGCGCGCACGCGATGCGCCTAGAAGGCACCGCGGCCGGCGGCGCGGCGGCGGCGCGCGCGCAGTAATGAAGCATCCTTCCATATTAGCGGCGCGGGCGCATCGCGGCAGATGATCGCGGCCTCGCCAAATGTTAATTGTCACTGCGTACGTGACTGCCTTAGCCTTTATTTATACGTACACACGGCGCCGGCTACCGGCGAACGTGTAGCGATCGAGCGCTCTGGGTTTTGTGTTACGAAAAAATTGGCGATCTGAATGTTATTAAATAATTTTGAATTGAAAAAAAAACAATTTACGAGTACGAGTAGCATTGGCATTTGCAAAATTCCAAGAGTGAGCACCTAGCCATAATTATACACAAGATAATATAGGCCGTATAACCAAACGCAGATAATTTACAGCTGTTAGCTTAAATAACCAAAGGTAAAGAGAATGAAATCTGAGTACCTAATTCCGGTGCTAGATCTCGCGAGATTCCGAATGCCATGTTTATAAGCGTGCGGCGAGGCACAAGTTCTTGTCAGGGTGGTGGGGGATGTCGATGAGAGATTGACATTTTGCTGCGAGATTGCATTCCCCACAGGCAACACCGAGGGTTTTCGACACGTTTCGTCGTTAATCGCAAAATTGACATTTTGCTATTATAAATTTAAGCTATTGACACAATCACATTATGAAAGAAAGAAAGATAATAATTTGTAAGTAAACATGAGTTTATTTAATTATTCAGATGTCAGTGTTTAGCTTAGTTTCTTCATATTTTACCTTGCGGCGTACAAATTTTAAAAAATCATTTAAATTATACAATGCAATCATTTACAAATAATAACATTAACCATCCATAAAAAAAATTGCTTAGCCTTATGCTCGGAGCGTTGTTCAGCGAACTGCAGGGCCGTGTGTCGCGGCGAGAGGTCGCAATCCCCGCAGTACGCGGAAGGCGCGCGATCTGATATACGTGTGGCGGCGCGGGCGCAGGCGCGGGACATTGTAACGAATTGACACAGATGCCGTATCGGCGGCCAACCTATTGATAGCTTCAAATTGTTTAATTAAACTACAGACCATATCTATAGAGAATAAGGCCCAGAGTAGTTCGGGAACTGATGCGTACGGACGCGAACTGCGGGATTTTGGAACTTAAAAAAACATTTTCAGACATATAACAATAGAAAACTAAAAAATCTTAACTGACGGAACCGTCACGTAGTGTGCGACGTACACTTTGCATGCGGAGTGCTAAAAGTAGATAATGTAATGTGTTTGAAATCTGTTGAATCTGTTTCTGTCTATTTCTATTAATTGTTTAATTATAGTAATTTCTTTGTTAGACTGTAAGTTTCCTGAATAAAATAAAATAAAAATAAGTATCTGAGTAGGTATTAGGTAAACTTATATCTTGTAAGTACATCTGGTACAGCTAGGCGACTAATAGCATAAATAAATAATTACAACGAGCGCGTTGCCACGTTAATTGAGTAGGGAACGAGACGGTGCAAAAAGCGAGAAACCGGTGCGAGCGGTGCAAGCGGTGTTACTTTCATGCATTTGCATATAATGCACCGCAAAAACCGGTGCCATACCGCTCCACTAGTCGCCGGGTGCAGCACATCCATCCATACTAATATTACACACTGGAAAGCAACTCTGTCTGTTACCTTTTCCCGGATCAGTCCCAGAATATCCAAATTTGTCGGGAACATGTCTAACTCCCAAAATGTCCAACTATCATACATACGAATCAATCCCAATACGTCAAAATCTCAGAATGTCTAATTAATTTCCAGATTTCTTTGGTACTCCAACTGCTGTAATGTACTACTTAATATTTTGGGAATTGGTCAATCTGGGACTTGGACTTTTTCGGAATTGGTCATTTTGGGAATTGGTCAATCTGGGAATTGGACATTCTGGGACTGATCTTTTCCCGCCTAAACCGCTAAACGGATTTTGATGAAACTTGGTGTGGAGATACACCGAACCCTGAGGCAGGACATAGGCTACTTTTTACCGCGATAAACTATTTCCGCAGAAACTTATTCCACGCGGGCGAAGGCAGCAGGACTGTAGGAATATTTTAGAAATCACCGTTTGTTTATTCCGCCTGTTACTAAAATATCTCATCATCGTATCAGCCTGTAGACGTCCACTACTGGACAAAGGCCTCCCCCAAGGATGTCCACGACGACCGGTCCTGCGCTAACCGCATCCAGCTGGGTCCCGCGACCTTCACCAGATCGTCGGTCCACCTTGCGGGAGGCCTGCGCTGCGTCTTCCGATACGTGGTCGCCACTCGAGAACCTTTCGTACTAAAATATCTACACGAATAATAATATTTAGGTATTTTAGTTTTACATTATATAGGTTCTTAACCCGTCACTACTTTCATTACTTGCAGATAATGTAAAACTACACCATACCTAATTAGTAATAATAACAAAAATATATAAGTAGATACTTTCTAGGAAGATCTAGAAGTATATTACTTTTCCAGTTTCAATTCGTACCCACGGACGTCGCGACTTGTTTGTATGAACCCGGTGTGTTTAATAAAACGGTTGTGCATCGGCTTATTGATTCATACAAACATTATATTGCTGCAAGCCGCACTTACTTTCCCAGCGAACTTCCTCCTAACTAGAAGATCTTGAATTTATTGGCAAATTTTTCCTAAGATAATGATTATTTCACACTGTATGCAGCGTACTTAACGCTTCTAGAGTAGTTGAAGTGAAATGGAAAGAAGTCGCGATTATTATCACATACATAGTTCCTCAAATTCAAATTCAAAAATATTATATTGCATGTAAATACACTGGGTACATTATACAACGTCAATTTTTTGTCTACCACCGCCTCCAAGGTGTTAGCGCTGCCCTATCTTACTTAAAAAGTTCAATTTGATAAATGGTTTAGATCTAGTGACACATGTAAATACTCTATTATTAGTCGGTATTCGGAACTATAGGTAACTGATAAAACAAAAGGTTGAAGTCGAAGCACTTTCTCCTGTAGACCTCGAAAGTAAAAATCAACAAACTGCCCAGTGCCCGGCTAAATGAGAGCCGTGCTCGCAGATTAAGTTGTAATTTCATTTATCGAACGGTTCAACTGATAAGTTGCGGCGGGTTATAGTTACTCGAGTAAGTTGTTATATATACGCTACTCAGTAAGTTTTAAAATTAAGATCGGCAAGTTATTTTCATAACTTCTTTACGAAAATGTGTGTAAAAATGATAGTACTATACAATATCTTGGAATTCATCATCATCATATCAGCCTGTAGACGTCCACTGCTGGACAAAGGCCTCCCCCAGGGATCTCCACGACGACCGGTCCTGCGCTAACCTCATCCAGCCTGGAATTACTGAATAAGAATTCCTCAAAATGGTGTAAGTACGAGACGTTTACGAAAGTTTGCTGATAGCCCTATTTTTTGCTTTGAGTTGAGATTCCTGAAATACGTTAGTGCAATAGATGCTGAAAAGATCTTGTGACTTGCCTCTAACTTGCGCAAGCTATTGGCTATAGCCACAGCTGATACGGAATACGCGTAACTCCGGCGCCGCGCGAGCTGCGCCCGCGCCGATTTATGGCGCCGTAACGTTTCATTTGGACATAATTTAATTTGAACACGCCGCGCGCCGACTGGCTTAATTATGATATCTGCCGATACGCGATGCGGCCATTATTTTTACACTATTTAATGTGTGAAGCCTTTTAGGAGTCAGCAAGATGTGGAGGGGTTTGTGAGCGGCATTTTGTTGATCACGATTGTGGGTACTTTGTTGTGAGGAAGAAACGCACATACATATCTTCCCGCTATGTCCCTGGCGGGGTAGGCAGATAGAACGGAGCACCAAGTATCGCTTTCCTGATACATATCTTACAATTCGTGTCATATCCAATCTGTATCATCATCTCTCCACACCCAGTCACCGCGGGCCGCGAGTCCTCCACGCGTGTCCGTCTGTGAGCACCCGCTCTATCAGATCCTCGCATGTCAGTCTAGGTCGTCTCCGGCTCTATTACCAATCACGTCAATTTGCGCTAGCTACTTATAGCAATCTTGAGAATTTGTTCCCCGGGTAAATTGGACGTTTTGGGAATTAGTCAATCTGAGAATTGGACTTTTTGGGAATTGGTCAATCTGGAAATTGATCAATCTGGGAATCGGACATTGACACTGATTCGTGCTTACTATCTTTCCTATTCAGTCCATTGATTAGCGCGCGTCATCGCAGAAACTCCACCACTGATCTAAGTTCCAAGATATTACTCATTCTTATCACCGAAAAGTAATCAAACGAAATCGAATCCAAAATATGGCGTGCCAAATCCAAATGCAATTTGTCATCCACAATCGCTGATAGGCCGACAGTCCGACGCAAACCGACACTCGACGCGAAAATTGTACGGCAACGCGTGAAAAATTCATAATTAAGTCTTCCAGAGATCGTTGCCGGAGACAAAACGCGACGCACAATGCCGACGCACGCGGACCATTCGCAAATGCACCTCTGTACGATGGAGTCACACCATAACACAAAGAAAATCATGCTGAAGACGGAAACATGGGCACATGGAGCAGGTTTCTATGTCATCAATTAACAATAACAGGTAATCTAAATCATTGACACATACAAGGAATATAAATGGACCCAGTATTGAGCCCTGATCCACCCCCAAACTTGCTGATACCATTTGTCCAATTATAATTATCTCGTTCCTAATTTTCTTTCAGTAGCTAACATACCTAGGTAAGTACTAAGAAAATACACATGTAACCGGTGACTATACATACGTGTGACACCTAGCATAATTAAAAATATAAAAGGCGGAAATAAATGCGAACAACCCACTCAGATCGTTGTTGAAGACAAAAGTCAATACCCTTGCGCGTACATCTGATAGCATTAAAACAAATTAGTGTAAAGAAATAAACAAACACGAATGCTACAGTAGGCGTTCGCTGAGTTATGTCTTATAATTAAGGCCTACCGTATCCATACCGACCAGTTCCATTGCTGCAGAAACGTGAGCGTACGCAGGTCACGTGGGGGCTATGACCCCCAGGAATAAAGCTAATGTAGTAATTAAGTGTCACAATGGAAGCGATGAAAGGACTTAAAACAAAGCAGACGTATTAATAAAATGGCACAGCCATCACAAAATCTAGCTATGAAAAGAGATCGTAAGTAAAAGTTGAAATTTGAAGATTTAGGATCCTAGACTGTTACAAATCAGTACAGTGTAAAAATTTGGAGAAACAGGAATTGATCCGTGAATGGACGCGAAATTGCTATGTTAAACTTGGTCGACCTACAAACGAGTGTATAGAAACGGTAAATCACACTGACATGTAACATGTTTTCAGGTTTATTCTTTACTATAAACTTATATTTAACTTTACTATAAGCTGTTTCCCGTTTTATAATATAGTAGGATTTACCACTGAGTAATTTAAAGTTAAATTCGTTAGTTTTTACGATTAATTACGACCCCACCAAGTTTAAGTTTATTGAGTAAAATCCAAAAAACTGTTCAGCTCCATACAAAAAAAAGAGAAATCTCAAATAACTTACTAAATAATAGCTTTATCAAAAAATGTTACATGACATTAAATATTGCTATTTAGTAGAGGAACACGATGGCATGTTTCTTTTTCAAAATTAGGTACTTGGTTTTTGAGCGGCGCTAAGTCTATGGAGCTTCATTTTCAGCCCACTGTGCGGCGGCCGGGCGGCCCTGGCGGGCGCGCCAGCTAAATAACTCCATTTGGCTGGATCCGCGATAAACTCCCCGTTTGGACATCGATAATTATTTACCGGTCAATTGCGACCACAATTATTGGTCCGATACGTTTGCGCCACGATTTATGGAATGGAAACATGTAAATGTGCCATTTTTGTTACTCGACTTGAACAGTCTGACCGTGCTGCAAAGGATCTATGTTGGATATTAACACTACATTGTCATCATTATCAGAATACACGAGTCCACTGCTGGACATACTATACCTCCCCCAAGGCGCGCCCTGATCCCTATCCTCGGTTCTCCGCATCCAGTCACTGCTCACGCAGATCGTCGCTTGCCCAGTCGTGGTCTCCACTCGAGAACTCGTCTACCCCAGCGGTTATCGGTTCTAGGACCAATGTCACCAGCCAACTGCCACTTTAACTAATCTACTTTTTAAGTTATTGTAGCGGGAAGAATGAATCGATGTCGTAGCCGATTGAATCGATGTTGTAGTAGAGTGAATCGATGCCAGCCGCTATATAAACGAGCCGTACCGATCGCACACGATCAGTTAGTTTCGAGCTCTCGTGCGATAAGGAAGTGCTGTCGATTTAAGTTTTGAAGTGTTCAACGTCTGAAGTGACCCCATATTCATCTCTAAGTGTTAATTTCGTAATGTTGTTTGATGAGTTTGTTTTTTTAAGCTGGAATCGCTTACACTATATTATTTCTTCTGAGGCTATGTCGAGTGTTTCTCTGGCGGATCATTTCGGATCATGGGTCTCAGAGAAACTCCGAGCATGGCTCTGTCTATAGCGCGTTGAGCGACTGTTCCACTGTGAGTGTCCACGTTTCAACACCGTACGTCTTCACGGGAGGTCTGCAGGCATTGCGGTATGCACACTGGCATCGTCTACAACACGCAAGTGATTACATACATTTAATCAAAACAAGATTCAATTTTATTTTTAATGATGTTTTAAGATGAATGTACCACTGGTTAGTAATTATGACGATTGATATCTTATGGACACATTTCTATCAGAAGTGTGCGATAGGAGATCTGTTAATAACGAGATCGATCAACGCTGAAGCGGGACTTTAGCTGCCAACTCAATAACGATGTCTCAATAAATGACCGGCGATGAACAAATGTAGCCGCCGCAGCTTGCGACGGGCGGGGGCGGGACACACCCTCGCGTCGCCGACAGACCTGCCGAGGGGAAAGTCACTTACGTTTTTACCGAAAGTACCGACGTTTTTTATCTACCGTCATCAGACCACAGTTCCCTATATAGCAAGTTGTATACACGGTCATTTGAAATTCGTCCTATAAGAAGGATGTTATATGAATCAATTTAATCCTACATTATGATGCATTAATCGAAAGTGTTTTTTTAGATAAGTCCTATTGGAAATTTTTGATATAGAACTTTAAAAAATTATAACTTCCGGAGTTTCTGAGCTGCAATTTTAAAATGCGTGGAGATTACGCGCAGTTTATGGTGTAAGTATTAGCACATTATTTTTAGAATATTGACTATTAACCGTTGCAAAGAGTTGTCACCAATTTTCTCTCAAATTACAAAAATTCATGTGCTAATATGAATATTAATTACCTAATAGCTTCCATTCTTCAATCATCATCATCATCTTAGATATACCCACTGTCGCTCAGGCATACCAGCGCAAAAATAAATTTACATAGTTTTTACTTCATTATAATTTACGCTTAAACGAACACAAAAGAAAGACTTCAATTAAAATCGATAAAATGCACCATTACATTTTCCCCGTGCACACGATACGTTGTCGCCCGCACTATACGCACCCGTATAATTAATTAACGCATTATCTGGTTTCTTGTTATCTCCATAGAATTTCCCATCCCACTTCTTAACACCGCGCATTGTTATCACTGGCCATCGCAAAAACCTGCCGTATCTGAGCCGACAAAAGTAATGCCGATACACTGACATAGCTGCGCCCGCGCAGGAATCTCGCCGCGGACCCGCGCTCATTAACACAACTGCGGCTCTCAAGTCGCGAACGTCGCGACTGCTCACTCGTACCCTTACAAAAGCAACCCTTTCATCTCGCACGAAAGATTCAATTTTAGAACTTTTCCACCTTTCATCTTTCTGAAATGAAAACGTCGTAACTGCTCAAAGAAAGCCTGTGAATCCAAAAAGCAACCTTACACTGAAGTGTATAATGATCGTTGCGCAACGGAACCACTTGTGCGACTTACATCTTTACAGCAATAAATTTCATGATCCAGCGAATGCTAAAACGACGTAAGTGCCTCAAACATGCAACTGAAAACATACTTTAATCACTGAGTTTACGTGTTGTTTTTGTTGGATTGTAAAGTGTAGTTTGTTCGCTTTAAGAGTGGTGTGGTGGTGTTACGATGCGCGATTAGTGTTTTTGCGCCGGCGGCGTAATTAGGGGCTATCGGCGGCGCGTATGAAGACATAAATAAAATGAGAACGCCTGACTCAAAATTTCAATCGGTTGTGTTCACAGGGAGTTATTGCTAGGGGCCGCTCTTCGTTGATCATATCTTGGCAATACATAGTCAGTGTCGCCTAAAATCTAAGAAAAGTAGCCACTTTTGGCTTTTCTTGATTAAATCTAAATCAACTACCTACAATTTTTATAAAAGTTTTTCCTTCGAAAATTTTTTTTATTTCTGTTTTTAATTATTATTCTGGTTAGCCTAAAATTGATTTTTTCAAAGTACAAAGCACTGGGCACTAGGTTACGTCATAATAAACGCTTTTGACTACTTCTTAGTATATATATAAATAGTTGCAACATCAATAATCAGATTCTTACCTAATGGGTGGGTATATCCATAATAATCTTTACATCTTGTTACAATACTTAGCGACTCCTGTATTATAAGATTACAATCAATTACCCACGCTACAATCCTTGAAAAAACAGTTTCCAATCGCAGAGCTCGTGCAATTACAACGTAAGTATGCAAAGTAGTTTATTACCACTTGACACTTGTTTGGTAAAAAATGCTCAAATGTTGCAAAGTATCGTAAATTATTGTTACGTCCGCGCATGCGCTCTGCATACTGGCTACCATCACCACGAGCCTGCAATACTCAGGACGGTTTATTTTAAATTTTTAATTAGGTGAAAAATATTTTTAAATGAATTTCGCAGTTGCAACTAAACCTTAGCTTCATAAACAGTAAAGAAACAAAATTCTTATGAGATTTATGAAAATGAAGACATTTTAGATAAAAGTTTTAAAAAATGTTGGTAGGTGTATATGCCGCCTATTTTTAGGTTAAGTTTACTAGGTATGTCTGTAATGGCTATTATCAATCTGTTTATTCAACTACCAGGTAAGTATTATTTACTAAATGTAATGTGCTTTAATACCAGAGATGCGATTTATTTGAAATACTTCTATTTAAAATACAAAATGCAAAATACCTATTTTGTATTTTGCATTTAAATGCCTTTTAGTAAAAAACATTTTGTATTTTATTTGAAATACCTTTCGAGAAGTATTTTGCATTTTTAATATTCATTTCAAAATGCAAAATACTTTGTGATTAAGTTTAGCCAACATTGGCAACATTACCAGTCAAACAAAATGAAATGAACGAATGGACGCTTGTATTACCGAATTTGACCGAAAGAGTCTGATAAATATGACCAAAATGTCATGCATAAGGTGCCATGTTATTAGACGTTTTTATGCTCGGCATTGTGTCTCTATTTCTTATGATAAATACCTAAAATAAATAAAAATATCTGAGATTTGACCAAAAGGTATTTAATTTTGAAAAAGTATTTTGAAAATACCTATTTTGCATTTAGCATTTGAAATACAAAACGCAAAACTATTTGGTATTTTGCATTTGAAATAGTAAATCTGAAAAGTATTTTGCTTTTTTAAAACCATTTTGTACATCTCTGTTTAATACAGGAAGCACTGAAAGGTAGAGTGAACTTAGTATTTTTTTTTGCATTTAAATTTAGATCGACTGAAAGAGATTCCTTATATATACGTATCTTACACTGTTGATAATATTTGTACAATAAAACGTTTACAGACATACATCCAATAGATTAACATTAAAATCTACAGTTTGTTCTCCACATGCCAGGGCTTTATCAATCAATCGTTACATTAAGCCCTAATAATTTCCTGTAGGTACAGTCGACCGCACGTCATTGGAAACACTTTGCTAACACCTTAAGCTAGCCTATTCAATGGTATGAGGGTCCACTGTGTGTCCTGGTTTCGTTTCTGTTTATACGTGTCATGGGCCCGCGGGTCTACAACCGACTACCCGAGCACGTCACGGCCGCCAGCTCCTTAAATAGTTTTAAAGTTAGACTGAAGCGCTGGCTGATCGAGCAGACGTTTTATAGTGTAAATGAATTTTTTATCTAGGTAGTATAGGTAATTACTAATTAATTATAAACTTGATTATGTTTTATTATTATTGTTATCCAATGTTGGTATTCTGTTTTTATTTTTGACATTTTTTTTTATCTTGACATTGTTATTTTATTTTAGTAATTATTCAAATTTATATTGACATTTTTTTTTTTTGACATGCAACTAAATAATTGCCAATAAAGTATGATTATTATGATTATGATTACGTGCTACCGTCAGTACTCACGTCGAGTAGGCCAGTCCTGGTTTAGAAGCACCTCGTGGCCACTGCTTGCAGTGTCAGGTCGGCGCGGCGCGGGCGCGTCGCGGACATGCAAATGTGCGCGCGCGCAGCGTGACGCGTGACGCGTGACGCGCCGCGCCGCCGCACTGGACCTATTGCCAATATTATTGCACACTAGCTTATGCCCGCGACTTCGTTCGCATTAAAAAGTATCGTATATGTTACTAACTTGCCAGCGGCATGTTAATTTGATTTGTAAATTTTTGTTCCCATACAAACATTAATTATATCCTTTTACACCCTTTTAGGGTTGGAATTTTAAATATCCAAGTACACCAGTTTTTAAGTCGGACCACCTGCTTTCAAACAAAAAAAACCCGGTTCGAATCGGACCAGCAGTTTCAGCGTGATGCGGGCACAAACAGACAGACAGATAAGAAATTTTTGAAAAGTGTTTTGGGGTCAGATAAGCCTAAATAACGTATTCCGAGAGTTTTTTTTAAATCCCTTCATTGTACAGATTTACTCCCGTTACGATTTTATAAGTAGTAGTAGTAGTATTTTTGATTTATTTATAATTATGCGAAACAGTTTGTTGGGATGCTAAAAACCTTTCCGTATGCCCCAACGCAGAAAGGTTCTCGAGTGGCGACCTCCTGTCGGAAGACGCAGCCCGGAAGAAGCGGGGGACGTCTTTCCGCTGATATGATGATCTGAATCACCAACTCTATAAACATACTGAATTTCATTCAATTTGAAGAGCTCGGGTACCGTACCGTTTGGCACAACAGATCCTGTAGGGTCCAAGCGTCGCCGGGTACTCCTGGCACCCTCTATCATAAGATAACTTGGTTGAATCAACTTACTAGATTAAAACAAACATTTCGTCACGATTATTGAAAGTGCAATGTAAATAAAGTCTTTTTCATATGTTTGTGTATATTTAATTAAAACACCATTGGTCACGTTTCGACACCAGCCGTTGAGGACAATGCACCGACGACCGCAGCACCGCGCTAACCGGCGCTAACCGGGCGCTAGCCGGGCGCTAGCCGGGCGCTAGCCGGGCGCTAGCCAACAATTAGTGCGGGCTGATCGTTATCTGATTGTGTGAGGGAGCTAGACGTGTGACATCGACCACGTACGTCGCACGTGAGGCGGCCGGCGGCGGCGCGGGCGCACCGCGGTGGTACTACCGTACAAAACAGACGGCAGTTCAAGGGAAAGTACCCTAAATACTTAAGATAGCAAATTTTACTCAATCGAAAATGTTCTTTATTAAAAAAAAGTGTTTGGACAAATTCACACACGGCTGTTTAGTCCCAAACTAAGCCGAAGCTTGTACATGGGCACTCGACAACTGATAAACATACATAAATACTTTTAACGAAACACCTAGAATCCGAAAACCAACAGTTATGCTCATCACACAAATGTTGGTCCCGGGTGGGGATGGAATTCACGACCTATGGCGCAGTAGGCAGGATCACTACCACTACTCCAACAGGCCAGAAAAATTTCAAAGTTAAGTAAAACTTGCATACCTACAAAGATTTTTAAGGAACCACCTGTCAGAGTCAGGAATCGAACCGGACAAATGTGAAAAACACACCTGTATTTTGATATTAGCCGAAAGGGTCAGTCATCCAAGCCAAGAAATGAAATAAAGCCAAGAAACGTTCATCGGGCGTTATAGCAAGGCGCATCTCGTATCGTGCCTTTGTATTTGGCTTTGACATTTTGTATTCTGTTTTTATTTTGTTTCTTTGACGATCACATTAACTTTGACCTTTTACGTAAGTTACTATGTACCTACTAGTATTTGTAATGTGTGATAAATAAATCTAATCTAATCTAATCTCAACTCACTCACGAAATCCTAATGGAATGCGAGAACTAACAGTAGCTCCCACAATACGGCAGTACTGTATTCTCACTATTATATTAATTACTGCACTTGCGCGAGAACCTCCATGCTTCGGCCACCCACACGCAACGCCGTAATAAAATAAACAGAATTATTTAAATGACCACGTATATCTTATTATGCAGTCAACGTCGCCTAATATGTAATTTCATTATTGTTATAGTTAACCAATTATGGGAAACGTGTAACCTTTATGAGAAATGAACGATAAATATTATTTTAATGATGATGGTATCTAATAAAATGAGCGGCTTTTGATATTCGCGATACATACATAAAAGGAAAATAAATACATACAGCCGAACATAGTACCTCCTCCTTTTTTGGGAGTCGGTAAAAATGAGTGGGTTTTAATATTCGCGATTCGAGTTGAGGAAAAATCACTATAGGTTTTGTTATTGAAACTTATTAGTTAGGTACGGTCGACCGCACGTCAGTGGAAACAAAACCAGTATAAACTGGTCTCTCATAGTATTGAAACTCCCTAATAGGCTAGGCCAGCTCAAGGTCAAAGTGTATCCACTGACGTGCGGTCGACTGTACAAGCTTAGTAACCACTTCCCGATATCCAGTTTTGCTCAAATTTGCACCCACCTTTGGTTGTGAAGACAATACTTACATTACTAGAGTGCATATATTCAATTTTACAGTTGAATTAATAAAAACTCTAACCCTTAAACTCTTACCAATTGTAATAATTTTATTTTAAAAATAAATATAAAAAAAACTTAATAAATATAAAAATTGTAGATATATACGGGCATAAAAATGTGAGACTATAGTGAAGGTTGGATACTTAAATACACACATACCTACCTATACACACCCATACTTAATATATTCACATCTTCACATACATACCTAGGTATATGCTTTTGAATAAATACTTTAAAAATACATACAAAACAACCATCAGAATCCGACAACCAACAGATATGCTCATCTGTTTTGTTTTCTGGTACGGTCGACCGCACGTCAGTGGAAACAAGACCTGGTCTCTCATAGTATTGAAATTCCCTAACAAACTAGGCCAGCTCAAGGTCAAAGTGTTTGCTCTGACGTGCGGTCGACTGTACTTAAAATACCAACCACTCCACCCGGTAGTAATATCCATTGTGTGTTGTATTTCTAAAGTGGTACACGATCATGCTGCATGACATGCATTACGTGCTGTCACTCATGCATGACTATGTGATTGCTGCACTGTACTATGTGATTGATAGCAAGTATGAGGGTCCATCATGCAGCATGATAATTAACGTAAACGTAATGCATGTCATGCCGCATGATCGTTTAGGGACCGCAGCTTCCCGTCAGCTGACCGGACTGACCGAGTCGCGTGCCCGCGTGTAGCGAGCTGCGCCGAGCGCGGTGTAATCACTAATTAACAATCATAACTCATCAATATAGCAATTAATACGGAGCGGGTGATTATTTAACTAATAACAACGGATTTTCATAAAAATTGCTATTCTGTAACAGTTTTGCGAGGTGGTATCTGTATAGAGCTGTTAGTTAAACAAACAAAACAACTACATTTCTTACACATTTTTTTGTTGTGTCACTAGTACCATCGATAAGAGGAATATCTATATTCAAATTCAAATTCAAAACTATGTTATTGCATGTAAGTACACTGGGTACATTTATACAACGTCAATTTTTTATCTACCACCGCCTCCAAGGTGTTATATAGAGCTGGGAAGAAGAAGCGGCGCAACAAACTTCCGCAACACATCTTTTAAAATCAAGTTTGTACATAACATTATTTTGTAAAGATTGTGCGAGGCTGAAGTAACATTAACACCAGGCATCTTTGTCATTTAGATAATCGACTGTCCTATAATAAGCTTTCTAACAAAGTTGTTGTTTAATGTGGGTCTTAAATGTTCTGTCATTCATATTTAAGATTTCTTCTGGTAGTTTGTTGTAGAAGCGTATACATTGCCCCGTGAATGATTTACTGACCTTACTAAGCCTTAACTGTGGTGGTACAAGTTTGTTTTTGTTTCTTGTATATTAACTCTTTCATGGTACTAGTGATACAAAGTTGTGTCAGTGGTACCATCAATGGTACTACTCAATGGTACTACTGACACTACGCGGATTTTTCAACTAAACGTTGTGAAAGTGTTATAAAAAAAATGGTCATTTAGTGTCGTTTTTCGTAGTTTTATAATTAGTTACATTATTTGTGTTACAGTGTCATTGACTACTACAGCTGTTAGAAATGACATTTTACCAATAACTCAGTGTATCTTATACTTTTATGAGCTCTACTTGAAAATGGCTAAAATATATAAACACAGTAATTTTTTTTTTTTTGTTTAGGTTTAGTTTATTTATTAATTTGTAGATTAGTTTTAGATTTATAATAAGTTATTTTTATTTTTAGTTATACGTTATCAAATAGGCGGATAAAGAAATAAGCTGTAATAAATAAATTGAAATTGAAAAAAAAAAAGTAAAAATTAGTACGAATATGATATTTTAAGGAAAATGGGTCGTTGGGTCCCAACCTATAATAGAGTACATCAAACTTAACAGTTTTCAAATTAATTTAGTGCATTTTTAATTATTTTTTATTATAAATAATTATATTTTTCCTAATAAAAATAAGTAAATAAAATAAAAATATGTGATAGGAGGAACTGGCTCAAAAGTAATTTTGTGCATCTCGTAGTTTCTAAACTTCAGTCTCCAGAATCGTGCCGTACAAAATGTCAGGAGATTGCGAAGTTACCTTGGTTATAACAGCTCTATATGGTGTTCCCGGTGACGTCACGGCGGGGCGGGGAGGGCGGCGGGCGATGCGCCCGCGCACCGTTACAACAGGCCGGGCTGGTTTTTGTCGCGGCCGCGGCGACCGGCGCGCGCCGCGCTCGCTGCCGCCGGTCCCATGCACACCTACTACACTTGCAGTGGGCATTTCCTTTGGGCCCGTTTCGTAACTGAGATTGGTAACCGGTTTCAAGACGGGAAATTTAAGTATTTGGTTTGTCCAATTGGGTGCAAATGGCAACACATTATTTCCTGTTTCAAAGCTGATGCCAAGTTACGAATAGACAAAATGAAGTCCTGATTTTGCGCAATGGGAATAGACCAAAGGGGGATTCCTAGACCTCGGGAATCGCGATAAACCTGACAAATTATGATAATGAATGTGTAATTTTTTTATATTATAAAAAAAAATTTTTGGACATGTGTTTATTTATTTGTGTTCAGTATTAGCAGTATATTTACCTCCGTGAATATGGCAGGCCTGCCTCCACAAGGTGGACCGACGATCTGGTGAAGGTCGCGGGACCCGGCTGGATGAGGTTACCGCAGGACCGGGCGTCGTGGAGATCCCTGGGGGAGGCCTTTGTCCAGCAGTGGATGTCTACAGGCTGATATGATGCTGAATATGGCAGCGATGCAAATTTACATAGTGTATTTATAACCCGAGACCCGCCGCCCGCTCATGGCCTGGCCCCCCGGCTGAGTCGCAGTTTTTGTTTATTAACATTTAATTAGAAGATAGAAGTAGTGCTGTTCTATAACCATAGTGATGTCCCACTCATTACTTATCTGTAATTGCTGGTGCTGGCGCAATGAATAGCCCGGTATTTGACCTATGTTTCATATGTCAAACCGGCTTTTACCTATTTATAGGACTCAGATAGGTGGTCAAGATTCCCACGGGAAGTTATTTTATTTGACTCTAGATTCGTGGTGCGGTTAACTATAATGTAATAATAATAATGTTTGGACAAATTTACACCCGGCTGTTTAGTCCCAAACTAAGCCGTAGCTTGTACATGGGTACTCAACAACTGATAAACATACATAAATACTTTTAAATAAATATTTAAATACATACAAACACCCAGAATACGAAAACCAACAGTTATGCTCATCACACAAATGTTGGCATCGAACCCACGACCTTTGGCGCAGTAAGCAGGGTTACTACCACTACGCCAACAGGCCAGTCAACTATAATGTATTTATACATTAATCAGTTAATTACAGATTAATATGAGTCAGATAAAATATATCATAACTGACTCATATTAATCTGTAATAAATTATACTATCTAAATAGTAACGACAGGTAGCAATCTTAGATTTTCATCGAAAAGTCTCATGCAATGTGGTTTACGAAAATAAAATAATATAACAGAGGAAAAAATGGAAAAATATATAAATGGGAAAAATAATTCTACACAGGCACTTACATAAACATCTAAGAGAATATACTAACAACATTAAAAACAACATTTAAAAAAGTTCGTAACTTTTATAAATTTTTCGGGTTAAAAAAAGTAATTACTTACAGTATGTATAATTTTGTATGGATTTTCAAATTTCGTGATCTTTTTTCTCTCTCCCCACAACAAAAGGTGATGTAAGTACTTTCCAAGATTCGTCATACAGTTTACCGTCGCACACGCAGACTGTGTAAGAAAATAATAATCATTAAGAATCATTGAAGCCAGGTGGACATAAAGACGGTGGCCGGAAGCGGGCGTTCCTATATGGTGGTGTTCACGGAGTAGGTCTATGCCCAGCAGTGGACTATGAAGGGATGCTACTATATATTACCTCGCATATCTTAAAGTTCTGTCGATATTACAAACGTTTTAATTCCCTTTAGAACATGAAGCGAAAACAGCAACCGAATTACCTTATTATTTTTTCAGAGGTTGCAAATTTATATCACTGGCCTCCGCGGCTCGGCGATGCCCGCGCATCCGCATTCTGTGCTCTGTCAAAAGATGTTATCAAGAACTCGTAAAAGAATTATCACTTAAAATTACAAAAGTAAAAGTATCTAGGTACTCTACTTAATGATTTACTGTAATAATGACCAATCTGAAAAATGTCAACGACCATGCTCGAACTGACAAATGTCCAAACTGAATAATGTCCAATCTGGAAAAGGATGTTGATTATCAATGAGCTTCAATACAAGGGTGACGATCGATGCAACAATGTTGCGACAAGTTGTCGGGCGACGCGACGCGCGACGCGGACGGCAGAATGTCTGCTTTCACGCAAGCGCAGGCGCAGAATAGAGCTAGTGCATCGATAAAATTGATTTATCGACCATTGAGCGTGACTAGAGCTCGCTAATGGCGCATTCAGACGTACCACCAGACAAATGTTATTGTGGAACAACGCCTTTTTAGGACGTAATAGCTCATCCTGTATAGGCTTCTGTCATACAAGCGTTTGCCCCCGACTTCTGTTGTATTTTCTACCAATTAACTATTCTATTTGAGTTCAATTTTCAACTAGGACAGTTCAATTGTGTTTTTTTACGTGTTCTGGATTTGATTTGTAATTTGTGATCAAAATCATTCATTTTTTAGGTACCTACCTCTTACAGAAGTGGAAACAGTTGAGAGGTTTCCGAGTTACAAACAGCCAGAGTTAAACTGTTGACTTTGGCTTAGTACTAAACCCACTTACAGTTGACGACATAGCCCAAAGGTTTAGCAAACTGAAGTGGCAGTGGGCAGGTGTAGTGTGGAATGGAGACCGGCACGCGCAGCGTAACATGCCCTTTTTAGCGACAGTGAAAACTTTATAAAACTTTGTATATTGAAATTTAAGTTATTTATTCATACGCAATATTACATTGAATTCAAATTTAACACAACAAAATACAATTACAACAATACATCATATCAGCCTGTAGACGTCCACTGCTGGACAAAGGCCTCCCCCAGGGATCTCCACGACGACCGGTCAATTACAACAACTTTATTATTATTTTTATAACTTTTATTTTATTGAAAGTCAAGTTAATTAATTATTAATAGAAATGAATTGAAACATATTACGTAGTTCTGGAGTAATTTGACAGACAGACAGACGTAAGTACATGTTGCACCCATAACATGCGCTAGTAATGGATTGAAATGAATGCAAGCAGCTCCGACTAATGTTCCCAGTTATTGTTTGCAAGAATTTCAATTTGCACCCGGCGAGTGTGAAATTTTCCCTTTTATGTAAGTACCTGGTCGTAAGTACCCAGCAGGCCGGCACCCGCTTTACATTGCATCGCCTGCTTTATAGCCCATCACTTATAATTAACGTCTTCATCTGGCGATGTAGTCGCTCGCAATGTTAATTGTATTAATGATGAAAGAACACTGTGGTAATGAGCAAAAACCCCTGGGTCCACGACGACTGTGGCAGTTGCTTTTTCAGAGTACAGCTGATGGACCAACCCGAAAATTCTGAAAAAAACTGGATCTTTATTGGTATTGATTCTTTAGGACAGAGGAGTCACAAAACCAGTTTGTAAGAAAGCATGAAGTTCTGCATTTGAAATCGTGTTTTAGAATCCATTGTATTACCACTTAAGTATAAAGTCCACTTTGTGACTTTGAAATTAATGGTAAGTACTCTATCTATGGTACTCTCCTATACAGAAATTTAAAAAAGTTTATTATGTTTATTTCGACCTTATTGCAATGAGTGTCAAAGACACTATCTAGGGATTGGGCCCCGATTAAAGGTGCGTGACTGTACCTACTGCATCAGGGTAGCGCACCAAGGTAGCGTAGACTCCCAGGTAGATGTTTTTGTGTTATACCTCTGGTGATCCTCGCATAGAGGACCGGTAGGGGGAGAGATGTGGGTGGACGCGGGGAATCTTCCGCAGTTTTTTTTGGAATAACATTGAATGTTATTGAATGATGAGACTGAGCGAAAGAGTCAGGTTCGCATACTTGGCTCTCCATTCCTCCTGCCTACCCCGCCAGGGACATAGCGTGAAGATATGTATATGTATGTATGTGTATTTAGTGTGTTCGTAGTAAATTAGTGTGGTTTTTGGAGAGAGCGAGCGAGGCTCCGAGCCGCGGCGCGGCGCGGGCGCAAAGCGCAACATCCCAAGTATGCGATCGCGCGCCGTCTCCCAAACCCTTCCCGGCCGGGTTTTTCATGTTTAATTGTTGTGTTAGGGCTGCCAGCTGCCAATGCATCAATGCTTGGAGCAACTCGACCATTAGCATTTTCCACCCGAAAATCCTGTCATTTTTCATGATGTCATTACGGATGAAAATGTGGGTCTGGGAAAGTTACGAAAACTTCTAAACTTTCCTAAAACTGAAAAGTCCGACAAAAACTAAACTAGCCTGGAAAAGTCAGAAAAGCTAACCTGACTTTGCCTGACATTATTTCCATCTACCCAAAGTGTGTCGTCTGAATTGAACTGAACCGAGTCATACAAATCAACAGCCTTTTAATTGTTCCCACTGCTGGGGCTCAGGCCTACCCTCTCAACGAGTGCGTTCGGGCTATAGTCCACCACGCTAGCCCACTGCGGGTTGGTGGACTTCACATGCGCCTAAGAATTTCTTCTTCGGCGTATGCAGGTTTCCTCACGATGTTTTCCTTCACCGTTTGAGTGCAGTCAGTACATGTACTTAAGTTTCTAGAAAAAAACAATTGGTACATGGCCCAGCCGGGGATCGAACTCCGGACCTTTCGATAT
Organism: Metalampra italica; assembly: GCA_949699065.1. NCBI lineage: Eukaryota > Metazoa > Arthropoda > Insecta > Lepidoptera > Oecophoridae > Metalampra > Metalampra italica. The sequence continues at coordinate 10,644,637 of OX452984.1, forward strand.
GATAGGTCGCGTCTTATCCCCTTGGCCACTGACGCTGAGTCATACAAAATATTAATGCGTGATGCTGGGTCAAATTTTGTTTTTCTAAAATATCTTGGAAAATTTTAAAAAATTTGAGTATAGAGTAAATAAACCGTCATTTTCCAGCAACATTTACGTTCCTTTCAGCTCAATCCGGTATTCAGGAGTTGGTGGTGTTAGCCGTTGCGAGGCGGGGGCAGCCCTGGGCGGGCCGCGCCGCCGCTTGCACGTTTAATTGCAGCGACGAGTATCATCGCATACTAAAATGCCCTTTAACTTTTTACGCGCCGCGCGTAATGACATAATCGCGAGTCTCGGGCCGCGCGACCCGCGACCCGCGACCCGCGCCCCGCGCCCGCGCAGCCCGCGCAGCCGTCCATCCTGCGCCCGCGCACGGTTTTTGCCCGCGCCGACATGTGCGCATGCCTTATGCTCCATATTTTTGCACGATTCCCGCTTCGAAAGGCCATTACTCGAGCGTCGAAAGAATAGTTTATTCCTCGCATGTCCAATTCCCCATGTCCAGTAGTCACCCACACACATGAATCAAAAAATTTAGCCACTCCTATGGATCAGTAATAAATAAAAATGTGTGTCAAAATTGTGTCAAATGTATCAAAAAATTGTCACTCACACATTCTCATTTTCAAACTCAATAGTGAAAAGATAGTTCCACCTCCTCCCGCTACTCCGCTTCCTTTGTCCGCACCCCCCCTGTAAATGGCACCATAGGTTCCGATACTAAATATGCAAGATGCGATCTCCACAGGGAGCGCGCGCGCCGCCAAAGAGATTTATACCTTCTTGCCCACATAAATGACGCTGTTTACTAAACATGTCAGTCTAAAACTCGATCCATATAGGCCAGTCGCATAGTCCCTCACTTCCTAGAGGAAGTTCTCTACTAAGGATTTTTATTTTTTATTATTATAGCTACGGGGGCAACAAGCAGGCGGGCCTCCTGATGTTAAGAGGCCACCGCCGCCCACAGACACCTGCTACACCCGGGGGGTGCTGGTGTCGAAGGGCTCTGTTGACTCTCTTCTTGAAGGACCACATATCATGGTGGAAAAGCGTCAGAGGGAAGGTCATTCCACATTATTATTATTTACTCTGTGTAAGTACAGTAACTGCACGTCAATCGAAACACCTTGAGCTAGCCTAGCCTATAAGCGCGACACAGACAGAGCGGTGCGGAAGCGGTGAGGTTTTTTTTTGTAATGTTCGAAATAGTATGTAGCCCTTCACATCAAAACCGCGCGATACCGCCGCGATACCGCGCGGTTTTGATGTGAAGAGCTACATACTATTTTGAACATTACAAAAAAACGGTACCGCAACGCCACCGCCACGCTTCCGCACCGCTCGGTGTCTGGATTTTCAATGCTATGAGAAACCAGTTTATACTGGTTTTTGATTCCACTGACATTGACCAATTTTTACTACCTACTCGATAATAAATTCTGCAAAAAACTTCAGCGTACTAAAACTTAATAAAAATGCTTCAAAAATGACTCACTTATCGCATGGTTATTAAGTGTTGTATTAGACGCGCCGGGCCGCCATGTGCCGTCGCCATCTTAAACCTGCAATTATACAAAATGGCGGCGCGGATTGGTTCGCGGGCAAAAAGCTGAGAGAGTGTTAATCGCGTCAGATTCGTCGTTAACGAAGTGTGATTGAACATAATTACATGCTCCCACACATGCACAGGCCGCATGCGTGTGTGTGTGACAGACGGACGGACGAATGCACCGGTAATTATCAAGATCTTTTCATTACTCATACTCTGAAAGAAGGTCTGAAGTTGCCTGAGTAGCGGGTTGAAAGTAATACATCTCAGCCCTAGGGAGAATCGCTTTCAACTGACAACTGTCAAATTATATAAAAAAAATACTAGTACTATTTTGACATTTCTATTGGACCATGGTCCAACTGTCTATACAGCCACTCAATTACAGCGCGATGTAAAATTGAAACAACATAAAGTTATGTAATAATTAAAGAATATATTTTTTAAATGACTTTATTATAATTATTACTGTCAACTATTTCTTTAAAATAACATAGATTTGGGCAAAATATTTATCATTTTTTCAATGATGGAAATGAAAAATAATGGCAGAATACCTGGCCGGCCACAGAAAAGAAAAACAAAATAGACAGGAAAGCGGCAATCCAATCTTCATTTGTTTTTTCGAGTTGTAGAGTTTTGTTTATACTTCCGTATAGCAGAGATTTGTATTAACACTCATTTTATGTTTTTGTTTTTACTTTCAGTGTATTCTTAATGAAAAGCACAGTGTTTCCCTCGGTTTCAAGACTTATTTAGAGGTCCCTCGAACTATTGGCGCCCTCGCTACGCGTCGGGCGCCAAACCCCGTCTCGGGACTTAAATAAGTTACTTTCACACCTAGGTTAACAATGTACTATTAACTGAGATGTTAAAAGCTTGTAAAAATAGAATCACATGTTGAATGTCGTTGAATGAATCAAATCAAATCAACAGCTTATTAATTAAATTAAATAAATTTTTATTTCGGAAATTCATCCATAGTGTTAGTAAACAATCTTAACCACTAATGTTCCCACTGCTGGGGCTCAGGCCTACCCTCTCAACGAAGGTGTTCGGGCTATAGTCCACCACGCTAGCCCAGTGCGGGTTGGTGGACTTCACATGCGCCTAGAATTTCTTCTTCGGCGTTTTGAGAGCAGTCAGTAAATATTACGTTTCGAGAAAAACCCATTGGTAGGTACATGGCCCCGCCGGTATCGAACTTCGGACCTTTCGATATGATAGGCTGCGTCTCATCCCCGAAGCCACTGACGCTTAATGAATGAAACGTCGAATGAATGAAGATTCATTTTATTTGTGGATGAAAATATCCCTAGATGAAATCAAAGGAGAAAGATTCGGTACTTTATCACACTGCAAATATAAGAGACATTTTTTATTCATTTTGAAAAAATGGGTAGTCTGTATTTGGTACGGCTGCAGCGTTTTACGTGAAACGTCTGTCGCATCTTGCTTTTCCTTCCTCCCTGCCGCAAATTTGGCACGGTTCACTGTGTATTATTTATTCTGTGGTTTCACAGGGCACCCTCAGTAGTTTTTCATTTGGATAATGCTGGTGATAGTAGTGATTCGTAAGTTATTAGAATTCTTGGTAACACCAGTCCTTTGTGCAGGGGTTATTCCGAACTGATCGTATGATCAGTTCGTGGTCGCATCTGATCACGCTAAAAAATCTCATCCGATCACAAGACTAAGAATTCTAAGAGAGTCATTACACGGTTGGTTTTGCTGTCAGTATAACCATGGTTTTACCACAGTCATGCGGTGACTGACGGATGAATGATGTCTAATGCAGTGACTGATGAAAATCTGCATACTTTGTTTTTTTCATCATTCAACCATCAGTACTGATAAAATTAAATGACGTTTGCATGACCGTCTAGGGTACGCCTAAGGATTTACCTGTCCTGTTATCTATTCTGTGCCTTTTTGGACAATTCAAAATCTGCAAATTGTAAAATAGTTACCTATCTAGCTTACACGCGAGTATTATTTGGAGATTTAAAGGTTTTTTTGTGGAATTTCTTTATGAAAATTTATTTACAGGTAAATAATAATAACGTAGCTGCATTCGTTCTCACCGGACTCTGGCTGATATAGCTGTTCGTCAATTGATTGTATCTCACAGGCCGTTCGTTACATTCGAAGCGCTATAAAGGGGTGTGCTCACGTATCCATTTCGTAATAAAGGAGGCTATAAAGACTCGCGCCGCGGCACACGGCTCGGAATACAGTATGGAAACGACTCACGAAATTAAAAAAATTAAATTAAATTAAATAGTATTTATTTCAGGCCGGTACAGCCCATAGAAAAAACACATACATAAAATCAAATTGAATAAAATTATAGTACAATTAAGAAGTCACGGTATAATAGCATTAATATTGAACATGTCATTAAAAACTATAGTAATTAAGTACATAATTATTATTTGTAGCGATAGTTTTCGAATCTATTTATATTATGTTACATCCGTGACTTTGTTTAAGAAGTATCCTATAACTTATGTTATTCTAGGATATAAGTTATTGTGTTGCATAGCAAGTTTCATCAAAATACGTTCAGCCGATGTGGCAAACTGAATCCTATTAATATCTACGTGTATCTAAAAATGATAACGTGTGGATATTTGTTTGTTTGTTAATCAACGGCTGAACGGATCTTGATGAAACTTGGTACCTTACATCCAAATGGAGGAAAGGTATTTTTTACACATTTTACATCATGAATAAAGAACTAAGCGGCATAAAAGAACCTGTTTTGGAATGTACAAATGAAGCTCTGTCACAAGCACCACTTGACGTAGCAAAAAAAATGCACAGACACGGAGAACCCTTTCCGTTCCACTTTCCTTGCCATTGTGGTCCGGAACCTTAACAAGTATGAACATACTTACGTGTATCATCAACAGCCTATTAATCTCCCCACTGCTGGGGCTCAGGCCTACCCTCTCAACGAGGGCGTTCGGGCTATAGTCCACCACGCTAGCCCAGTGCGGGTTGGTGGACTTCACATGCGTCTAAGAATTTCTTCTTCGGCGTATGCAGGTTTCCCAACGATGTTTTCCTTCACCGTTTGAGAGCAGTCAGTACATGTACTTAAGTTTCGAAAAAAAACCCATTGGTACATGGCCCGGCCGGGGATCGAACCTCGGATCTTTCGATATGATAGGTCGCGTCTTATCCCCGAGGCCAGACGTGTATAATATTGGACATCCAGTTTGAGCCACTGACTACGTAGTGACTCTACTGTACCCTGGCTGGCGGCGGGCGGCGGGCGGCGGCGCGGGCGCAGCGCCGGCGGCGTCGGGCGGGGGGAGGGGTGGGCGGGGGGGGGGGTATACCGGCGATGCGCCGCCGATACGGCCTGCCCAAATATCTTCATTAGCGAATAGCCACACACTATAGATCAGTTGTATGGTTGTCCAAACCGGAATACCACCATTTACCTAAAATTACAACCCAACGGATTATTAAAGCTATGGAAGGTGGCCGGAAGCGACCGGGTGAGGTGGCGTTCGTTGGGGAAGGCCTATGGCCAGCAGTGGACGCTAAAGGGCTGATATGAGATGATGACGCTGTATGTTTATTACAAAATAAATATGAATATGATGATTATTGGAAAATTGAAAAATAAACAATGCTTATTATGTTTAGCCATGTCTAAATCTAAATTAATATTATAAAGCGTAACACAGACAGCGCGGCGGCGGTGCGAAAGCGTTGCGGCGGCGAATCTGCGGAAAGCGAATAAAAAGCGGAGCCCTTCAGACAACCGCTAGCGCGATATACCGCTAGCGGCGGCGGCGCGGCGGCGGTTTGTATGAAGACCGCTCCGCACCGCGCCGCGCCCGCGCCGCTCTGTGTAGGGGCTCTCATACACTACAAAGGAATACAACGCGCCGCCGCCGCTCCGCAACGCCTGTCTGCGCTAATCTGTCAAATCAAAACGTCAAATCTGTGCGCGCGGTTTTGTCGCTTTCGCCGTCGCACCGCCGCCGCGCCGCTTTGATGTAACGGGCTTCATACTATTTCGAACATTACAGAAAAACACCGCAACGCTTTCGCAACGCCGCCGCTCAGTGTGTGTTACGCTTAAAGAGGAAAGATTTGTATTTTTGTGTGTATGTTTGTAATGAATAAACTCAAAAATCAACTTACTAGGAACTTTGTCTCAGCGATCGTATACAGTCAGTCAATTGAGTTAGAATGAATATTATGTTTATGACCATTCATTCTCTACCTACTTAACTTACGCCACAATGTTACAGAAGCAAATTGTAAGTACAGTGGACCGCACGTCAGTGGATACACTTTTACCATGAGCTGGCCTAGCCTATTAGGGAGTCTCAATACTATGAGAGACCAGTTTATACTGGTTTTGTTTCCACTGACGTGCGGTCGACCGTACTACAAATCAAATCATCCCTGTATGCTATTTGACATTAGGTGGTGCGGAACCCGCTCTGAATTTTGATCACCCCTACAAGTCTTGAGACGACGGTGGAAAAAGTGTGAATAATCATTTCGCGAGTGGAATACCAAATAGTTCTCGTCTGGTTGGAAATCACTTTGATACCTTTACCTATATACAGCTATTCTCCTATTCTGTATTATCTGCAATAATACTAATCATTCACACAGTAAAATCAACATGGACAGTTATCCAAAGTGCGGTTTTCCTCACGTTTCCTTCGTGGTCTTAACCGGGACCCGAACCTGGATCTCCCGACACACTCAAACGTGCGCCTACGCGCGTGTGAGAATGAAGACATCGGCTGCAGGGACCGGCAATTAACAGAAACACCATACATTTGAGGGCAACGTGTAATTTACACGTTGAGGCGGCGTAGGTGCCGCGGGCGGCGACACGTTCGAGCGGCATCGGCACTAATGGACGTGTTTGTAGATCTGTGGTGGACTGATTGGAATAATTACACCACGGCCCACGGGGTCTCGCATTAAAAGTGAGCCGGTGACAAACTACAAAGTTTCGATTCGAAAAGGAAGGAAGTTATTTCACTAGGGATCTCGCCACATAGTAATAAGCGGGACTAAATACCGGTAGCAAATGTATCGGTATCAACAATACCGGTATCACAAAAATACCGGTATCTCATAAATACTGGTATTTAAATGTAGTTACAGTACAGACAACCAAAGCTATCGACATAGCTCAAAATGTCGGGGGTAGACGAGTTCTCAGATTAGATTTATTTATCACACATTACAAATACTAGTACATAGTGTCACTTACGTAAAAGGTCAAAGTTAATGTGATCGTCAAAGAATCGAAATGGAGACCACGTGGAGACAATCAAGTGGACACCACGAGTGGGTAAGCGTAGTGTGGGACGCCCCCCGGCTAGATGGGCGGCTTGCGGTCCAGCAGTTGACGATGATGATGTAATGTTATCTAGTAAGGTATCGGTATCTAAGCGGATACCGGTATTTCTAGTCTGCTATAGAAACCCGAGTTAGAGAGTAATACTTTTTTTTTTTTTCAAAAAATTCATGAAAAACCTTATTGAGACAAACATCTTCCCTTCTCCCTTCCTAACCTAACTTACCTCTCCCTCCAAAAAGAGTTTGTGATTTGTTTTGAGGAGTATGCCTCCTTACCCTGGCCTGCAATGTCTCCACACATCGGCAGTAACTCTTGCGCATGTGATATCGGTATCAAACGCGCCGCGGTCAATGCTGTCGAGTCGGACAAAAACAAAAGCACCGGTTTGATTTCAATCTGACGCGCGCGATTTATTGGGCACCACCCGCCCGGCCGCCGCCCCCCACATACGTCATCTACTAACCACCTACATTGTCTTATCAGATAGGCCTTTAAGAGCCGCAGATGTGCGGGCAGCAGCGGGCGGCGGGAGGAAGCTCGTCCTTTCCAGTGAATGTTATGGATATCAAGTTGAATAAAATCAAGTAAACATGTTGATATTGTCAATGTCGCAATCTCTGGCAATTTTTTAGGGTTCCGTAAAAAAGGAACCATTATGTGAAGTTCCAAATCCCTTAACCATAAATATACTGCCTAAATGTCTACTTCCATAGGTACATAGATGAGTTGGTATAGTTACATGCAGAATAAAATATGATATAAATCTATTATAAAATTGTATGGAGTATAATAGTATTCCTGTACATTGAAGGGATTAATAAAACTATTGGAATACGTTATATAAGCTTATCTGAACCCAAAACACTTTTCAAAAAATTTCTTGTTTGTCTGTTTGTGCCCGCATCACGCTAGAACTACCAATCCGATTTGAACCGGGTTTTTTTGTTTGAAAGCACGTGGTCTGACTTAAAATCTGGTGTACTTAGATTTTTTTAATTCCAACCCTAAAGGGGTGAAAAGGGATGTTAAGGTTTGTACGGGAACAAAAATTTACATGCCGCGGGCAACAAATAGTAAGTAACATAAACGGTCCTTTTTAATGCGAACAAAGTCGCTGGGCATAGCTAGTATTTAATAAAATTCGAAAACAAATATTATATTAAATACTTACCTAGTTCCCTATAGTTATAAAATATAGTTTTTTGTGCATTACATTGCAACTCTTTAATTGCATTGGCATCTCGTTAAAAATGCAATTTAAAAACCTCATTTCGCGTTTGTATCGCAAAGCAGATGTTTTGTTTAAATAATAACATGTCCAAGGGCGCCGCGCGACGCGCCGTGATGGTTCCGTCTATTATTTTTATTGTATAACGAGCTTACTGATTATTTAATTGACATCAGCTTCAGTTGGGCACCGTCATTACAAAATAAGTTAATGTATTTTATACTTACATTGTATATAGTTTGTGTAAACAATACACTTGACTATGATTAGACCTCGTCTTCATAAGTATTTTATTACCAGTGTTGTAGCAGCAAAAAAAACAAAATGTTGTCAACAATAACATAAATAACCTACTATATAATTAATTTGACATTTCTACCAGCTTTCAATGCTACTAAATTTACGTCACTAGAGGTAAGCTAAGGGCAATTTGCCACGTTTGACGGTACCTAATGAATAAAAAACTTTTATACTTCTAACAGCGAGCTATGCCTATATTTTATTTGCACCAAACTTCAAGAATTTGGTCCAAAACACCCAAAGCGTTAGTAATGTTTATTCTCTGCCCAAAGGTTTCGTGGGAGTAATTTCATACAGTGTTCTTCAATTGGTTTCATCTAAGGGGTACTTAACTATTCCTATTTGTTCCCCGCCCCGGGGGGTCGGGGGGAGGGTTGTCTGAGATTGTAATTAACCCGCAGCATCCTTCATTATCCTCGTCCCAAATAGACAATTAACCTTCGCCCAGAATATCGCGTAAACGCCGCTTTGTGCTGGATGAAGCAGTTCACATCATAATGTCACTCGGTCCCCGGTCCCCGCAGCTACATAGCGCTGGAAACGATAAATGTGTTCTGAAATAAATGAAACGGCGATCACAATATATCAGCAATGGTCGCAGTGGTACAAGCCTGGGTGAGCCTTAAAAGAGGCCAACAAAACTTACGGCCTATCCTAAAGGCGAAAGTTTGTTACTCTCTCACAATGTAACTGCTGGACGGATTTTGATGAAACTTGGTAACGTGATAGGTTATAGCCTGGAATACCTTAATAGTTATTTGTTATGCAAGGCTGCAAAGTTGGTTATTATTGTGCGAGTACTAGTATTGAAACCGAAGCAAGCGAAGGATTCTATTCAAAGATAGAATCCTGAGCGTAGCGAGGGTTTCAAGGTACGAGACGCAAAATAACTTACACAATTTTTCACTTCACTACAGCGAGGAAAATACTAGGTGAATTGAATCCTTTCGGCGGTTTAGAACCACAAATAATAATAACCACAACTAGAATTGACCACTTCTTTAAATGTCTACCTTCTACAAATTAGATGAAAAGTTTTAAAAAGTTTTTTTCCAGGTGCAGTTTTCCACGCAGATTCGAATGAGAAAGTATACCCTTCCGAGCTTGTGAGGTGAAAAGGCTATTTTTAATATATAATAACTGTTCGCACGAGAACAAAATCCACGCGGCAACAGCTCTGCCGTGCAATTTATAAACGCAGTAAGACACATTACTGCGTTTATAATTTTATTACATATTTGACATCGTTGTGATGAGATCTTTCAGAAACAAAGACCCGTTTTTCGCTACGTGCAATAGAAGTGAGAGAAACAAAAACTATAAACACCATACCACCATACAACACAACGTACAATCAAATTTTCAAAAGCGTTTTACTCAAAACTGTCAAATTGTCCTTACTGCGTTTATAAATTGCACGGCAGAGCTAGTGCCAAATAAACTTACAGCGCCGCCTCAGCTAGCTTCCTTGTGTGCCCCGGCCGCCCCACCTGCCCCGGGGCAGCCATTAGCCTCACAAAGCGACTCTGTGTCGTCCGCTTCCTGAAAACGAAACACAGCCGTAATCACGTTCGGAGGGAGGTGGCAGCGACGAGCTCATGCCGACGCTCGGTCCAGTCACTCATTACGGCCTAGGGCACCACCTCCGGCGAGTAACTGTGGGTTAGCAGGCTGCAGTGGCAGTGGGCAGACTAACGGACCGGTGAAACGCCGCCAGGGGGATGTTTGTTTGTGACTGTGAACATCAAATTGCCAAAAACGTAATTTTAGAATTTCATATTATATTCTGTTCGGAGACTTCATCATCAGCCTGCTCTAGTCCACTGCTGGACATAGGCCTCCCCCAAGGAGCGCCACTGAACTTTAGAGACTTAAGATTTTGGAAAAAAAAAACGTTTTTTAAGTCCGGCTCTCGAGGGTTTCGGAACTGTATGTTGTTACAGTCTTGTTATTTTGAGCTTTTGTGTTTTCTATAAGCTATTAACAGCTTATAAACACAAAAATAACAAGGAAGTCCTTTTTAAAGGACCATCAGTTAATGTTAATTTGGACCAAAGGTACTTAGGTCGTAGGACACAAGGAAAAGCTAAAAAAAATTACTCTGGCTCTGAACTGATCTTTAAAGCCAAGGCCGTGGACCTTAAGGGTCGAATCCCTCATTCTATTGGTGAGAGTTGTATCCCAACAGTGGAGTATCATGACCGTAGTTGGCGGCGACCCTAACCGCAGCTGTAACGAAGTTACCCCGCAGCAGACGGCAAGATATTAACATAATAGCGAATATAATATAGTAGTCCGGGACGCTTAACGAGATCCTCGCGCTCCGCCGGCGCTCGGTATTGGAGCCTCGCGCCCGCGCCCCGGGGCAGGCGGGGCAGGCGGGGCAGGTGGGGCGGGCGGGGCGCGGGACGGATACTGGAGATAGATCACTATTCAATGAGTAAAATGTTTGAAAGCTGGTTGAACTGAAACGAATGTTACAAGAAATTTAAAAAAACGAGACAGTAAAGTGGAGCTCTATTTTTGAATCGCTCGCCTCGCTTCGAGCGGTCGATTCTACTGATTTTTGTATCGGATGTCGATGAAAAATTAGTAGAATCGCTCGCCTTCCTTCGAGCGTTCGATTCTACTAATTTTCTATGGATTCTGTTTCGGATGTCGAAGGAAAATCGACCGTTAGAAACGAGACGAGCGACTCAAAAATAGAGCTGGAACTCTACTTTTGAATCGCTCGGCTCGCTTCGAGCGATCGATTCCACTAATTTTTGTATCGGATGTCGAAGGAAAATCAGTGAATCGAACACTCGAAGCGAGGAGAGTGATTCAAAAATAGTGCTCCTGGTCGTACAATAAGTCATGTATTAAAATTTACTAATAATTTTAGGCATCCAGTCTGTGATTTTAGGTAAATCTTCTAAAGAGTGATTTTTTATCCCAATCGCAAGCTCTATTTAACATCGTCACTTTCTGTTCCACTCTGTATAAAAGTACGGTCGACCGCACGTGCGAAGAAAAACACCTGCTCGAAACGTCGGGTCAAAGGTATTTTTACCTTTTTTTATTTAAGTATATTTACTTCGCGTATTGGATCCATGTCTAAAATGAATACAAAGCGCGAAAATCTAAACTGTACTAGCCACCTAAGTACACCTTACCTCTGCTTACCATCGTAGGTACCTACCTACCTATACAAAACCAACTGGTGCATTTCTCCTGACGTCAATTACAAGTAATTTGTTCCACATTTTGTAAAATAATCCTCTCGCCGAGTCCGAACCCCGGTCCCCGGCCGCTGTAACCCGATACCCTAATCCCAACACAATTACGTTGTCTGGTGTGTCTAAATGAGAAAATAACCGAATGTTTCATGCCCTGCTTGCTACCAGCCGCCAGCTCCGGGCTACGCCGTCGCCGGGTACAGTCGCCAGGGAAAGCCGCTTGTCAATAATAAACTAGAGTCGCGTGAGCTTTAGATGAAACAGTTTATAGTGTTCCCTCTCCCGCTTGGCCGACTTTTTCTATAGTCCATACAATATACAAATGTGGCTCAAAATAAATCAATTACCCCTTAACATGTCCCCACTGCTGGGGCTCATTCGGACTATAGTCCACCACGCTAGCCCAGCGCGGGTTGGTGGACTTCACATACGCCTAAGAATTTCTTCTTCGGCGTATGCAGGTTTCCCCACGATGTTTTCCTTCACCGTTTGAGAGCAGTCAGTAAATGTACTTATGTTTCGAGAAAAAACCCATTGGTACATTGCCCGGCCGGGGATCGAACTCCGGACCTTTCGATATGATAGGCCGCGTCTTATGCCCGACGACACTGTGACGCTGTCTCGGTCGACTTATTCACATGTAGTAAATCATCTATAGGATTGTATGTTAAAAAAAAATAACGCTTGTCAATTCCGACGGATTTCATATTAAATAGGATAATCATATTTCATTGATTTATGTCTAGCATTAAATATTCATTGTTTTAAACACCCTTGTATGTCAATAATTTTTCTTAGTTTTCAAATGTAATGCAATAAATAACTACTGTAACATTGATTGTAACCATTGTATTAACTAATAGTTAGGTTACATTTTTTTAATTTATTATTTTTACATAATTAATTAAAAATAATTACCTATTTATTTATTTAATGCATAACCTACCTCATTAGATGATTATACAATAAATTACCTACTTAGACAGTGTGGGCTGCATCTGCACACGACTATCGTCCTTAAGCTGACAAACCCCTTTTCAGTCCGTCTGTACTCGAGTCGGTATTTAATAAGTAATGCACGCGGATCCAGGAGGCGTGATTATGTTTTAATGAATTCATAAGTGCACTGCGGGTTTGGGTTTCGTGTAGTTTAGTGAACAGATAGCTTAGTGGTACTTCTCATGCCAAACCAGTAAACCAGTACCACAGATTACATAATGTTAGGCAAGTTACTCTGTTTTTTTTAATATTTATTCACTTAATTTTGTTGTATTACTACAAAACTTATTTTGTTCACTTGCAGTTATACAACGTCGTCTTTTTATTTTACTGCATACTCCCGCAACACATTTTGTAACGATTTACTGTAGATAATACTGTTATATGTCCAATCTGAAAAATGTCCAATGACCACGCTCGAACTGAAAAATGGCCAATCTGAAAAACGTAATTACAATCTGAAAAATGTTAAATCTGAAAAAAGTCCAATCTAAAAAAGTCCAATCTGAAAAACATCCAATCTGAAAAACATCCAATCTAAAAAAGTCCAATCTGAAAAACATCCAATCTAAAAAAGTCCAATCTTAAAAAAAGTCCAATCTAAAAAAGTCCAATCTGAAAAACATCCAATCTAAAAAAGTCCAATCTTAAAAACGTCCAATATAAAAATGTCCAATCTTAAAAACGTCCAATCTAAAAAAGTCCAATCTTAAAAACGTCCAATCTAAAAAAGTCCAATCTTAAAAACGTCCAATCTACAAAAGTCCATTCTTAAAAACGTCCAATATAAAAAAGTCCAATCTCAAAAAACGTCCAATCTAAAAAAGTCCAATCTTAAAAACGTCCAATCTTAAAAACGTCCAATCTAAAAAGTCCAATCTTAAAAACGTCCAATCTAAAAAAGGGCAATCTGAAAAACGCCCAATTTGAAAAATTTCCAATTTGAACATTTTCAAATCTGAAAAACTTTGCATATTAATAACTATTTGTTGTCTAGTTTAAATGTCAATCGGAATTCGATGGCAAGTTTTGAAATCCTCAAGGCTATTAGAGTGCTATAGGAAACTCCTTCAAACATGACCTACCTATACTATATCGAATACGAGTCTGGTGTATCACTCATCTGGAGTCCCGTCAAATTGAATCAGCCGCAATCCTCGGGACATATTGTCCCGCCGCGGGACTGCGCGACTACGGGACAGATTCAATCTCTACACTTGATCCAATCTGCTGATACGACTGTACTCTCGGGGGGTCGCGATCTGCGGTCTATCATTTGTTTTGGAAATTATAGCCGACTCCATCTTCTGCATAAAAGTACATTGACCCCATCCATACCAATTTTACTGTACTGTCGAAGTATACATGGAACGCGCTACGGTACGCGGGGAATTGGACATTCATTGATTAGACAAACGTTACAAGTTAATCTAGATAATTTAGAAAATCCCATGTTTAAAGTCTACAACCATTTAAAGGTAACATGGTTTTGGAGTGCAGATAAGAATAAACCAACTTTATCTATTGAACAATGGGAATGACTGGCCTGTTGGCGTAGTGGTAGTGACCCTGCCTACTGCGCCAAAAACCGTGGGTTCGATTCCCACCCGGGACCAATATTTGCGTGATGAGCATAACTGTTGGTTTTCGGATTCTGGGTGGTTGTATGTATTTAAGTATTTATTTAAAAGTATTTATGTATGTTTATCAGTTGTCGAGTACCCATGTACAAGCTTCGGCTTAGTTTGGGACTAAGCAGCCGGGTGTAAATTTGTCCAAACATTAGTATTATTATAATAGGCCAAAGGAAGATTCCTAGACCTCGGGAATCGCGAAAAACTTGAGAAATTATGATATTGAATGTGAAATTTAGTAAAAGCAAAAAAAAAAATTTTTTTTTTTGGACGTCGATAATATTTTTTATTCAATAACTTTCCCCATACCACCATTGCCAGGTGTTTTAATACATAATACATGTTGTTTTGAATTTCATCATAATGGATCCAGTAGTTTTCTAGTTATCCGCCTGACAAACAGATATACGAAATATCTCAGTTGTAAGAGCATCCGGGTATACATTGTTACTGGACCAAATCAAAACAATTCGCATACAATATCCGAGTCGGAGACGAGACACCGGGCGGAATCGTCGTAAAAATCAGCGCTGCTATAAGGCTGCGGCCACATTAGGTGTGGCCACAGAGCAACAATAGTTGCCTAACGAAGCTAGTGGCTGACATACATTTATAGATTGTTTATTTATCTATGCTAGGTTCTAATGTCTTACACAATCGACATTGTTCCTTTAAAATAAGAATTTATGATAAAAGCCTTCCCTAAAATGGAAGATACTGGTCAAATTGTCACTATTTGTAACGCAGATACGCAGTCAAGGTTTATTATATGATGTCATAATAAATTAAAGTTAATTAAATAAAATAAACAAGTTATTTGAATCATCATAAGCCTGCACTAGTCCACCGCTGGACACAGACCTCCCCCAAGGCGCGCCACTGAACCCGATCCTCGGCTCTCCGCATCCAGTCACTGCCAGCCGCCCTGCGCAGGTCGTCGCTCCATCTAGCCGGGGGCGTCCCACACTACGCTTGCCTAGTCGTGGTCCACTCTACACGTCTAATCTGTCAATGACATCTTAAAGACTCATTTCAAAGCTTGTTGGGACGTAGTTATCGCGCTGTATTTCTCCCGCTTCAGAGCGTCATTGGCCTCGGGGATAAGACGCGACCTGTCATATCGAAAGGTCCGAGGTTAGATCCCCGGTTGGGCCATGTACCAATGGGTATTTTCTCGAAACTTAAGTACATGTACTGACTGCTCTCAAACGGTGAAGGAAAACATCGTGGGGAAACCTGCATACGCCGAAGAAGGAATTCTTAGGCGCATGTGAAGTCCACCAACCCGCACTGGGCTAGCGTGGTGGACTATAGCCCGCACGCCCTCGTTGAGAGGGTAGGCCTGAGCCCCAGCAGTGGGGAGATTAATAGGCTGTTGATGTTGATGATTTCTCCCGCTCCCGCTCCGGCGGGCGCCCGCTCGCGGCGCGTGCCCGCAGCCGGCGCGGCGGCGGGCGGGCCCGGGCGCCGCGCACGGACTGGAATTAACGCGATAATGCGGGACTCTATCAACAGACGCAATTAAAATTACTCGTATTTTTGCTGAAACGAACTTAACAATATTTGCCGCGTCGCTGAGCTCATACTTTCGTCTCTTTGTTATTCTTTCATTAGCATTTTGTACAAGGATTTTATCAACTGACTAGCGACTAGGACTCTCCAAAATGAATGAAATTAGCATTGTACGGATCAATCAAAGTAAAAATCAATAAAAAAGAATTATGTTATTTATTGCATTGCATATGAGACTCATTATGCGTATCCTAGTCACCGCAGGCCGCAGCCTCAATGTGCAAATTTTGGCCGCGCGTGTTTGAAGTCTCACATACATTGCGAGGCAATACAACAGGTCGCCACCGCCACCGCAGGCCGCGTGTGTCTGGGTCTGGGATACGCTTTATTGTGAGTAGGTACAATGGGTGCATTTATATCGAAATTATTGGGCATAATAATTAAGGCCATAAATTGTGGTGGACTTTTGTTATAGGCTGTTGGGTGACTATGCCGTATGTTTAGCAGTGTGAGTAAAGCTGTGCCGTGTATGGTTCCGTCTCATTTGTCATATTATTTTATGAGTGCGCTGGCTGAGTGGGACCGAGCAGTTCAAAAGTCACGCTTTCTCCGGCGCGTGGGAACCCCCCGCGACGACGGCGGCGGCGGCGCCGACTCGATGACAGCCGATTGTCGATTTGGAAGCCTATGTCTCACAGTGATTTCTAATTGCCTGTTTTTTTTACACGAATTCAATGACCGTCTTTCGGAAAAATTGTATAACGAAAAACATGTAAGTAATTACTTTTGAAAGCTTGATATGTACTTTCTTAGGTTTAAAAGTTACAAATCTGCCGCCAACACAACAATATATGTGTGACCCTCTCTCCACCCTTCGCGACGAGTAAGCGCTAAAATGGCTTTTTTTCATATATAGTTTTACGGCCAATTGGAGACAATTCTAAAGGCCAAATCGTAGTTTAAAATCACACTAATACATAAAACCGCACCACGGCCTCCAGGGCACAACTAGTCAATAAATAAATGTATGTATGTCTGCTTGAAACACTGTATCTACTAAACCAACCGCCAAATACCGTTACCAGAATAACTTTCCGTTCCCACATTCATCAATAAAAGAAAGTAAGTATTTATGAAACAATTAAGCACTAAATACATTATTAAAACAACCCCATCGACGTGTAAAGTCAACATTTTCAACGATTCCCACATCACAGTAACTTTTTAAATCAAGGCAACAATATAGTTACCCTTTCGGTGATGAAGTGGATCGACTCCACTCAAAGGCTAACCCTCCAGGCTCTCAAAGACAAAAGGCCGCCATTTCTCCTCGATTTAGCTCTATTTTGCAAACAGCACTCCACATTAAGAGCTGTTGACTTTAAAGCCAATGTTTAAAAGTGTATTTATGCAATTTGTTTCGTATTTCAACAAGTATTTCTTATTTCACATGGGAAATTATTTTCATTCTTAGCCTAATAATATTAGTATTGACTTCCCACGGAGAGTATCGCCCGTAACTAGTAAAGTAAAACTGAATACGTAATTTTTTTACGAAATAAAACGACACTTTAAAAGGGATTTATCGTAATTTCATTTGGTCAAAAAAGTGTAGTGAATTTTATAAGCGCAGTGTGGGACGCTACCCGGCTAGATGGAGCGACGATCTACAGGCGTCTGCAGTGACTGGATGCGGAGAACCGAGGATTGGGTTCAGTGGCGCGCCTTGGGGGAGGCCTGTGTCCAGCAGTGGACTAGTGCCGGCTGATGATGGTGAAGTCAGTTTTACCTCTCAACACACGATTGTATGTACGATTCTAGCTTCGAACGTCAATCTCCTATGTGTAGTAGGACGTTTGGGGTTTTACCCGTTGTCATTGAAACTAAGATGATTTGAAGTATTTTTTCGATGATTTATATAAATAAATAAACGGTAAATAAATACACGTGATTGTGCCATAGTATTATATTTTCATCATCATCAACAGCCTATTAATCTCCCCACTGCTGGGGCTCAGGCCTACCCTCTCAACGAGGGCGTGCGGGCTATAGTCCACCACGCTAGCCCAGTGCGGGTTGATGGACTTCACATGCGCCTAAGAATTTCTTCTTCGTCGTATGCAGGTTTCCTCGCAATGTTTTCCTTCACCGTTTGAGAGCAGTCAGTACATATACTTAAGTTTTGAGAAAAAACCCATCGGTACATGGCCCAGCCGGGGATCGAACCTCGGACCTTTCGATATGATAGGTCGCGTGTTATCCCCGAGGCCACTGACGCTCTCTCTCTCTATTACATTTTATAATTTCAATTTCAATTACATATTTATTATTACAACCCACGACCCTCTGGCATTCATAATCAGGACACTTACCTACTCTATATTTTTCTTATATCACTGGAAAGGTCGACTGGCACAGATCCCTCAGTGAAATAAGTCCGCCCGCAAGCACAGCGTTATAGCGAAGCGTTTACAAGGAAAACCTTTCTTTATTTATATTTTGTAAATTGGCTGACTTTATAAAACTGTGCAATAATCCGCTGGAAACGTTTGTGATTGAATGGAAGGTAAACACGGTAAAAGGATTTGCTACAAAGCGCAGCGAGTTGATTGCGGAGCCCTGCAGCCCCCGCCCTGCGCCCCCGCCGCGAGGGTGCTCCGCTGAGGGACCGCAGCATGCAACCAGCCAACTCCCATCATCAATGTGACTTAACCTTCCGTTTTCCACCTATTCATAGTAACAGTTACTGGCATTTATAGAATAAACAGTCTTTATCTATTAAACTACTTACACACTGGGGCGGTGGCGGTCACAAATTATACCGGTACAGTTTTAAGCGGTATTTTTCAATATTACAGTTGATTTTACACATGAGCAGAATTTCAATCAATTATAGGCTATAATATAAAGCACACAATCCCACTGCTATGTAAATGTGCAAGTTTGTTAATTGCTCAACCACGCTGTAACGGCTGAACGGATTCTGATGAAACTCGGTACAGTGTTAGCTTAAGTCCTGGAACCACCTATAGGATACTTTATTATAACGCGGACGCAGTCGCGGCGCATCCGCTAGTGTTATTCAAAGTACAAAAAAGTTATCTTGCAAGTAACTTTGACAAGTGGCATGTGAGCGTCAGTGGCGTAGGGGACAAGACGCGGCCTCGAAAAGGTCCGGAGTTCGATCCCCGGCCGGGCCATGTACCAATGGATTTTTTCTCGAAACCTAAGTACATTTACTGACTGCTATCAAACGGTGAAGGAAAACATCGCGAGGAAACCTGCATACGCCGAAGAAGAAATTGTCAGGCGCATGTGAAGTCCACTAACCCGCATTGGGCTAGCGTGGTGGACTATAGCTCGAACGCCCTCGTTGAGAGGGTAGGCCTGAGCCCCAGCAGTGGGGACATTAATAGGCTGTTGATATATAACTTTGACAAGTCATTTTACTAGTAATTTTACCAGTAGGATATGCAGGTTTTGTAAGTAGTTTTTAGTTATGTTGCTGATAATAGCAGCAGTAACAAATGGACTCTTAGGGCCTCTTACACCGCTTGCTGATAAAGTCCCAGATACCCTATCTACAGGTTATCTGACAGATAGCCTATTTTTTTGGTTTCACAGGTATCTGATTGCCTATATCTTATATATTTTATATAGTCTATCACACAGATTTATCTGATAGATTAGTTTATCACTAAGATTATTATCTGTAACAATATCAGGAAGTGGTGAAAGAAGCCCTTAGTTTGTTGTCTCGTGGTGGCGCATGACGCCGTCCCGCGTCGGTCGGCGCCGCGATATGTTATGCACCATTCGGTCGCGATCACAGGCAGCCAATACAACTCGCACATCACATGCGTATCGATAGATAGATAGATAGATAGATTTATAATTATTTACGGGTCTTACACACGAATAAGTTTTATTTACCTTGCCTCTCCAGTCAGCTCGTGACCACGGCCAGTGTAACCTGGTCGAAACGTCGGGCAAGGTAAATAAAACTTATTCGTGTGTAAGACCCGTAAATAATTATATAATTATGAATACAAAGCGCGAAAGTCTAAAATGTACGATAGATAGATTTATTTATTTCATTTCAACAGATTACAAACATTATACATAATTATATAAAGTTGCATCTAAAGGAACGATCGTCGATATAGTATACAAAAGAAAATAATTTAAGAATGTCAGTAGAAAAAAAAAAAAAATCCCAATCGGGGTGGTAAGGGACCAGGAAGGGAGGGAGGGAGGGGTGATCCAAAAATCTCTATTTTTCACTAACAAGAAGTCTATGACACAAAAAGGTTTATTTATTTATTTTGAATCTCCCCTAAAATTTAGTGAAAATAGAGGAGATACTTTTTCCGAAGAAAATTTGATCTAAGTTTTTTTTTCATACAATAGGTGTGAGAGAGATAACATACTCGTACATCCGAATGTAAAGGAATGTCATTTCCTTCTCTATTCCGCCCATTGTGTGGCATTGTTATTCGCATTTAAGTTTTTTTTAATAGGCAAAGGTACTGAATGAAATAGTTTAAGACGTAACCAAGTGTTCTGTAGCTTCCTGTGGATGCCTGTTTTAATAAAAAGCATGAGTATTAGTTAGCATACATCATCAATCATCAACAGCCTATTAATCTCCCCACTGCTGGGGCTCAGGCCTACCCTCTCAACTAGGGTGTTCGGGCTATAGTCCACCACGCTAGCCCAGTGCGGGTTGGTAGACTTCACATGCGCCTAAGAATTTCTTCTTCAGCGTATGCAGGTTTCCTCACGATGTTTTCCTTCACCGTTTGAGAGCAGTCAGTAAATGTACTTAAGTTTCGAGAAAAACCCATTGGTACATGACCCAACCGGGGATCGCACTCCGGACCTTTCGATATGATAGGCCGCGTCTTATCCCCAGGGCCACTGACGCTCACATACCTAGTTAGCATACATACCTAGCCATAATTATGTTTAGTATAAGTATGTCCCAAACAACCACGAGGACATTTGAAACCATTTATTCCCAAACCACGGGTATTTTAAAAATGTAAATGCATTTCCAGCCGATTCGTGTAGCCATTCAAAATAGGAACGTATTACGGCGCCAGTGAAAAGAACTGTCTCAAATTACTTTACATCTTCCGTCCCGCTCCGGCGCACGCGAGCGCGTATAGCCGTCCCTGTCCGACGCTATACAAACTCAGATAAACAAATACAAAAGGCCTAATTGAGTAACCAGTACAACGAGCGTCCCTTCGCGCGACTCTACAAAGTTACTTTTGCGGTTAGAAAACTGACCCTAGTGCCATTTTAGAAGCAACCGCTCAGGTTTTAAGGACTGCAGCTTGGATCGCGATGTTGCATTTAAGTTGGTGTTGCCGAGCGACTTGCCGTCAAGTGGTAAGGGGTTCGGCCCCGGGTAGGGAACTTAATTTGTCAACAATTTTCGATATTTGAATACGTTTCGCTGCTCAGTGAGCTTCTGTCGGCTTAAATTGTTATTTTTTCCTTGTACACGATTCTTTGACTCGCGCTTTTTTAGAAAGAAATAAAAATTCAAGACGTTTAGCGGAACCCGCGGAACTTTTACTTAGATAAGTGGCAGCGGGCAGGAGTCATCTTGTCTTTGATAACTTGGGACACAAGGGACTTTAATCCCCGAGATGGCTACGTATGTGTTTTGCAGCGACAGCGTGGGCTCCCCGCGAAAAATGCTAGAACGTAACCTTTGACCATGGTTTCGCGTCGGAAGAAAGCGCCGTGGAGTCTCCCCGTCCCTAATGCTGTAAGCTATTAGTCTCCAGCGGGGTGGTGATGATGCTGATGACGCCTTGGTGGGGGTGGTGTGTGCCCAACGGTGGTCTTCGAGTGTGTGGGTGAGGGGGAGGGCGCGGGAGGGACATCCGCCAATCACGGCGACCGGCGCATCCTCATTCCGCGCCAGGATGGAGCCAATTCCCGCCGCCTGCGCCTGCGCCGGCCTCTAAATACAGACATTACGGTCAAACAAAACGATATGGCTACTTCATATAAGAAAACTTTCTTCTATATACCGGCGTAGCTTTTAACAGACTTGGAAACTGTAGGTTGACTGTACATAGATAGATACATGTACTATGAGTGTACCTACACATGCTGCCAGTCATGATAGGACGTACAGCACAGAAACGTGGTCACTGACGGTGGGCCTGGTCCACGAGTTAAGGTCTCTCAGCAGGAGAGGGCTGTGCTCGGGGTCTCTTTGAGGAGATCCGGAACTGAGGCCACCTTAAATTACCGCTGGCACGTTTCTTGAGGAAACATCGTGAGGAAACCTGCATACGCCGAAGAAGAAATTCTTAGGCGCATGTGAAGTCCACCAACCCGCACTGGGCCAGCGTGGTGGACTATAGCCCGCACGCCCTCGTTGAGAGGGTAGGCCTGAGCCCCAGCAGTGGGGAGATTAATAGGCTGTAAATGATGATGATGACGTTTCTTGAACAAGGCGAAAAAAAATCATTACGTACTTCTGTTTATCAGGTACGTGACGATCATCATTGGTAATAATTTAAGTGTAATAAAACACAACAATCCGTTGGTATAGGTACTTGGTATCGTGACGCAGCCAGGAACTGGTGCTCACGGCTGTCCGTGCATGGGCCGCTGTCATCGCAGCCAAAGCCGGAGCCAAAGCTCAAATAAGAATTAATAAAATCGTAATCGCCGCGGCGTGGACGAAACAAACCCACCGCACAGGAGCCCGCGCACGTACCAATACCAATGATTTTGTTTTCAACTCTTCAATCAACAGCTTCGGTTTCCTTTGTCATACTCGTACAGAGTCTATTGTGTTTGATTGCTGACACAAGAAAAAAATCTAAAATTTTATGTATGCGTCTAGGTGAAAAAACTAAGCATACGATGTATTACTCGATTTTTAAAAATATTTTGAGATTCAGTTATTCTTTAACGAACTTTTATTACATCTATAGGCAATTACATTAAAATAATTACAAAGTAATCTATTATAATTGCCAAACCTACATGACAGAAAATTCATCATCATCATCATCATCATATCAGCCTGTAGACGTCCACTGCTGGACAAAGGCCTCCCCCGAGGATCTCCACGACGACCGGTCCTGCGCTAACCTCATCCAGCTGGGTCCCGCGACCTTCACCAGATCGTCGGTCCACACACTGCGTCTTCCGATACGTGGTCGCCACTCGAGAACCTTTCTGCCCCAACGGCCGTCAGTTCTACGAGCGATGTGCCCAGCCCACTGCCACTTCAGCTTCGCAATTCTTTGAGCTATGTCGGTGACCTTGGTTCTCCTGCGGATCTCCTCATTTCTGATTCGATCTCGCAGGGAAACTCCGAGCATAGCTCTCTCCATTGCCCTCTGGGTGACCTTGAGCCTTCTTATGAGGCCCATAGTGAGCGACCACGTCTCGGTACCATATGTCATCACTGGCAACACACACTGGTCGAAGACTTTCGTCTTGAGACACTGCGGTATTATATTGTAGAAAATTCATACTGTCACCAATTGCAATGTCAACATGACATTGCAGTTACTGTCAATTTCCTCAGCTGAAAGTCCTCACCACATTCGGATTTTGCTGCTTTTGATTTTGCAGCCGAATTATATTAATAATTATATTATTTGACAGTTTGGTTTTTCGACTACGCCGCGGGCAACTGCTTGCTTGCACCTCATAAATATACGCCAGCAAGATTTTTTTTGTATATTTGCAGTTCGCTGGAAGTGCGTCCTCCTGTAGAGTGTGTCCCAGCCCCTGGCGAGCCGGTAGCCGAGCGCTCGCCGAGCCTTTTGTCCGCTCGTCACAAGTGACTTTTAAAAATACTAACGACCGAGCTGTTTTCAGAAAACAATTTAAGATGCTTCCGTTTAACGGAAGGTTTATTTAGGCCATTGTGCGTAAGCGGATCGGTTCAGCGCCTAATTGTGGAAGAAAGCGGACGGGCGGACGGGCGGACATGTTGTTTTTATAATCAAATAAACATTAATAATGTTACGTGTCAAAACGCGGGGAAGTAATTATTGTGGGTTGTTGTTGGAACGGGCTTGACGGTGACGGTGACGTGTGAACGGAGAGTGTGGAACCTGGGGACTTGTGGGAACTCGCCTCACGTTCATGGGCTTGTGGGTTCGGACCTTGGCGATACTTCGAGCATGGCTCTTTCCTTAGTCCGATGAGCGACATGTGGTCAGGTAATATTACATGGGTAATATTACAATAGTTTTAGGGCCTCTTACACCGCTTGCTGATAAAGTCCCAGATACCCTATCTGCAGGTTATCTGACTTTTTTTGGTTTCACAGGCATCTGATTGCCTATATCTTATATATTTTATATAGTCTATCACACAGATTTATCTGATAGATTAGTTTATCACTAAGATTACTATCTGTAACAATATCAGGAAGTGGTGAAAGAAGCCCTTAGAGTTATCCAGAAGGCAGACAGACAAAGATCTTAGCTAGGGGTAGTAAGTATCCGTTTGGACGGATTCACGTCATCTTCTACACGTTGTAAAAAGTGCCTCCCACCTACTGAGATTTACTCATTCACAAAATAAGGATGGTAAGTACATACATATAATTTAGTTTAAGACCACTGCTGGACGTAGGCCTTCCCCATTGAACGCCATCACACCCGGTCCTGCGCCCACCGCATCCGCCGCTTCCGGCCACCTTCTTCAGGTCTTCGGTCCACCTGGCGGAGGCGTAAGTATAAGTCATCAACAGCCTATTAACATCTCCCCACTGCTGGGGCTCAGGCCTACCCTCTCAACGAGGGCGTGCGGGCTATAGTCCACCATGCTAGCCCAGTGCGGGTTGGTGGACTTCACACGCGCCTAAGAATTTCTTCTTCGGCGTATGCAGGATTCCTCACGATGTTTTCCTTCACCGTTTGAGAGCAGTCAGTAAATGTACTTAAGTTTCGAGAAAAAACCCATTGGTACATGGCCCAGCTGGGGATCGAACCTCGGACCTTTCGATATGATAGGTCGCGTCTTATCCCCGAGGCCACTGACGCTCTGTAAGTATAAGTACAAGAATGTAAATGTAACCGTCGGTAGCGCCACAGCATAAATAATAGCTCGTGGAATCCGTCGCGTATCACAACACAAATGACCCCATTAGACTTTTAAGAATACTCTCGCGTCGCCCGGCGGCCCTCGCGTGGGGCGGCGCTGTACTGAGGCGGGGGCCCACTCGGAGCGGGCATGTTGACTAACTTTTAAAAAGCATTACCACAGATTACTTAATAGTTCCTCACTCCTCTAAATTCTACGATAAATCCTTCACACTCCATGCCATTCGTCTTTGGAACACCCTTCCTGTCCCGATCAGGCGCGCCAAATCCTTAGTTGCTTTCAAGCAACAAGTCAAGGGACTTTTTCTCACCGACTGTGTCTGATCACTTCACTTCCCTCTTTCCTTCACCTGCTTAGAACTTTGTTGTTATCGATTACACTGTATGTATGTATTTATGTATGTATGTATATTGTATGCATGTATGTGTGTATGTATATATATTTTTTTGTATACCTATGTATTTAGTGTATGTAGATTTTTAAAATATGCCTAAAATTGCACAACCTACCTTCTAATTTGCTGTAAATTCTCTACCCAAAGGTTGTCTGGAAGAAATCGCTCTTAGCGATAAGACCGCCTAGATGTACATTACTGTATCTGTTTTTGTTTTTGTCTGTAATTTTTAAACGTGCAATAAAGTGTATTGAATTGAATTGAATTGAATTGAGTTCCTGCATTACTTACCATCAAGACCTTGGGACCAATCGCGCTATACTACAAGCCATAATCAAAAACGTCATGCTGCATCCACACGTTTGGCAAACCTTTACAAACGCAAGTAAAACCCCTGCTCCACACGTGTTGCCAAACGTTCGTAAAGAATTACAAAATCATTTTATAAATAAATAAAAATAGTAGAAGACGTCACAGTAAAAATAAAAACGTTAAAGTGGAAGTTGGCGGGCCGCACAATTAAGGGAAGGACAAGTGGAGTAAACTGGTGACACTTTGGTACCCAAGGGGGAATAAACGCAGAAGAGGCAGACAATACATGAGATGGGACGATGACCTCGTAAAAGTAGCGGGAAAAACCTGGACGAGGCTGGAAAGAGACAGAGAGACGTGGAAGGAGTCAGAGGAGGCCTTTGTCAGAGGACACACAGACGGCGAAACAAGTATCTGACATTGTCACTATTTAAACTTTCTTGTAAAAAGCATTTAGTCTGAGTAAAAGGCTATTTCATTTATTTTTTATAACATCACATTTCATTATCATTCATTCTGTAACTAACATTTCACTTCTTCATTTTATCTTCAACAATTTCCTGTACAATGCAGTAGAGTTTAATAATTTACCGATCAGCGTCTATTGAAATTTCAATTTCAACACCTCGGCAAGCTTTTGAAAACAATAACACCTTAGAATATACAACTAGCTTATGTATACTCTAAGTATAACACGGTGATACTTAATTATTATGGTGTGGTGTGGTGACATCATTAGAGAAGGCATATGTCCAGCAGTGAACAACGACTTAACAATTAATGACGATGAAATATTTTTACTAATGTTACCAATGTCACCAACGTTACCAATGTCACCAACGTTACCAATGTCACCAATGTTACCAATGTCACCAATGTTATTAATGTCACCAACGTTACCAATGTCACCAACGTTATCAATGTCACCAATGTTATTAATGTCACCAATGTTATTAATGTCACCAATGTTATTAATGTCACCACCAATGTTATTAATGTCACCAATGTTACCAATGTGACCAATGTTATTAATGTCACCAATGTCACCAACATTACCAATGTCACCAACGTTACCAATACAATATTTCGCGTAGGCCGTGTCCGCTGGCAGCGGCACCGCACCCCGATGTAATTGTGCGCGAAACTTATCACATTATGAAAGAGGCGCAAATCGACGAATCCTTTGATGTGAGACGCTAATTTGACAATTACCTCCCCCCCCCCCTCCCTGCGTGCCACCGGGCGCGGGAGGGCGAGGGGGAGGGGGGGAGGGACCCCGAGGGGCCGAGCAAACGTCGGGTTCCATTCGATACGTGATGGAAATCTGTCGATTTTAAATCTCCCTAATAGTTTTTTTTGTCCCCAGCCAGATAAAGAATTTACTTTAATGCGGAGAACTAAAAATCGGTTTCAGTGGCGTGCCTCGAGGTCTACGTCCAGCAGTGGACTGTTAAGAGCTGATGATGAAGCATCTTTATACACCGAAAAAACTATTACCTCAGTTATTTGGTTCTACATTAAATTTCGTCGAAATTGATCTTGAACTTCCATTTGTATAGATACACGTGGTCCTAAGATGTGCCAGTTATATCTGCGTTACAGTATATTGGTAATGGCGCGACCGGGGATCGAACTCAGCTCTCTCAACATGACAGGCCGCGTCTCCCTACTACGCCACCGAACGCTGTTGTTTGATGGTAACACCATAGAATACTTACATGGCAACATTCCCATTTATCTTTATGTAGTTTGTAAGTACAGTCGACCGCACGTCAGTGGAAACACTTTGGCATTGAGCTGGCCTCGCCGGGAGTTTCAATACTATGATAGACCAGTATATACTGGTGTTGTTTCCACTGACGTGCGGTCGACTGTACGAACCAGGCACTGGTTTGTGAGCATAACGCCTGGCCGTTGACGCTACTGTGATTAACATCACACGCCGTATAACATAACACGGTATGTACGAGTAAACACAAATATGTTGAAGATGATCTCGTGAAGAGTGCGTGGGAAGCGCGGGGCCCGGGCGGCCGGCTCCCGGGGTCCCCGGGTCCCCGGGTCCCTGGGTCCCCGGGTCCCCGGGTCCCCGGGTCCCCGGGTGCCCGCCCCGCCGCGGTGTTTGTCCGCGAAATGTTTTTAAACACCAACTACTTCCAAGCGCGGCTCGCGTTTCCACACAGCTGCGCGCCAGGGCTGTCACCGTTGTGAAATGAAATCGTGAGATTTATGAGTCATGAATCATTATTTGATCGTGACTCATGATCAAAATAATATATAATACAGATAATAATTATTATGTATAGTTTAATGCACTTGTTTAATTAGAAATAACAAAGTGTAAGTACGTCATACTTAATTCGTATTCTGTCTTATTTTTATCTCGGAGAATGTATTTTTCGTGATTTAATTCCAGGTCCATTTAATTCCAAGTCGCAGGTCCAGAGAGCCATACACACCTCACTGATCAGACAAGCCGTTTTCCTTTCACCATAAATTAGGTAAAGTGGCATTAAAATGTATGGAAATCCGCATAGTTTTCCAACTGCCAGTCTACGTTGAAAACGACTAGTATAAAGTTTTTTGTCCATCGTTGATCAACAAACTCCCATTCAATCATCGCACACATTTTAAAATTTTCTATAAAAAAACAATTAAATTCGTACTGCACCGACAGAGGCAACCCTAACACCCAAGCATCCGTGTTGACGTG
Organism: Metalampra italica; assembly: GCA_949699065.1. Classification (NCBI taxonomy): domain Eukaryota; kingdom Metazoa; phylum Arthropoda; class Insecta; order Lepidoptera; family Oecophoridae; genus Metalampra; species Metalampra italica. The sequence continues at coordinate 10,672,993 of OX452984.1, forward strand.
TCTTTTAAACTGAGCAAACACGAGCTCAAGACGGCTCGGGTTTCGGGATCGGTTTTAAAACAATATCCTAGCGCAGTCCGGCGCAGCCCGGCGCATCCAAACACGTCGGCACACACTCCACGACCAGGATAAAACAACTTCCAGGAACCTCTCCACCACGAGTAAACAGCCATGATCACTCATATTGGGTGTAGAAAAAATAAAAGGTAAGTAGGTATCTCTTTGTTGACTTTTTGTCATTTTTAGAAACAAATTTGGTTGTTTCAGATTTTTGTCTGTCCTGTGGAAAACTATGTCCTTGAGCTGTCAGTCGATACACTTTGTCTTTGAGCTGGCCAGCTTATTAGGGAGTTTTAATTACTATGAGTGACCAGTTTACCCTAAAAAAGCAGGCAGCAAAACTGTCAAACATGACGTCAGGTACCATTACACTAGGCTCGTTACAGCAAGTACAGTCGGCCTCGTAAATAACACCATTACACGACCGGAGACAGGTGGTCGCCGCAAAAACGCGGCTACCTCCCGGGAAAAACAATCAAAAGGCGCCGCGAGACGCGATCCGGCGGCCGCTTTGATCTCGCCTCACTCGCGACAATTACCCGCCTCCCCTCGGCCCGCGCCTCACCCCCCCCCCCCCCCCCCCCCCGCGCGAGGAAACTCATTTTCCAACGACGACTAAACCTTCGCACTTATTAGAGTCGCACACACTTATTTGTGCGTTCGTATTACCTTTAAGACAACCTTATTTTAAAGACTGAAAGTCGAATTTCCAATACCGTCTGATTTGCGAGCTGCAGCAGTCGCGTTGGCAACTCCATGAGCGACCGATGTTGCGTTTGCTGCTGCTTATGTGTATGACATCCTTGTTGCAAGGACAATAGAGTTTGTTTTCGAACGTCGATGCGTGTTTGGGCGCGGGGGAGGGTGGCGGTGTTAAAATTCTCGCGGCTCGAATTGGCCGTCAATCATCTCGCGATACGATGACTGACAAAGGAAAAATCCTTTTGCGAGCTGCGAGTGATCAAAGCGGCGAGGTGACACCTCAATACACTTCTGTTGGGTAATTTCGTTTGCCAGTTTATTTATAACTCCGTGGGTGAGTTTCCAATTACACGTGATTCCATTGAAAATACCTATGGCAGTCGCAAAAAAACAATTTCCGTTAACTTGAAAATCAAGTTTTCTGAGCGTACGTAAGTTGTTTGGAAGAAATCGCTTAAAGTCAGCTTCAAATTGTAAATAGAATTCGGATGACAAAATTGTGATAGCTACCCGTTGCTTTTAAAAAGAGTGAGTCTCATGCAAACGGTTAGTATATATAGTTCGTAACTTTTAATGAATTTTAAATTAATCGTTCTAAGGAATGAATGAGTGATGAACGTATGATGACGCAAATACATACATAGTGTGGACGGATAATTAGAAACAAGGTCAACTTTTCATACAATCGAGGTCACTTTGAAGCCATGGTTCTCCGTGAAGGATTGATCGGGGCATGATCTGATGACGGTCATCGAGAGAGTAGATGGAGGACTTTAAGATCGCTATAGATATCCAGCTGATCAAATGAGCCGTTATGAAGCAGAATCGTAATGAAGAAAAAAACACGCAAAATGGTATCAAAATGTATGAACATCTTAAAGTTAAGGAATCATGATGATGCTGCTTCCAGACGGCTCATCTGATCAGTTGGATATCTATAGCGATCTAAACGTCCTCCATGTACTCTCTCGATGACCGTCATCAGATCACGCCCCGATCAATCCTACACGGAGACCCATGGCTTCAAAGTGACCTCGATCGTATGAAAATCTTGTCCTGTTTCTAATTTGTCCGTCCACCTGTGTATATCCAGTGAATGTGAGTGGCTGTAGAACAGCAGTAGAGAAGCTAGAGTGACGTACGAGCATCAGATAGAGCGGGTGCTCACAGACGGACACGCGAGGAGCACTCGCGTGGGAAGAGAACGATGGGACTGAGTGAGGTGTTACAGGATCGCGATTCCTACTGGCTATATCTCTAGACAAATCGACTAAATGTAATTGATGGCCTACCATACAAAAAATATCCAAAAGATTAGCAAGCATACGCCGTATTGAAATGCAGCCACAAATAATATTGACACTCCCAATCGAAATACGGATCAGATGAAAGCGGATGCAGTTTTTTGTAGGCGGTCGCGCTGCGCAGACGCAGCCAACAAAACGGCTAATTGATCAGCCACTCGCTCCGGAAGCGCCGAGTGTCGCTCAATGCCCGCAAATGAGCGGATAATAGCGGGACGGGAGACCAGCCAGCGGCAGCGCTCGTCTGAGAGCCGCCGCCATTGTGGAGAGGAAACAGAGCGCGCGGCAAACGACGCCGCATTGTATGACACCTGCCGACTGAGAGGTGGAAGGGATGCTGTACGGTCGACCGCACGTCAGTGGAAACAAAACCAGTATAAACTGTACATTTTAGACTTTCGCGCTTTGTATTCATAATTATTTAATAAAAATAATTATATAATTTTATTTTTATTTAAATTAAGTAAATAAAACTATTTCGTGTGTAAGACCCGTAAATAATTATATAATTATCAGTATAAACTGGTCTCTCACAGTATTGAAACACCCTAATAGGCGAGGCCAGCTCAAGGTCAAAGTGTTACCACTGACGTGCGGTCGACTGTACGTATGTGGCGCACGAGCATGAGCGTACCCGGAATATTATAAGGATCAATCTGTAACGAGGCGCTGTACCACGGAACAAGGAAATCTGTGCGCTGTACGCTTGCATTCATGTGTACTCTGTGACGTAAACTGCCCTGTTGTTCCACATATCCCCCCTCACATGCGAAGCCTTCCCGTGCCTCTTCATCATCATCATCATCATATCAGCCTGTAGACGACCACTGCTAGACAATAGAGGCTCCCCCAAGGATCTCTAAGACGCCCGGTCCTGCGCTAACCTCATCAAGCCGTGTCCCGCGACCTTCACCAGATCGTCGGTCCACCTCGTGGGAGGCCTACGCTGCGTCTTCCGGTACGTGGTCGCCACTCGAGAACCTTTCTGCCCCAACGGCCGTCAGTTCTACGAGCGATGTGCCCAGCCCACTGCCACTTCAGCTTCGCAATTCTTTGAGCTATGTGTCGGTGACCTTGGTTCTCCTGTGCCTCTTTACTCGCTTGTAATTTTAATGTAGGTAATTACTGAACTGCCAGATTTAGCCATATTTAAAAATATAATTCTGTCATTCTTTCGATTTGCATTATTCTTTAAACTTGATAGGTATGTAATTATATCGATATTTCTATTTTTATGCTAAAAGCTTATTACCTTATCTTCAACAGTTTAGTATTGGCTTGTATAGGTATGTGGGGTGTTTTTATGTGCTTACCAACAGTGAATAAATATACCTAGAGTAAGCTTTTAACCAGTTTAATTTTCTAATCGATTCTAAATCGATTTCAATTAGATAGACAGATGTACAAATTCTCACAACATTATCGACTGGTGACAATAAAATTATATATGTAATAGGTACGCTAAGTAAATGATGAGATAACTGTCAATGTTTATGGTTTATGGTGTAGTCCCCGCGGAGTTCAATGGCGGTTGTGTGAAGTTGGCTGATTTCTGCGCAATGACTAATGTAGGTGTCAAAGGGGGAGAGCTGTGCGGGGGTTCACTAGAGCCGCTCGTTCAATGTCAAGAAATGGTTCATTGATTCGATCAACCGAATCAAACTTTTAAGTTTTTCAAGTTTTTGGACATCTCTATCTCGCTTACGCACGCTTAGACTAAAAACACTTCAGCGTCAGCGATTAGCAAACAATTTGTGACTATATTCATTCGAGCCGCCAAGAAATTTCGTGGGGACTACGGATTGACTAGGATGGATTAATTTGTCTCGTGTAAAAATGTTACTGGTTACATTATATTATATAACATTTTGTTGTGAGTTGTAACACATATTCTTTATATTCCTATGCCAGCCCTGCTATTCTGTAAGCGTATTTGTGCAACTCGATCCTGAATCCGCAGTGAGATCGGTCTCTAACTCAATGATTCATAGTTCAATACTCACTTTACTTCGCAAGTGAAGTGTTTATGGTGTAGCTTGTATTTGTTTACACAATGCGACATCAAGGTCTTTCATGATCGGATGCGGAGTGAAGTAAGTGACTTGCGATGTGATGGTCGAGTTTTAATTCGTACTTTACAGAATCACACAGCTGTGTGTGTTCCTATGCATAAATCCTTCAAAGTTTATGGTATAAGATTATGGTTTTATAAGCTTGTTTTTTTTACTGTGAGTGCAGACTGCAGAAGCTAACTGCCACCGCGCAGGCGATGACGCCTCGTATGCAGATGTAGGTAATTGCCCGAGGAATACACTGATAACGATAAGACAAAGTGGCAAATGCAAAGTGGCAATCATAGGTCGATCGACGAGCTGAGAACCACTCAATGCTCGTTGCAAGATGTGCTCTATAATTGTGTTTATCTATGCAGTTTAATTCAAAATCATCGCGCTGTCACACCTTATCGACCGGAACAGAACTGTTAGAACTTACAACAATAACAAAAAAAAATACCAATTGAAGAAATCCATTATGCAAAGAAAAATTACTATCTAGGTAGGTACTACTGCAGTCAGCTCACTAAAGACTGCAGATAATAAATTATTTATTTTATTAACTCCTCGATAATCATTATGATGTGCAGAATTATTTTATTTTATTATTTTTGTCTTAGAAATTTTTACACCTATTCATCCTACTAATATTATAAAGGCGAAAGTTTGTAAGGATGTGACGATGTTTGTTACTCTTTCACGCAAAAACTACCCAACAGATTTTGATGAAACTTGGTACAGTGATAGCTTTTATCCTGGAATAACATATAGGCTACATTTTAACCCGATCAAAGTCGCGGGGCGTCCGCTAATACCCCCTAAGTAACAAAACGCCTCCATAGAGGGCGCTGTTTCACAATGTACCCGGGAAAAACTTTTCTACGCGGGCGAAGCCGCGTGAAAAAGCTAGTCTTCTATATTTTAACTTGTAGTGTATTGATTATTGCTACGAATTTTTAAACATGACTTCGCGCCTACCACGCATTATCTGTATGACCCATAGAAATATACGTAGCGAGCTTTTTCCGGTGTTCTGTGGTATGACCCAAAGGTCAACTGGTAGAGAATGACATACTGGCATTATGTTCGCCTTTTGTACCATTGTGTGCAATAATTAAATAATTTAAATTTTCAAGCATTTTTTAAGCTTTTAAATAAAATAATTATATAAATCTTCCAAGTTGAAGTTGCCTTGAACATATCTGGAAATTTTAGAAACAAAATCTGGACATATGCGTATCTGGTAATTTGCGAAACAACATCTGGTCATACGCGTAGGTATCTGGTCATCTGCGTATGTGGTAATTTGCGAAACAAAATCTGGTCATAGGCGTATCTGGTCATCTGGCGTATCTGGTAATTTGCGAAACAACATCTGGTCACACGCGTATCTGGTCATATGCGTATCTGGTACCTAATTTGCGTTTCCGGTACTATTTATCGGAAGGACTTTTTCGATAATTTTATTTTCCCTGGACTACTCGAGTTTTACATTTAAAAAGTGATATCAATTCCCCGCCCCCGACTCGACGAGCTTCCAACATTATGGACAGTCATCATGACCACGACCGCCGCTGACTCGCTCGGCCACACGACATGCTGGCCTCGCAAAAACACGTGTAATCTTATTATAATTACGAGGAAGTTGGGGCGGAATGAAGACATCGGCTTAATTACAGGTGGAGGAGCGCACGCGCAGCACAAGGAAACCTCCAGTGACCCATTCAAATAATTGTAATTAATATTGTAATAGACGATTAAAATGATTAGGTATTTTTGTAGTTATGTAGGTAGAGGTACCTACATCACTTTTTATACCAACTTTTTATGAATTTATTTCTGTTCATTTTAATTATTAAATTTATTCCAGAACGATTTGGATACCGGTTAGTAATTGGGAATCACTTCTTTACTAGCTGTATCCTGCGGCTTCGCCCGCCTTGAAAAGCTAGCGGGTACCTATTTAAAACCATTCCAAATATAAAGTCGGTAGCATTAGCAGTTGGCAAGATAAGCAACTGTGTGTGACAGACAGACGGACGAGGTCGCACCATAAGGGTTCCTTTAGCCATTTTGGTAGGGAGGCTTGAAAGGACTTTTTCATTACTCATACTCTGAAAGAAGGTCTGAAGTTGCCTGAGTAGCGGGTTGAAAGTAATACATCTCAGCCCTAGGGAGAATCGCTTTCAACTGACAGCTGTCAAATTATATAAAAAAAAACTAGTACTATTTTGACATTTCTATTGGACCATGTTCCAACTGTCTATACAGCCACTCAATTACAGCGCGATGTAAAATTGAAATAACATAAAGTTATGTAATAATTAAATAATATATTTTTTTAAATGACTTTATTTTAATTATTACTGTCAACTATTTATTTAAAATAATATAGGTTTGTGCAAAATATTTATCATTTTTTCAATGATGGAAATGAAAAATAATGGCAGAATAGTTGGCCGGCCACAGAAAAAAAAACAAAATAGACGGGAAAGCGGCAATCCGATCTTCATTTGTTTTTTCGAGTTGTAGAGTTTTGTTTATACTTCCGTATAGCAGAGATTTGTATTAACACTCATTTTATGTTTTTGTTTTTACTTTCAGTGTATTCTTAATGAAAAGCACAGTGTTTCCCTCGGGTTCAAGACTTATTTAGAGGTCCCTCGAACTATAGGCGCCCTCGCTACGCGTCGGGCGCCAAACCCCGTCTCGGGACTTAAATAAGTTACTTTCACCCCTGGGGTAACAATGTACTATTAGCTGCTATCTTCGATGACGCCGTCTAAAAGCTTGGCGCCACCGAGCGCCGTGGGAACCCTCCGAGGGTAATTTAATACTTATCTTTGCAAAAACTGACGTCGACGAGGAAGTATTGCAGTATCAGCATGTTTGTTTAGGCACATTCGGTTTAAAAGCGCTGTGCGGTCAGCGGCGGCGGCGCCGGCGCAGGCCGTCAACTAACAACATAATATCCGTCTTAAAGATTGGTCCCGTATTTCTCCGCCGGCAAAATTAAGTTGGTAAAGCTAGCGCTGGTATAGAGATTTTTTTTTCTGAAATTTCGACCGAAATGTTTATACAACAAACATGGGATTGTTCATTGTTTATCGTTATTTTACTATGACACTTTTATTGATGTATAAGGGATCTATTTTAAAATTAATTACAGTAAGTATGAAGGTATAGAATTAATAGGTACGTATACCTTTGCGTTAAACAGAAAAAAAAATTAAGGAAGGAATTAGCAAGCTGAAGTGGGCAGGTGACATCTGTCGCAGAATCACGGCTTTTGGGCAAACTGATATGATGATATTGTGGCTTTCTGGTGAGGTCATTCCTGAGCACTGTCGGTGGTGGGTGCAGGGGGGGGGGGCGCTGCGCGCGCGCAGCTGGCCCGCGTCACGTTGACTGACACGATGCATACTTAGTATTCGCTCGACGGAGCTGTCGACGCTTTATGAGCTCGTCTTCTGGTCGTGAGGAGATGGCGCCATCATCACACTGGACTGACGACTGACTTTTGTTTCTGGTTATTCACGCGGTATACGAGAGTGAGAGTAGACTTAGCATTCGATCAGGCTGGGTAGCCTAGGTTGTATTAAAATATACCTAAGTCAACTTAACTTGGAAATGATGGGATCCACCCTCGTGTAGAAGTCAAACACCCGTCTCGGCTGACGTCCAAATCAGAAATACAATAAAATCAAAAGAATACCAGTTCCAAGAACTAAATTTTAGATTTAAAATCATAACTTGAAGATAGGTTTCGTTGAAGAAGAGCATTTTCAAATGAGACACTGTTATTTCCAGAGGGAAAACAGTAAATACGGAACCCTACACGTGTTTTTCTACTTTTTTTTATTGGCACATTGGTCATAGATTTTGACATGTGAGCCACTGTGTCTCGGAATCATTGATACTTATGATATAATATTGGTACCATAGATACGGCGCCAGCGCCGCTGACTCACCCTGCCGAGTGTAACCGGATCGCGGCGCGCGCGCCGGAAGGTCTCCCCGTCCCCCCCGTCCCCCCTTGGCGCCTGCGGGAGCTGGTGGCCGCAGCCGTCAGTGACGTGTCAACACGTTGCAGCTACACAGGTGGACGTATAATTAGAAACAGGGCAAGATTTTCATACAATCGAGGTCACTTTGAAGCCATGGGTCTCCGTGTAGGATTGATCGGGGCGTGATCTGATGACGGTCATCGAGAGAGTAGACGGAGGACTTCTAGACGGTTATAGATATCCAACTGATCAGATCAGCCGTTTGGGAGCAGCACCGTGAAGATTCCTTAACTTTAAGATTTTCATACATTTTTATGCCATTTTGCAGGTTTTTTTCTACATGACGATGCTGCTACCAAACGGCTCATCTGATCAGTTGGATATCTATAGCGATCTGAAAGTCCTCCATCTACTCTCTCGATGACAGTCATTAGATCATGCCCCCATCAATCCTTCACGGAGAACCATGTCTTCAAAGTGACCTCGATTGTATAAAAATCTTACCCTGTTTCTAATTATCCGTCCACCTATGTATATCACGACTGGAGTCGACACTTTGTACTCCTTTTGTAAATCTTTATTTAGCAGTGGTTTCTTCCCTTCATACCTACATAGTATTTGCAAGTACGTACTTACCTAACTACTTGCTTGCATACAACATCAGAAATGATTACATAGGTAAATGATGAAATTGAGAAGCTTTATATTCGCGAGCAGGAATTGAACCTGCGACCTATGGTCATTTACCGTATTCGTTGAATTGACATAGTACTTTAATGGTAGGAATATTCATTGACTAGTGTAACCTCGGAAGCAGCACTGTCGCGATAGCTCGGTGGGTAAGCGCAGGCGCTCGGAATGGTCGCAGGTTCAAATGCTCGCTAAAGAATTTTTCCATTTCATCATTTCTCGATTTTCCCTGCGCAAGAACTTATGCCTTTATAAATCCGGAAACTAGAACCTACTGTCTAAGCCTATTATGTACCAAAATATACTTATTTTGTACTAATTAGTAATAGGTACATGAACTTAAGTTTAATCGCTAATTAAAATGTTGTCTGGAAGAAATCGCTCCTAGCGATAAGACCGCCTAGATGTACATTACTGTATCTGTTTTTGTTTTTGTCTGTAATTTTTAAACGTGCAATAAAGTGTATTGAATTGAATTGAAAATTTGACAGCTAGGTAACGAAATTAAAAATCAAACCGGCAGCTACCGATCCAATTAGGTGGTGTGTTGCCGCAACTAAAATCTAAGCTCGGCCCGCGCTCATCAGCGTTGGGAGCCAACGCCAATTACTGCCCGACTAATTCCAGCAAACATACCGCGGCACAAACTGGTCATCTGACAATCAACCCTTCGGGCGGCGCGGGCGGGCCCCCCCGGGGGCGCCCCGACATGAATAATGCATACCACGTCACTGCTAATTGTAATCAAATTTGCGCCCCCTCTCCCCCGCGCCGCTCTTCTAGGATAAGTAGGGCTGGTTTCTATGGTGATGGATAATAACAATACGTAACATAATTTTTTGTACGGATTTTAAGAGGATATGTGACTATTTTCTGAAGCCAAACATTTTGACAGCACTGAAATTATTTATATCCCTGGTTAACAATTAAAAAGATAAAGAAATAAATTCAAGTCTGTCAAATTTTCAAAGAGTGCTTTCGGAATTGAGCCTGTTCGTTCGAGCTGAATAGCCTAATTGTTTAGAAGCGTAAACTAACATTTTACAGCATAGCAATTTGTACACCATTTATGAAATCATCAAAAGTTATTACTCGGACTTCAAAAACACGTACTTACAAGTACAACGACATCATAATACACAAGTGATGGTATACGGGCTCTATCTGGAGCATCTACGCTACCTGCGATATCGACAGACTAGACGACCAAATATGATTTTAAAAAGGTAGGTCGTAGCTAGGCAGGTAGTTGTTAAATAAACTATAGTTACATGTCGTCAACATGTAAACCCACACTACAGCGGGCATTAGAGAGCGCAAGTCTTATTATTTTATTAGTTCACGCGCGATTTAATCACGATTGTTGGTTTTGGTAAGTTAATAAGCGGGAACGGGTTGGATGGAGCACTAGAGCGCCCGGCGGGGCGCGGGGCGCGGGGCGCGGGGCGCCGGGGCATAGCGCCCCACCGCGGTGGGGCGAAGTGCCGCGTCATCGCGTCGTCACACTCGCCGCGGAGGGGTTAACTGATTTCCTTTTTTGTAACTTGTAACCTCATTTTAGTGATTGTCTGTTTTTTAATTTTTTTTTATTTCAATGACAATATTATCAAACTACCTATGAGTGTGAGAGAGATGGCATTCAATTGTAAAGGAAATGTCTCGTAAATGTCTTTCCTTCTCTTTTCCACGCATTGTGTGATCGGTGACGTTGACATACTTACCTACATCCTTGTATGGATTTTTTCACGCCTCTAATTTTTACCAAATCAACGTAGGTATAGGTAATATACCTAAATTTATTTTAGTAGGAGGTGGCAACTGTGGCCAGTTACCATCAGGGTGTACTTACCCATTGGAAGGCGATGGACACCTTGAATTTCCAGGTTGCAATGTTTCGACTGTAGCAAAAGTTAAATACAAAATCTTTCGACATAAATATAAAAGTATTAGCTATTATTTATTTAATAATTTATTGTAATTTATTTATTTATTTATTATAATTTATATTTATTTTAATTTTATTTACACACAAAACAGACGGATCTTAATTTAAGTTGAATTTGTGTGCCTAAGGGCTTCTTTCACCACTTCCTGATACTATTACAGATAGTAATCTTAGTGATAAACTAATCTATCAGATAAATCTGTGTGATAGACTATATAAAATATATAAGATATAGGCAATCAGATACCAGTAAAACCAAAAAAATAGGCTTTCTGTCAGATAACCAGCAGATAGGGTATCTGGGACTTTATCAGCAAGCGGTGTAAGAGGCCCTAAGTCTAGTCTAGGCAATGCTTTATGCTCGAAGACAAAATCCGACTCTTTCGTGTTCGTGTCTTCCGTTTTGTTTTCCTAGAAAATGTATTGTGCGCCTTCTAATGTATGTATACAAGCTGTGATAGTGTTTTGCTGAGTAAGTGCATTGTGCGGGAAATGTTTAAATAAAGCGTTTGTTTCCTTCTTAAAACCCATTATAATAATAAAAACGCAGAAGCACAAAAATGAACGAAATACTGGTGAAGTTGTTAAGTCTCGCTTTAAACCACAAGAAATACTTTATCAAAATCCCCAAGAGCGTCTCAAAAGATCTTAACAATAGATAATTCCGAACACTGGGGTGTTCTCTACACAATGTCATTTTTTATACCGAAACACAAACTTACATTTGCGGTTCATCAACACGAAAATCGACCTAATCGTGTATGCAGTAGTTATTTTGAGAACGGTAAAGCGAATATGGTTTTCTGTAATTTTGGGCAAAGGTAACTTTGCAGCTGGAAAAGGTTTTATGAAAGCCTTCGGCCGCTTGCGAATTGTTATGTAAATACAAAGTTAATTTTGTCGGAGTGTAATTCTGGGGGAGGTAGGGGAGATGGGGCGTTATCTTGCCCGTTGTGTGTCCATCTATTTACTAATGACTTCCGGCGTCAGGTGCACCCCGGCCTCCCCTACTTAATGATTTTTCATGCGTTTGTTTGGCGTTAGGTAAGTACTTACCTAGATATACAACAAAAAACTTCTGAGAATACAAATATAGTCAAAAGTCGAAACGTAAGTAGGTATACCTACGATACGATACTGTAGAAGACAGACAGACAAACAAACAAAGCCTCGCTAAAACCGTAGGTATCCATTTTTACGGAAACAGTAAAGTATTTGACAGTGATAGGTACTGCAAAATTATGTTACCTTGGTCTATCTATTTCTGAAAAGCTGAAAAAAAAAAAAAAAAAAATAACGATTTCGCCTACAACTCGGTGACAAGCGAATGACACCCCTAACACCAACCAACACCGACTATTATCGTGCACCAAACTTTAAAAAACTAGGGATATCGCTTACACACGCTCTCCGCGAATTTCAACTCTATGCCTGCGGGAGGGAGTCGGTAATTGTGTGCAGCGCGTCGAGAAGGTATCAGTTACACGATTGGCTGGCACCGACCACGCCCAGTAGGGCAGTATCCATTACACGCACACCTAAATTCCACCCACAGTTCAAAACGGAACACATAACAAGCAATCGATACTGTTACAGCACATAGCTGGGAGAGCAGGCTGCGTGCTCAGGAACGCAATACACGTCTGTATGTTTGAATTTGGAAAATAAAGTGTCGTTTTGAATTTGTTTTCATACGGTCTAATTATTTTCTGCTACCTCGTGTAAACAATGAAACGTCAATGTCAAAGTGACACATGGTCATAAAGCTCACATCAAATGTGTTTTCTTACATCGTAAGTACTTCCTCATAAACTCAGTTTGAGCGAGCGAGGAAACGAGAGGTGGTTCTCTTAGGAAACCAGCTTTTGGTGTAGTTTGCTAGTTCAATTCAAATAACTGCTCTTCATTGCCCAAAAAAAAACAGACAAATTAATTACAGTCTATAGCTTACATTTATAGTCCATTTGAGTCGTCTCACTAAAAGCGATTTCTTCTGAACTACTTGTGGGAAAAATATTAGAAAAAGGTATAGGTTATTAATACCTTACTTCAATATTTTCTCTAAATAATTTCTCACCTTCGTTTTTAACAAAGCATAGACAACAGTGCAAGTAGAAAAGAATTTTTTTAAAGTTATCTAAATATTGTGTCTGTCAAGCACCTAATTATACGTTAACAGATATATCTCTCGTCACGCACGGTCCAGTTGAAAAAACACGCAGCATCCAGCCATTGTGCGAGCGTCACCGCGCGGCCTCAGCGAGACGTGACCAGAGACAATAGAGCTGTGGCCACTCGAGGAGCCCCAAGTGGCCACAAGAATGCCGGGCTCTCGGTATCAATGACCGTGGTGTTGGTTTGGTCAGCTGTCCGTTTTTCTTGAACAAACAAAGTGAAATTTAAATATTAAAGTATGTTTTGTTGATCTATTTATTTTTATACGGTTCAACTGGATGTTTTAGTTATAATGAATTACTTACCTATAGGTACCTACTACTGGTATTCTTGGTCGGACATAACGGCGTTTCTGACATAAAAGCAAAAATTCCTAAACAAAACAAAGATTTCATAGGTAGTAGGTACAAACTGACTCTGCGACCTGTATATCAATATTAATAAAATACAGAATGTGTTTTTCCACATTAATTTGTCCGGTTCGATTCCCGACTCAGACAGGTGGTTTCTTTAAAATCTTTAATTGCAGTTCTACATAATTTTGAAAATAAAAGAATGTTTCCTTTCAGTAAAACTTGAGGTATTCACAGTAGGTGATTCACCTGTATTATTATTACTATGATATTGGACTAAACGCAATTATGGACGAACAGCGAATCGGACTAAACGCGAATTATTCCGTTGGCAACACAGACCAGCAAGTGAGCACGTACGTATATTTAGCGAGCAGCTGCCAGCGGAAACAGATATGCTAAATATTTACTGCTGTACCGACGGGCGGCGGCGGCGCGCGGCGGACAGCTTCCGCCGCGCACAACACTTTCTTATCTCTCTCCAGTTACTATTTATGAGCGGTTGTCGGGGAAATATGAAGTCGGCCGCCATGCGAGCGAGGGTTATCAGACGGGTGCCGGTTGGCCTCCGCTCATGTATCACGTCATATAGACCAATAGTGCCGGAACAAAACCAGTGTGGCCAACTCCCTTGGATGTTTGAGCACTAAACGAATCTAAAAAAGCACCAGATTTACAGGATTTTCAAGAAATGAGCACTAGATGTATAAAACTAAAAAAACACAACAATTTATATAAGTAAAAGAATTTAGAAACTAAATATTAATTTAGTTATCTTAAAAATAAAATCAATAAATATAATTTTCATCGCGCGACAGAAAAGAAAACAGTATTGCCTGCCTCGATCGATTTGAAATTGGCGCGACGTTTTCATAGAAAATGTGAATGATGAATGAAATTTTCTATAGAAGCAGTGATTCCTCCAGATTTCATACATGAATTCGGATTAGGGAAACGCGCTCGCTCGTCGCTTGGTACTTTTTACGATATTTACGATACTACTACGATATTATTATGATTTAACGTGGTGACTGAAAATGCACTAAAAAGGGCACTAGGCACTAAAATTTAATTTTGAGCGCTGACATCTGTAAAAATGCACCAGATCTAGTGCCGAAAGCACTAAGTTGGCCACATTGAACAAAACAGCGCTTAACCCTTTGGCTGGCAGGATTCATACCGCAATACCTTTTAAACTCGGACGTATATCACGTCAGTCTGACATCTGTCACAAAAAAAAACTATCATTTTGAAACATAGAAAAAGAATGAACCATAGAACCGTAATCAGCGTATAGCATGAAATAGCAATAGTCTTTTACCCCAATAATTTGAGAAGACGCTTCTTACATGGCGGGGTCAACCTGAACAAACACTATCTATTTTAGTCGGGTTGTTGTCCGTCAAGAGCTAGAACATTTTATATCTGTCTAGCTTACTCTTACCACTTTTGTAATAAGTGTGTCCCTCTCTGATTATTATTGTTACTTTAGCAGCCGTTCTATGGGATCCTTGTTCGATGATTTGAAACGTAACCACGGTTTACATTGGTCAAGACAGTCTGAGTGACTGTGAACTGACATATGACCCGGCGGAATATTTAACTAGCTGTCATCCTGCTACATGTTGTATGACAGTCAAAGATAATGTATTCGTTTGGACAAATTCACACACGGCTGTTTAGTCCCAAACTAATCCGAAGCTTGTACATGGGCACTCGACAACTGATAAACATACATAAATACTCTTAAATAAATACTTAAATACATACAACCACCCAGAATACGAAAACCAACAGTTAGGTGTGTTCATCCCACAATGTTGGTCCCGGGTGGGAATTGAACCCACGACCTTTGGCGCATTAGGCAGGGTCACATGATTTTATGTATGTCTCAACTTCGCCGACAGTTTTTTATAATAATAGCTCATTTGTATTTTATTATACATTGGTCAGAATCGCCCAGTTAAATTATAGCTGGTGAAATATAGCTAATTTAAGTATATAATAAATATAGCTATATACATAGGTGGACGGATAATTAGAAACAGGGCAAGATGTTCATTCAATCGAGGTCACTTTGAAGCCATGGGTCTCCGTGAAGGATCGATCGGGGCGTGATCTGATGACGGTCATCGAGAGAGTAGATGGAGGACTCTTAGATCGCTATAGATATCCAAGTGATCAGATGAGCCGTTTGGAAGCAGCATCGTCATGATTCCTTAACTTTGAGATTTTCATACATTTTGATGCCATTTTGAGGGGCTTTTTCTTCACGACGATGCTGCTTCCAAACGGCTTATCTAATCAGTTCTATATCTTTAGCAATCTTAAAGTCCTCCATCTACTCTCTCAACGACCGTCATCAGATCATGCCCCGATCGACCCTTCACGGAGAACCATGGCTTCAAAGTGACCTCGATTGAATGAAAATCTTGCCTTGTTTCTAATTATCCGTCCACCTGTGTATGTTGAATTATAGCTAAATGTACACCTGCAACTAGCGGTAGGTGCCTGCAGCCTCTCGAGTGCTGGATATAATTGCTGGTGCCTGTCGGGAGCGAGCCCTCCACGGTAACGAAGCCACTCGCGAGACTGGCGGCTGTCTGTCACTTCAGTTTAGCGCGGCCTTTAATTTCAAAGCGTTAAATTAAGCCGCGGCGCTTTGAAGATAAAATGTAAAAAAAACGTAAAAAATATGGTTTGCTAAATCCCCCATTAGGTAAAGATCACGTAATAATTAGGTAGGTACCTGCAAAGCGTGCACAGATAATGATAAAACGTGACGTAGTAGGTACCAAAACATGGTCTTGACAGACGGACGGACAACGAAGTGATCCTATAAGGTTTCCTTTTTTCCTCTTTTGGGGAACGGAACCCTAAAAACAAGTGTTTTAAAATTATGATACTTAAAGAAAAAAAGAACTGAAAAAATATTAAGGGCCTCTTTCACCGCTTGCTGATATTGTTACAGATAGTAAGCTGACAGATAAACTAATCTATATTTTTGTGTTTCACACCTCAAGTCTCCGATTTAATATCTGACAGATTAAAAATAACCACTAGTTCATGCTGTTAGTTTATCTGCCAGATAAGGTATCTGGGACTTTATCAGATAGCGGTGAAAGAAGCCCTTAGTCTTTTTTTTGTGGTACCTAGGTATAGGTCCATAAATACCACCTCTAACTAAATAAACCTTTCCAAGGCAATTCATTTTGAAATACTTTATTCACCTATACTTATACATAAATAGATAGCACATGAGTGGGTGGGACACGACGACCTGACAATGTCACATTGTGGCAATTTTTTCCCAAATTATTTTTTAATAATTAATAGTTACGACTTTTTCTATAGAAAGTACATCGTTCTGCGCCACCCCGAAGTTCTGCCCCACGACACGCAATCACTAAACGAAAGGAATATTGGATAATTAAAACCTAGACGCCTCAAAATAATTTGTTCGTCAGCATCAAGCTGAGTCATTGACTAAGGGCTTCTTTCACGACTTCCTGATATTGTTACAGATAGTAATCTTAGTGATAAACTAATCTATCAGATAAATCTGTGTGATAGACTATATAAAATATATAAGATTTATGCAATCAGATACCTGTGAAACCAAAAAAACAGGCTATCTGTCAGCTAACCTGCAGATAGGGTATCCGGGACTTTATCAGCAAGCGGTGTAAGAGGCCCTAAAACTAACAGTTGTACCTGAGACTTGAGCACGGGTCATCCGGATAAGAGGGTGATTACGACCGCGGGTAGAGCCGGGTGGAGTCGGGTGGAGCCGGGCGGAGTCGGGTGGAGCCGGGCGGAGCCGGGCGGCGCGGGTAGCAGCGCGCACAAGTGCCGGGTAGAGTGCAGTGAAATTGACTTCGTTAGCGCAACGCAAAATACCTGCACATACCTAGCCTTCAATTAAAAACTTTATCATCTTTCATCGTCATCAAATCGCCCTGTCGACGTCCACTGCCGCTCGTAGGCCTTCCCAAAGTCCGTCGCCTTCAGCGACCACCCGCTTCGGCCAAGTTTTAATCATTATCATCTGTCTACGTCCACTCCTGGACATAGGTTTTCCCCAAGTTCTTCGGTTTCAGCATCCACAGTGCTGTAATTACCACCACACCACGCCGCCGCATGTCTTCGAGTACCACAACACTGTATCTCCAGTCAAACCACACACACCCCTATACGCCGCTTAGCATTTAATGTTATTCTTACAAAGTTGTTTTTAATGTGATTCTAGATTTCATGTGGCATTGTTGCAGAAGCGTACCTACTGTGCTGGCCTTGTAAGTCATAACCGTGGCAATGTATGACGCGTCATATCTCCGCAGCTGTCTGCAGGCTCGGTGGAGTGGAGTCGGCAGTACGGTAGCACCGCGCCCTGCCCACTCTCCATACAAATGCAACACACTCAGAGCATTTCATTACCTCTCAATGTAACTCAATAACGCGACTCAATAACGTTCGTGCCCCCCACAGAAGGACGTGACGCACACCAGCGCAGGCTGCTCCCCACGCCGAGGCGCAGAGACGAGAGTCCATTAAAATGGAGAAATAATTATAATTACAATGTCATTGCACATAGAATGGCGATGAATACAAAGTACATGGATGGATGCTGGGTGTAAAATAACATTTTAAATAAATCTTTGTGCAGGCCCCCTCCGACCAAGTCGACGTGCACATGTGGACACACGAGCTCATGGGACATGTCGTCGCGTCTCACAAACTGCCCTACCACCACTTACACTGTCAACAGCCTACTTTAAATGTCCCCACTGCTGGGGCTCAGGCCCACTCTCAACGAGGACCGGACTATAGTCCACCACGCTAGCCCAGTGCGGGTTGGTGGACTTCACATCCGCCTAAGAATTTTTTCTTCGGCGTGTGCAGGTTTCCTCACGGTGTTTTCCTTCACCGTTTGAGAGCAGTCAGTAAATGTACAAAAACCCATTGGTACATGGCCGAGCCGGGGATGGAACTCCGGACCTTTCGATATGACAGGCCGCGTCCTATCCCCGACGCCACTGACGCTCGCACTTACACTACAGACGCATTCTATGTGCACAAGTTTCGTATTCGTGTTGGTATTGGAGTTATTTATTAGAATTACGCATATCTCCAAAAGTTGTAAGGAAATGTTCTTACGAACTGAAGTATGTGTTATACTAGTGGGGTATATTTTTATCATAGCATGAAAAAATTACTGACCTAATAATTATATGCAATGGGTAACTCTTTCAAAGGGACTCCACGAACCCCGAACTGAACGAAATGATTGAAACTTTGTGGACCAGGCTCTTCTGAATACAACCGTATAGTTCTTCGTTCTCTATATAAAAAAAAGCATTTTGCTATTTCAATTTGTCATTTAACTACATTTTACTTTCTGTAATTACCTAGTAACAAAAACTTCTTAAAATTTTATGGAACACCTGCCTTTAAGGAATACCGCCTAGACCGGCTGGACCCTCAGATAGAGCCGCACGTGACGTCCGGCGCGCTCGGTAGCGAGCGGCCCCGGCGCGGCGCTCGCAAACGAAGTTACACAGTCAAGTGGGTAACGAGTGCCCTCGCTCGCTGCGCGCGCCCGAGCACCGCACGTCACACACGTAACGCGGTTACCGTCCACCGTCCACCGTCCACCGTCCGCCGTCCGCCGTCCGCCCACCGCCGACCGTCGCATGCTAATGCATCACAAAAAAACTGTATGCCCTTTATAAAGCAACATGGTCGATGAACATTCGCACACCTGCTTCAAAAGTGACAAGTCGGAAAATTGATTGAAATTTTTTTGATTTGTGTCACTTTTGTTTGTCGCCTTCGTTCGTAGCCCAGTTGGTGAGTGAGTAGTCACTGCCTGCTGTGCCCGGAGCCCCGGGTTAGAATCGGGTGTTGGATGTTTGTGATTGTGTGTGTATGTGACCATGCCCTGATGCGTTAGTATGAGTGTGTCGCATTTATTTATCTATTCTTCAAAGTATGTAAAATGGGGATGATGACCGCTGAGCTTAGAAAATTGAAATTTTGCACAACAAAGGTTCCCCATATACCTAGCTCTGACGTCCACTAAGTAAGGCTATGTCTATGTATGCAAATTCAAAGTCCTATTGTTCGCTCATGATGTAGAATCAAGTAATGCGACATTCAGGCGGACGAAGTCGCGGAAAAAGGCTAGTTATATAGCGTTTTGTTTGAAAACAAAATATTCTGTCATTTTTTCGCGGAGAGACCCGTGTGAACATGGTATTCATAAGTCTTAGCCTATCGTACGAACATCGATCTCGCGCATGACCATGTGGTCTTGGGCAGCTTGTTCTCCCCTCGGTGCTCTAACTGCCCGTCGAGCTCGTCTCGTTTATTTGCGATGTCTGCACCTACGTGAGGATTCCGCAGATTTTTGAGCTGAAATTGGTGGACGGTTTTAGTTAGGTTTTGTGCCAAAAAGAGTGAAACGCTAGTCGCTTTGCTACTCGTGTGCTGGGGAACGAAGCGGAGTTGCATTTGCTTTATTACCCGACTGCGGCGAAGCACAAAAGGAGGGTTATGTGTTTGATTTGTACCGTGCATTTGATGCCAGTCCAGAGAGAGATGATGGGGTGGGACCTTCTAACGTCCAGAGTGACATTGAATCAACGGCTTATTCGTCTACCAAAGAAACATTGTATTCAAATATGTAGGTATATGTCTAAAATGAATAGGCTGATCCTAATCATTATCATCATTAACAGAATATTAAGATGTCCCCACTGCTGGGGCTCAGGCCTACCCTCTCAACGAGGGCGTGCGGGCTATAGTCCACCACGCTAGCACAGTGCGGGTTGGTGGACTTCACACGCGCCTAAGAATTTCTTCTTCGGCGTATGCAGGTTTCCTCACGATGTTTTCCTTCACCGTTTGAGAGCAGTCAGTAAATGTACTTAAGTTTCGAGAAAAAACCCATTGGTTCATGGCCCAGCTGAGAATCGAACTCCGGACCTTTCGGTATGATAGGCCGTGTCTTATCCCCGACGCCACTGACGCTCTCTCTCTGATTCTAATAAATTAATAATTTTCATAATTAGGTATGTACTACCTACATACTTACTACCTACTTGTAATAAAACTTTAATTAAGTAATATATAATTATTTTTAAAAGATTTAAACGTTACCTGTTTAGGTAACATCACAAAAAAAAATCACAATTTAAGTGGCACCATTGTTTTTGAAATAGTCATCTGAGAGTTCAAAATTGAGACACAAAGTGTATCTTACATAAGTCCGTTCTCCGATAATAAATGTGAGGAAAATCGTCGTTTTACAATTCAAATGTGGCCGTGCGGGAGGCTGCGTGGTGGCGTCGCTGTTATTGTACAATAATTGTACAAATTGTACAATAATTGTACAAATTGTACAATTGTATCCCCCCCCCCCCGCGCCGCGCCGCGCCGCGAGAAACACGAAACTTTGTAATCTCGTTTATTCGGTAACGACACCCTTCTTATTAAAAGGTCTGCGCATGCGACGGAATATCATTCTAAAAGTGTTCCTAAACGATCACGCTTGCATGACATGCAACGTTTACGTGAATGTCATGCTGCATGATGGGCCATCATGCTTGCTATCAATCAGTACAGTGAAGCAACGGCCAGCGCGTAGTTTGCATGTCATGCACGTCAATCACTGCAGCTAGACGATCATGCATGAGTGACAGCACGTATTGCATGTCATGCCGCATGATCGTACCTCGGGTTTCGTACCTCAAAAGAGGAAAAATGAACCCTTATATGATCACTTCACTCCGTTGTCCGTTCGTCTGTCCGTCTGTCAAGACCATTTTTCTCAGGAACGCGTGGAGGTATCAAGTTGAAATTAACATCAAATACTCAGGTCTGCAGCCCCTTGGAGCCGGGAAAAAATCAGACTTCTAAGTCAACGCAGTCAAAAGATATCGCAGTTTTTGCGCATTTTTTTTTCTTTCTTTGCTAAAATTTCTAAGTATGAAGATGTACCAAACGGCAGCCTAGATTTCTTCAAGATCGAACAAACGCGGTGTAACAAAACGAAATAGACGAGAAATCACAGAAACTCCAAACGTTCCCGGCTCCCGCCACATTGTATAAGGGTCGCGTTACACCGGCAACTCGACACTCGCCTAATGTTAATCCGACCTTAAGCCGCTATTTTTATAATTCAACGATAAATATCTCCATTTGTGGGTGAAATTTAAGACGTTATTTTATTATATAATCGTGCGCTTTCAATTCCAATCACGCTGTATAATGTGCTATTGATAAGTTAAGAAGATTCTGTAAACCTAGCGCCAAGGGTTCCGGACAAAAACATACTTATTTATGTAAGTACCTACTCTAAATAAACGTACATTATTGCGGTATCACCCGATTTGTCTGTTAAGCTGGTACTTTAGTTAATAGATACCTAGTACAGTCGACCGCACGTCAGTGGGAACACTTTGACCTTGAGCTGGCATAGTCTATTAGGGAGTTTCAATACTGTGAGAGACCAGTTTATACTGGTTTTGTTTCCACTGACGTGCAATCGACCGTACCTACCGACTTACTTAGTATACTTACTCTGATCACGGATACCCGCCGGTCGTAACTATACTATACAATAATCGTAAATGACAGGTTTTCGTTATTTTACGTTATTAAGGGCTTCTTTCACCACTTCCTGATATTGTTACAGATAGTAATCTTAGTGATAAACTAATCTATCAGATAAATCTGTGTGATAGACTATATAAAATATATAGGCAATCAGATACCTGTGAAACCAAAAAAATAGGCTATCTGTCAGATAACCTGCATATAGGGTATCTGGGACTTTATCAGTAAGCGGTGTAAGAGGCCCTAAATACTATAAATACTATAAATACATCCACACTTTACGTAAAATCCTTCTGACACCGCATCACCGTTATATGGATTTGGAAAATAACAAAGTAATGTAAACAAAGTAAGGAATCGTGATTACATTTTTATCCAACTCTGATAACAAAAAAACTCCTTAGTTATATAGTAGCGACCCGCCCCAGCGCCATGTGCGGAAGTGTGACGTAATTATTAATCGCGGGGGGAGCCCCCGTCGCGCGACATTTCCATGACAATCGCACGTCTGCCGGGTCTATGTGCCTCGCAACATGACACCGGCGGCGCGGGCGCCCGCCATGCCCGCCATGTTGGACTTCCCCGCTATGCAGTGGAACAGACACATATAAAACTGATTTCGACGTCCATGAGCAGCTTGTGGAGAAAGTTTAGCGATACCGAGCAGAGTGAGGCGTCGTTCGAAGCTTTTAACGATTCATAGTAGACCTAAACATTTTTCAAACACCTAGTTTAAAATGTTGTGATACCGAGGAGAATGAAACCTTGTTCGAAGCTTTTAACAATTTAGTAGAGCTAAACATTCAAACACCTAGTTATCGGAAAATGAATTTTCTCTGTGAAGTTTTTAGTATTTTTTTATGTGGCGTCGGGGATAAGACGCGGCCTATCATATCGAAAGGTCCGGAGTTCGATCCCGGCTGGGCCATGTACTTACCTACCATGGGTTTTTCTCGTAACCTACGTTTGGTAGGTACTTTTACTGACTGCTCTCAAGAACTGTACGCCGACGAAGACCAACCTGCACTGGGCTAGCGTGGTGGACTATTAGCCCGAACACCCTCGTCGATAGGGTAGATCTGAGCCCCAGCTGGGGGGACATGTATAATAGACTGTTGGTTTGATTTTGATGTGGTTCTTAAGATGGTCTCTTTCGATTGATATCATGAAAATACAGTTGTTTTTCCCCACATTGAAGTCCGGTTCGAATCCCGTTGAGGAGGTGATTTTATCAAAAATCTTCGAATGCAGTTCAACTTTCAAAAAATCAAAAACTTTATGTTAAACTTCCTATCGGGATAGCTTGTGGGACGCTTAATTGATTACAGCCAATATTACAATTTCTTAAAACACCACCGTGCGGTGCGTAAGTCAAGTCAAATTGTCAGATATATTTCTCAAAGTGTCACCGGACAACAGTTTTTCGGCTGGACAGCGCTGCTTGGGATGCGGCGGTATCTACGTCGCGTAGGTACCTACCTAGTAGGTACATGATCCGAGGCGAGTATAGGATGATGTAGATAACGCGCAGAGGTCCTCTTGACGTGACGGAGGGCGTCGGAGGGCGGGAGGGCTCTGACTGCTGAATAGGATCGTGCCCACGCATTCACCTCCCGCCATTTAGTGAGGGGAGAGCCGTGACGTTCTCTACTATTATTTATTCTGTGGTGACGTGGATATTATGTTGAGACATTAAGAGACGCGTATAGGCGTAAGTTTTCCAACATACTTACCAACGTTTAACTTACATTTGAATGAGAGTTAAACATATTATCATCTTGTTAAAGCTTTTTGATCCGTTCTGTCTGTCTGAAAACCGAATAAGTCGAGGACTGTCGGATCGATTGAGCTAAGAACACTATTATCTATTCTGTGCTAAGAATTGGAAAGACAAGGTTGTTTTAATTCAATTGTCGTATTAAAGTTATTTTGCTCTACAAGTTTTATTAGGCGCTTCACTAGCATGCGATGAAAATATAGAAAAATATATATGTAAAATAATGTAGGTAATTTAAACTAATAAATAGGTAGGTCACTCGTACCTAAAAACATGTAATTTACGTTCGAATGTACTGTGTGCTAAATAAACATTGCATCGCTAACACTCCAAAATTATCCGAAAAACTTTTTATTTATTATTGAAGCAATTTTCGAGCTCAGTGACAATGTCAATATGAGAGGTTTATTATTTGGCAAAGATTAAATTACATTAATCTTTCTAAAATATGAACTGCTCCCGTAAGTTGGACCCGATGAAAGGGGGCGTCCATTAACTATGTCAGCTCAAAATGAGCGAAAAAAGGTCCACAATATTTCTCATCTGACAGATATTTGCATAAAGCTTTTGCAACTTGCTATTGAAATGAAAATTTACGTTTGACAAAGTAGTTTGACTACCGGGAAGGACCGAAAT
Organism: Metalampra italica; assembly: GCA_949699065.1. Taxonomy (NCBI): domain Eukaryota; kingdom Metazoa; phylum Arthropoda; class Insecta; order Lepidoptera; family Oecophoridae; genus Metalampra; species Metalampra italica. The sequence goes on from OX452984.1 coordinate 10,697,315, forward strand.
GCGCCGCACAGCTTGATCGCGCACTGCGGTAAGGCCGGTGATAATCGCCGATACTGAGCTATAGTTAGAGATATTTTTATTTGTAAATACATACATTAACCTACCTACTCAACTCGAGTTTTTCTTTGTCTACAACTACAAAACTCCTAAAATATCACTCACGTAGTTAATGGATGACCCCATCGTTGAGGGGTTTATGTGGCGAGCAGATTTAAACGTCCACATTCCGGGCGGACGGCGGCGGACGGCGGCGGACGGCGGACGGCGGACGGCGGACGGCGATGACCATCGTTACGCGCCGTGACTGTCCATTCTACCACCGCAGTGTCACTCGTCACTCAAGTCACTCACTCACATCCATTATCCTGCGAGTTGAGTGCCCATTGCCTCCGTCTCGGGGAGACCTTAATTTGTTTTTAAATATACCCTCCCAAGCGTAGGCAACGGTACAGTACGGTACGTACACTACGGAAAGTCCACCGCATGTCGAAAGATCTGTATTTTTATTAGTACATTTTAGACTTTGCCGCTTTGTATTACACACGAGCAAGTTTTATTTACCTTTGCCCGACTTTTCGACCAGGTTACACTGGCCTTGGTCACGAGCTGGCTGTATTTTTATTGTTAAGTATTTAAAAATGTCCGTTGCAATCAAAGCTGGTATGACTTAGTGAGGATGTGAATGTAAATCGCCTACTAACCTAGTCGTGCCCGTTTTTGTGGTTTTAAAAGAACTCTGCTTCCAGAGCCGTAGAATTAATTAAAAACAATGTCGCGCGCGCATGCATGCGGCATGCGTACTTCGAAACTTCGTTATCACTTGCTGTCCTTGGACGTATACTATCTAATTTGTGCTTGCTGATAACACGCGCGACTACGAGAGCACACGAAATGCTTATCGATCGATTGCTACATTCTAATAGCTTTTAAATTTAATGATGGGTTCAAATAACAGAAAAGTGTTGCAACTCGTGAGTGGCTGGGAGGCGGTGGAGCTGGTGGTGAAGTGTGTATTCCTGGGGATGTGGCAGCTGGTGCTGATATGGGTGAAGAGGTTATGGAAAGGTCATCGGAGAAGACTCGAGGATCACCCGCCGGTGGAACTCACGGTCGATTCCTCCATCGGGACACATTGTTACATTAAAATTATGGTGAGTTTTTTTTATTATTATTTTTCTTTTTATTTCTTACGATGTTTTGATGTAAGAATGTATGTGGAACTGTACTACTTACCTATAGGGAGCCTTGATCTAAAGATTGAAAGATTTATTTAAAAAACAGAAAAATAACCTGTGGGATTGAATATGGGGGTAAACTCAAAATTTCCTGCACTAGGACTAGGAAGCGGATGCCATCACCAGAGTTATCTTTACGAAGTGAAACAATGTCTAAGGCATGAGGAATAATAGACTTACGTTAATCATCATCTGCTTACACTAGCCTAGTCCACTGCTGGACATAGGCCTCCCCAAGGCGCGCACTGAAGCCGATCTACAGTTCTCCGCGTCCAGTCCGTGCCAGCCGCCTCTCTCAGCACTCTCCATCTAGCCGGGGGGCTGCCCCCGCGTGGTCTCCACTATCAATCACCCCACTTCAATTTCCAGGGAGTAAAATACCACTACGTGGAAAGCGGTCCGAAGTCCGGGCAGGTGGTCCTCGTTCTAGGAGACGCACCGGACAGCGGCAACCTGTGGGGGCCCAACTGGAGCCGCGTGGTGCGGCGGCTGGCGGAGGCGGGCCATCACGTGGTGACCCTCGACCTGCGCGGCACGGGCGGCAGCGAGGGGGGCGCGCGCGCCGCGCTGGCCCCCCCCAGGGCCGTGGCCGAGCTGGCCGCGCTCCTGGACGCGCTGGGCGTGTCCGAGGCCCGGCCGGCCGTGCTCGTGGGGTTCGGCGTCGGAGGGATGTTGACGTGGTGACTAGTTTTTTTTTCTGTAATTTCCATAACGTAACTAGCTGTTGCCCGCGGCTTCGTCCGCATGGGGTGAGTACCTATAAACCACCCGGAAGAAATTATCTGAATTATAGTAAAAACCGCATCAAAATCGGTTGCATAGTTTTGAAGATAGCGTACAGAGGAGAGGGTCAGAGGAAAGACACTTTATTTTATACGTTTTTTTAAGGATGGCCCATTTACTTACAGCGGTCTTAAGACAATCAAATATCAATAGTTTATATAAAAGTACAAATGCTGTGTTATTATTTACTGGCGATATATATGTCAGCAGTTACTATCCGATACCATTTGGACCATAGAGTATGTCGGCCAAACGCGTAGCCATTGGATCACTAGATCTTGCGATATTTTACTGACTTTTTACGTAGGACGCGTACCTACATACAGACAGACAAAACAATTAAATATGTTGTCTGTCACGCATCCTACTGTTATCGCTCAGATTGCGATCCACCACCGGCTTGTACTTTGGATACGCACGTCTCTCTGAGTACATCCTCGTCTGCCGTCCGCCCGAGTCTTGTCCTACCTACTTAATTACCAACGGTTCTGTCTGATGAAGAGAGTTATTGGAAACCCTGACGCACTTAGGACTTTGGCGGAATCTTCTCTTTTATTTAGTCTGTATTAGGTACCTATTACAAAGTGCTTTCAAGTGTATATGGTGCGGGAAACTTATACAAAAGAGTGTAACTACTCAACCAGTTCGTTCCAAATTATTGTCCCTTGTTAAATCTTCAATAAACGCTATCAGTTTAGTGAGGATGTGAACTGCAGTGTGGATCGCCGACTGCCACTAGTATTGTAGAGGTACTGTAACCGCCGGTTTTTTTGTTTCTGAATATTATAAACTTCGACCGGCTTGGAATGTAATGCAAAGGCTCTGGTAAAGGTACGCTGTGTGAGCCAATTATATCAGCTGGAAGACGTCCGCTGTTGGACACAGGCGTCCCGCAATGATGTGTTGTAGCAACAGGTGCGTTGGTGTGGTGGCAGGTACATGGCGCACTGCCACGGGCGCGCGGTGAGCAAGTTCGCGGTGGTGGGCGCGCCGCACCCCAACCTCTACTGGCAGTACCCGCCCGCGCCCTTCTGCCGCAACGCGCTGCACTTCATACAGGTATACCCACCCACCCCACTATACCGGTATACCTACCGCCACATTACGTCACGTAACCCTAACAATACGCAAAATGACACACTTTCTTCCACCATACGCATAAAAATAGGTACGCTAGTGACGCAACGATTGCGATTAAGTAGGTGTAAACGATCATACGCTGATATTTCTCATTAATCCTTACCGACTGTAATTACATCTCTGAACGACTTGGTTCGGTATTGACTATAAATAATATAGTCAAAGTAATCGCCTCTGAGCCCAACAAACCTTCAAGTGTTACTACCAATTACATTTTTGATTAAAGTTGGGTTTTAACTAACTTAATTCTTAAAGTTTATTAACTAAATAAACTTAATTTTGTATGAATAAATGACTGGATATATTGTTGATAACTTACTATACTTATAAATTATTTTCCATTAATCGTTAAGCGGCGAATACGATAATTAGGACTTAATAACAATCGTACTTAATAATCGTAATAGAAAAAACTAAAAATCATTACATCACTATAATACGCATAATGACATAATTTTAATGACACTGCGATTTAGGTACTATTTGGGTACTATTTATTGGCACTAAAACTAGCCCAGAATCTCTTATGTGTACGCTAGGTGAACGGACACTGCGTAAATCAATACGCATATGACACACGGATTAGTCTACTTGGTAAAACTGGCCCCCATATTTGGAGCAGGTCCCCTGGCCGGGGTCTCGGACTGCCTCATGCAGGATGTTGTGTGTCCCAGTGGCCGTACTTCCCCGAGCGGTGGCTGGCGGAGGCGGCGGCGGCGGACGGCGCGGGCGGGCCGGGCCGGTGGGCCAGCTCGCGCGCCTGCGACTGGGCCGGCGCGCTGCACTACGTCAGAGGTACGCCAACGAACGTCTCGCTCGAGGGTTCCGGGGGTGTCAGATCAACAGCCTACTGTCCCCACTGTTCAGGCTCTCGACGAGGGCGTACGGTCTATAGCCCACCACGATATCCCAATGCGGATTGGTGGGCTTCACTCACATGCGCATAAGAATTTCTTCTTCGGCATATGCAGGTTTCCTCACAATGTTTTCCTTCACCGTTTGAGAGCAGTCAGTAAATGTAGGTAGGTACTACTTTCGAGTAAAACCTGGGGATGTGATACTGTGGTAAATGAGTGTGGTCACCAAGGTCACCGACAATGAATTGCGAAGCTTAAGTGGCAGCGGGCGGGGTGGGGTACATCGCTCGTAGAACTGACGGCCGCCGGTCTCCCACAAGGTGGACTGATGATCTGATGCCTTCATCAGAGGGACCGCTCGCCGGGCGTCTACAGGCTGATATGATGACTTGTGAGTGTTGTGTGTGCGCTTGCAGGCGCGGCGTGGTGGCGCGTGGCGGGCGGGGCGCGCGCGGAGGCGCCGGCGCTGCTGGTGGGCGCGCGCGCGGCGGCCGCGCAGCTGCTGACGAGCGCGCGGCACTGCGCCGCCGCCACGCCGCGCATGGTCGCCGCACCAGACCCCGCAGACAAGGAGCTCGCAGACATCGTCATAGACTTCATTATTGGTAACTATTTACATTTTCCATTGGCTTGCGGTCGACTGTGTACCTACAGTTAAGAGATCATTACTATGAACGCAATAGTTTTTATTTCACGTCGATACATATTTACAAAGTTATATGACTTATTAATTTTGTTAAAGCGCTGTACCTCGCTTTATTGAGCTAGTACTTACATGGCGATCGGCATTGGGCGCCTCAAGAGAAAGGAGAATGATGACGTCACGGGGGACGCAACGAAAAAAATTGCGCGGGATTATTTTTACAAATGTCATATTTTCTGTAGAAACTTGCGGTAAAAAAAACCTTCCCAACCTCATTGTCCTTCACGGGGGCAGACAGCATTTAGTGACATTACATGTGACTGACGTTACACGTGACTGACGTTACACGTGACTGACGTTACACGTGACTGACGTTACACGTGGCTGACGTTACAGGTGGCTTGACGTTACATGTGACTGACGTTACATGTGGCTGACGTTACACGTGACTGACGTTACACGTGACTGACGATATTACTTGCATCGCAGCGAAAGAGAAGCCCGTGGAGGTGGAGGCGAGCCGGTCGCTGGTGGGGCGCGTGCTGGGCGCCGTCGCGGGCCGCGGCCGGGAGCTCACCGCCAAGCTCGTGTGACCTCACCTGCCTCTCCCTCCCTCCACGCATCGCGACAAATGGACTCGAACACTTTTCACAATCATTTTTGGCCATTGCTAGTAAGTTTATGGACAAATTCGCACACAGTCCCAAACTAAGCCGAAGCTTAGCCGTAACTGTTTTTGACAGTGAAATAGACCTTAATGTTCTACGCGCGCAAACGAATTTCCATGTTAGGGTGGCAGACCACACGTGACGCGTGGCCGACGGTACTTGTGGTACTAGTATAGACACCGATTATTCTCCATAGTTATTCCATTTCAACAACGCTGTACTGTGTTTTGTGATTCGTGCATTTTTATGTAACTGTTTAAGTTTTCGTTTTCATCTGAAATTAGAATATAATATTATTTTAAGAATTTAATACTGTTTTTGTTGTTTAATTAATCTAATATTTTTAATTAATTTTTAATTGTAAATAATAATAAAATCACAACCAGTGCAAATGCCTCGTTTATTACGCAATATGCCCACAAAAGCTAACCATTTATAAAATTTTCACTATCAATATATTATATTCACAAAATGTCAATAGCTTTCAAAATGATCTACTTACACGTAGTAGGTACCTACTACATATTACAGTAGGTACCGCGCCCCCACCGGCGCCCACCAAGGAAGATACTTTATATATCACATAGCTAAGGGTCAAACCACTCGTCTGTCCGCATGTCGTTTGTACAAAAAATGGTTAGCAGCCGACGAGTGTCGCTTGACCCTAACAGTTGAGTATAATACTGTACATACATAGACTAAAGCATCATGAAAAGACAATCGCTTGTATTCAATTACCTACAGCTGCAAAATGTATCTATCTTCTCTGGCTTCGACCAATATAAAATGAATAGACCGGTGCGCTTCATACTAATTCAACAAATAAATGAGTACTGAACTTTCTGAACTCATATAATTGCATTTAAAATAGGACCGTAATCCAAAGCGTTAAGATTTACTTTGAAATTTCATACTGAAGATTTGCAATCAAACAAAACACGCGACGCACACAAATCAACCGATTACAAAACAATGCTTAGTGTATATTTAAGCACGGTTTCGACGCGTGTGCCACTTTTGAGCACTGATGCAGATCTGTAATAATACCCGACATAATATATTGATCTTGTCGAGTTCTTCTTACACATAATAAATGCCCACGAAGGCATCATGCACTCGACTATATATATAGTCCGAAACTGCGACGAAGTGAGTGCGTTCGCTTGCTTTATTCGCTTCAAGAAATCGCGCGTGTGGCCGGTCCATTAGTTATATTGGTCGAATTTCCCTTTCGATTCATTGGATGTTTAAAGTATATAAAAAATCATTTATTAATTTTAAAAACGCAGCGACTGCGGTCATTCAATTTGACAAGTCTAAGATATTTTGAAACTTATTATAGTCGATGAAAAATATTTGATGATTAGGCAATGTTTGATGCAATATCAAATAGTCACGAATCTATAATACATGGTGTAGCACGGCGTTTACCAACATTAACATCAGTTCTTATAAATAAAGATGAAATTCATGAAAATTTGTTCGTTCCCTTTAACAAATTCAAAAACATACTCATGAACTACTGTGCTCAGTCCAAAAATTAATGTAATTTCATTTGCATGGCTTTCAATGTCACTGATTTTCATGTTATTTTTAAACTGATTTCAGTTAGATGTAAAAAAATGTGGACTAGAATCAAGGCGGTACACACGCTTAGCCAATTTCAAATCATTCCAATCAAAAGTATTGTAAAAATTCGCCTCGCAAAAGTCATTTAAACAGTCCATTGTACAATTTGGCACAGATAAAGTAAAAATAGTTACATTTAAATGACTTACAATTTTTTTTCTATAGTCGATTCCAAATCAATTGACCGCTTCTGAACACCATATATTGTTAATCTTGTTGTCGTATGCCAATTGATTTGGAACGGAATTTGTACAGAAAATGCCTCTTTGTATAAAGTATGAAGAATTAAGTATGAAGTTTTAAGTATTTACGCCCATAACGGCTCGCCCGCACGTGTGCGCGAGCCATTACACATCGACCCACGCAAACATAAGCTTTTAAAGTTTAGTCAGACCCAAGTAAACTTACAAATAAATAACTTTACAAGTATATTATACAGCTTATATATATATCACTAAAATTAAACAAACTTATAAATTAATGGCACTAAAAGTCGTCAGTTTATTCACTCAATGTCAGTGCTAGTTTTGGAAAACTCTGGCCTGGCTTCGATCATATTATACTACTACTCTATGAAGTGCTTTATTCATACAAAAACATTACAAAACAATGCTTAAATAGTCGTGAGTACTTGTTATCAGCATATTTATATACATATTGTTATTTAAGTTGTAATTAGTCTGTAAGTACCCCAAAAAGAAAATAAATAAAAAATAAATAGAGTATATTCGAGCACTGGTGCGGTTTATAGGTAATATATGATCGAAGTAACGCCTATTTTTGTTAACAGCAAACTATGTCTTTCAAAATTAAATGACAAACTTTGGCAGTTTTTTTATCATCTATTTTTCGAGAAAAACTATGTACAGTGGTACGCAACAGTAGTCTAAATTTAATTAAAATCCCACATCACTAGGAAAATCCAAAATAAATTAAAGACGTCGTAATTACTGTAAACATGAACAAATAAACAAAGATGTAACATAGTCAAGTATTTTTAAATGATACTACAACATTTTGGACAACAATAATAATAATAATAATTTTAATAAAAATAATATTTTTAAAAATTGTGTTTGACGTAATAGGTACAACAATACAAACCTACACGATGTCCGTCACAGTTTGTGCATCTAATTCTGAAAGACGTTCAAACCAATAAACAGAGGAGTGACTTTTCAAAGGGACTTATTTCCAATGGAAAAAAATTCTGAAATAATTAAAAATTCCCTGTGAAAAGCCACTCCGTAATTAAAATATCTATCACATTGACATCATACAAACCAAACTCCACGTTCCGTTTGGACGACGACTGACGACGCTAAGCGTAACATCCTAACTCGATACAACTACCTCGTTACAAATACGGCGACAATCACGACATACCATTAAAAAAGCGTTTTAAAGAACACAATTTTCAGACTGCAATACGTATGCCATGCCTCAATACGTCTGCTCCTTCTGTACAATTCTTTCGACGTCTACCCTCAAGCACATTCCTACAGCTGTTTGGTCTGTGGACCATAAGCATTGATCGAACTCCGTAGTCGTCTCCTCCGCGGTCTCACACGGCCGTCTCCCCTCTCGCCTCGACCCCGGACTCCGTCTCGCTCACGCAACTGTCGCTGTCGGCAGGTTTGAGCGTGACGTCACTGTTCACTGTCACGTCCAGCGTGTCTCTCCGCGCCGTCCTCTCCTTGTCTCTGCTCGTTATCTGGGTGTACAGCTCGTCGAGCTCGCTCGCGAACGACACCGGACTCTCGCGGTTCACTTCGGGACAGCTCAGCGCCGGAGTGGGCACGTATTTGCCCAGTTTGGGATTGCTCTTGATCGTCTTCCGCCACCCGGGGTCGTAGTTGACGTACTGGCTCTCGACGTTGGAGACGTCCTCGTGGCTGAAGCTGATCTCGTGCGGGCACATGGAGGCGGGCGACGGCGCGTACAGCCCGTGGCTGCGGATGCTCACCTCCGACATCTGGTAGTTGGGGCAGTATATGTCGCTCTCGTTCTCTCCCTGCTCGCTGGCGTTCGTGCTGCACGTTTCGAAGTCGTACGTCGTCTTCGCGATGAAGAACGAGTCTTTGTCGTCGAATTTCTCTTTTGCTTCGTCGTTTCCGCCGCCGTGCAGGAGGTTGTCGAGCTCCTCGGCGGGGTCCATGTTCTGCGGAGTGCTGGAGCGATTCATTTCGTCGCTGTTCATGGTGCACTCCTCGGATATGTCCTGCAGCGACTTGTCGACGCCGTCCTGCTTGGGCTGCAAGCAGTCTATGTACTGCCCGAAGCTGTCGGCGTCGGTGATCTCGTTGGTGGAGCACGGCGCGCTCTCCTGGCACGACGTCATCTCGGACTGCGTGTTCAGCGTCTGGTCGGAGCACGTGTGCGGCAGCGCCATCTCCGACGCCGAGCTGTACTCCAGGCTGCACTGCTGCGAGACGGTCCGCATCTCCGGCGGGTCGGCGGCGGCGTGCCTCTGCAGACACTCCTCGGAGATGCTCGTCCGTTGCGCGTTGAACGTTTTGGGCAGAGCGCTCACTATCTGGTGCTGGGGGATCTGCGTCTCCGGCACGTTGGTGTAGATGTTCATGATCTGCGCCCTGCTCTTCGGATCGTCGTTTTTGCTCCACGCCTTCTTGTCGGTCGAGTAGTTTTTGTAGTCGGTGTCGTCTTCCAGCAGGTTCGGGTTGAGGGCGTGTCGCGTCTCCTTGATGCCGCTGCTGGCTCGTTCCACGTGTATATTGGTGTTGTTCACTTTGGAGCCCGAGTTGATGATGCTCGCCACGCCGCTGTACGCGTCCCTCGACGGCAGCGGCAGCGAGACGTGCGAGTCGTTGTCGCAGTCTCGCCTCGCGGGCAGCTCCAGACAGTTCCTCCTCATGTTCTGCCTCTGCTTCTTGAAGAACTTCTTGGCGACGTTCATCTGGTTGGGGTTGTAGAACATCTCCGGCCCCACGCCGGTGGCGGTCGGATACGTCATCATGGAGTTGTTCGACCTGTACTGCTGCCGGTGCAGCACCACCAGATTGATGTTGGGCGTCTTTCCGTTGGTGTTCTTGAGCGCGTCCTTGTGCAGCGTCTGGCCGTTGAGCTCGGCGCCGCCGCGGAGGGTGCCGCTGTTGTTCGTCTTGGAGTTGGTCCGGTTGGAGCTCCGGCTGCCGGACCTGGACCTGTTGTCGTTGGGTACGGGGTTGCCGAGCGGCGCGGCGGCGTGGTTCGTCGGCAGGTTCTGCTGATTGGCGTCGAACACGCTCCTGTTGCGGCAGCACTGCTCGCCGCGGTGCAGGTAGCAGTGCATGGCGGCCCACTGCGCGCGCACGTCGCTGCGCGCGATGCCGTAGAAGAAGAGGATGAAGGTGCCGAGCACGGTGGCGCACACGGCGTACATGATGCTGCAGATGTCCTCCTGGTAGGGCAGGTAGGCGGGCAGCGGGCGGTACACGGCCACCGCGCCGCACGTCCACACGGCCACGTACAGGCACAGCACGATCACCTGCGCCCGCAGCTGGATGATCGGCGTGTGCTCCACGTCCTCCACCTCAGAGTCCAGCCCGGACTTGATGCTCCTCTCGGTGTTGTCGCCCGCCTGCTGCGGCTCCCACATCTCCAGGTCCACGTTCTCCGTCGCCTGCGTGCCCTCCGACAGCTGCACGTTCATGTTCCTGATGGTGCATCGGATCAGGAGGAACATGACCGAGAGGAACATGAGCAGGATGCCGCCCGGCACGAACAGGGCGCTGAGCGCCGGCGCGGTGCTCAGGAAGCACTGCGAGTACCCGGCGTAGTCCTTGAGGTTGACCGCGCCGGAGATGCCGCACACAATGAGCGCGATGCCCCACCCGACTAGGTACAGGCCGAGGATGGGCTTGTGTGCGGGCGCGTCGGGCGGCGCGTCCTCGTCGGGCGTCCGCGGCGGGCCGTGCGTCCGCGTCGCGCACTCGTACATGCCGCTGGCGGACACGCACATCCACAGCAGGCAGCAGAGGGACAGGTAGTGTATGAGCAGGCCGAGCGCGCGGCACAGCCGCTCGTCCTCCGTCTGGTACACGCCCAGCGTGTAGAGGAACGCGAGCGCGGCGAGCGCGGCCCACGTGTTGGCGAGCGCGTGGCGCGCGCGCGCCGGCATCACGATGGCGCGGTGGCACAGCGCGTACGTCAGCGCCGCGCAGCCCGCGCACCCCACCAGGATCAGGCTGCCCACGTACACCGCCGGGTGGGACACCTGCAACCAAGCAAACAAACAACCAACGTCACACACCACTCTACTCACTAGCTGTTTCCTCCCTCCGCACGCGTTTTATAAGCTATTTCTGATTTTTTTTCATTTCGCTCGGCTCCTGAGAGTCTTAGCGAGATGTTAAATAGCCTATAACCTTCCTCGAGAGTTAGGCTATCAAATGCAAAAAAAATTTTTGAAAACCGACTGGTAGTTCCAGAGATTAGCGCGTTCAGACAGACATGCATACAAACAAAAAATACCTTGAACCGTGCCCCGTCGGTCCGCGCGCCGTAGATGCCCGTCTCGACGTTTTGCAGTAGGCCAACGTAGGCCAGCCTAGTGCAGCTAATGATTATCATCTCGGACACCACGTGCGATATCTTGCAATCTGGAAACAGTAAATGTTCATTTACTTACAACCAAGGTGGTTCAAAATTAAGTAGCAGTGTTATATACAGGTGTAATGGATCAACTTTAATTATTATAAAGCCTTCGTTTTAAGTTTTGAAGAAACGAATTACTGCAATCAGTCATGAACATTAGAATTGTAGAGAACGTCCACCACATTTTAGTGGAGAGTGATCGGAACGACGCACAGTGGAGACAGTTCGATTTAATGTATAAACTTTTAGATTTTGGCAAATGCAATAGTATATTGCCCTCGCAGGATAAAGAATAAACCCTCTTAAAAAAAGAAAAATAATGATAAATGACCTGTGCTGTTGTCCTGCCAGCGGCGCGTGCGCGGGTCCCACACGGCGGGGCGGCCGCCCGCTCCCCCCGCGCCGCCCGCGCCACCCCCGCCGGCGCCCGTGCGCGCGCGCACCGTCGCGATCACCGGCTCCAGCAGCTCCCCGCGCAGAGACACGTTCACTGCAAGCAACAAGGATGCGATATATCATTCATTCTATGATGTTCTTTCTCTCATTCCTATTTCATTCTGTCGCCCTCTCCTTGCTCCATCAGCCAATGTATCGCTCAAAAAGACTGTGCTTCCAAAGCCGGTAAAGTCCAGTTTAAAAAATCTGCCAGTGTAGACTTTTGGCGGGAGCGAAGTGTCACGGTCGTCTCTTCTGTTTTATTTTCTTAAAATACGTATTTTGCGGGATTTATGTGATAGTATTTTACACAATTAGTGCTTGTGGTTGAGCATATCGTGCGGGAAATTAAAAAAAATCGTGTAACAACTCTGTATCGTACCAATATTGTCCGTAGTAAATCTCCAATAAGGTTATTTGGTGTGAAGCCTAATGAAAATCGCCGACTAACTCTAGTCGTGCGCTGTTTTTGTGGAGGCCGTGCTGTAACAGCCGGTTCTTTGCATTCTGAATTTCAAAAACTATGACTGGCCTAGAAGGGCTGCTTCCAATTGGCCGTAAAATCCCTAAAATAAAATAAACCGGATCTAAGAGTGACATTTACTTACACAATATTTTCCGTAGCGCAGATACATTCTGCGCTACGGAAAATAATAAGCTTAACTAGCTTATGTTAGCTAGCTTAGCTACTCTAAGGTAATTACTTAATAAATTATTTTAAATACAATACATTTGACGCATACCATTGTATGTCTCATCAACAATCTCTATCAGAAACATTGGAGGCTACTCACTGAGCTGGAAGCCGACGACGGGCGAGGTGATCTCCAGGTTCATGTCCTCCCGCTTGGTGCTCCGCCCGTAGTAGTCCTTCGCCCTGCGGACACAAACAACACTTTATACTCGCGACGCGCATTGCTTTAATACTAGTTCTTGATAACAGGTTGGAAAGTAGGTTTTTACAATCGAGTTGAGGTTTGGAAACCCGCCAGCACCAGGCGGCTGTTTATAACCGCCACGAGTTTGTAAAAACCTTACCAACTACGTATTTGCAATAAAGTTTGAATCTTGAATCTACGTTATTCAACGCATTTGCGAGCATACAGATAGGTAGTAAGTGATAGCAATTTATTGAACAGTAAGAAATATACCTACCTATAGCCATATACCATCTTGTGCGGCAGAAATTCATTTATATGAGATAGTTATATGAGACAGTGGTTGTGTACCTGTGCGCGCCGGCCATGTCGTCCTTCTCGATGTCGGGCAGCAGCGGAAACAGCGCGGCGTCCTCGTACACGGAGACCACCAGCTCGTGCGCGTGCGCCGCCACCAGCGCGCCGCCCGCCGTCGCGCTGTACACCACCGACGTCGGGATCTAACACACACCACAACTATAATAAGTACTAGCTGTTACAAACATACTTACAAACTATCGCGTTTATAATATCAGCAGGATTATTAAAGCGGCATCAGTTTAGTGAGGATATGAACTGCAGTGTGGATCGCCGACCGGCACTAGTTGTATTTGTCGTGGAGGTCGTGCTGTAACCGCCGGTTTTTTGGTTTCCAAATATTAAAAACTACGACTGACCCAGAAGAATGTTGTTTCCTGGCCGTAAAATCTATTAATAAAAAATATAAAATGTGTGTGCACCGACCTGCACGCTGGCGTGTATGAGCGCGTCGGACACGGTGAGCAGCGGCGCCACCGTGCGGTTGGTGGTGGTGCAGTGCAGCCGGGGGGCCGCCCCCGCGCCGGCCCCCGCGCCGGCCCCCGCGCCGCCCCCCGCGCTGTACCACACGCACGTCACCCCGCTGAACCCCTCCCGCACCTCGAACCGCTCCACAGCCACGTTCTCCTAACACACACATACACTTAGTTAACTTCTGTGATACATACGCACACTTTTATTAACTCTCAACACGCCGACCGTTTGATACCGGCCGAGAATCGATGCTTCTGATCGGCATCATTACAGGACACTGCAACCTGAACAAACACGGACGGTCCCCTGTGCAGGAGAGCGCGACAGTGGCGCACGCGCTGCTACACTGTCGCGCAACACACGAATTCAGATTCGAAACGGGGCTTGTCAGCCCGACCCCGATCTCTCGGGAGTAGGGACTGACGGCCCGGGAGGAATTGCACAAAACTTTGTTCCCAGAAAATCCCAAAGCCACATCCCCCTGAACCTATGTCGCGAGTGTACCATAGTCAGGTGGGTCAGGTAGTGGTATAATAAGCAAATACCGGTGTATCTGTTGCCGGTGGTGTATATATGGTGGACGCACCTTGTGGCCCTGCACGTTGCGCGTGTGCGCGGAGAGCGTCTCGGCGGCGCGCACGAGGCGCGTGGCGGCGGCGTGCGCGCGCTCGGCCGCCGCCAGCGCGCGCGCCGGCACGCGCATCGCCGCGCTGATCACGGACAGCACCGACGAGCCTGTGTATTGTTTCGTGAGTCTCAGAAGTGCATCGCCAGAAAGCTGTCAGAAATGTATAATAACCAAGCACTCACCCAAGTCTTTCTCTTCTGCTATATACTGCATGTAATTCTCGATCGCCTGGGCGATGAACATGACGTCGTCTGGATCTGATATCTCCGCCAGCGGGTACGTCTTCTCCCTGATCAACATCGCCAGTCTGTCGGTGGCGTTCAAGGCGGAGTACTGCACCAGGCTGACGTTGAGCAGCGCGAACTGCTGCAGCAGCTTGGTCACGTTGCTGATGTAGGAACACTCGGCGGTGTCGGCCGGCCCCCACGTGGAGTTGTCGCGGCAGCGCCGGTACGCGCGGCCCTCGCCGCTCCGGCACGGGACGGCCGCCGTGTGGTTGAGCAGCAGCTGCGGCCACGAGTACAGACCCTTATTGTTCCTCGTCACATTCGTCGCACAATATTCAGTGTGGTTCGTCAAAACCACAACTTGAACCGTGTGGTTGTGACGAATATGATTGTGGTCGCTGTACACGCATGTCCAGTTGCCCGTGTGATGGTCCGTTATGTTGGGGAAGTAGACCGCCGTCTCCGCGAGCCCCTCCTCTTGCATGTCGGTGTTCGTCACATTCACGTCACATACTTCGAGCATCGGGTGCATCCACTTCAACTCGTACTTAGCTAGCACCGACGCGAACGGGGCATTACACGTCAGTTTCAACGTATCACCCTCGAACACGACTTGGTCGAGCGCAGGTTTGACGATCAGTGTGTTGGAAGGCAGCACGCTGCCGCACGCCGACAGGTCCAGGAATATCTTCAGTTTGCGGACGGGCTTGTTGAGCATGTTCTCGGGGAAGGCGCACTTGAGGGAGCCCAGTTTGACGCTGGTGTTGCGAGCCCACTCGCCCACCCACAGGAGGTCGCAATCGCACATCAACGGGTTGCCGGTTATGTCTCTGTAAACATACAAAGTATTTATTGATGTACAAATAATCAAACAGATAACACTATCAGATTAGAAATAAATATTTGACTAATAAATGTTGAGGAGCCTAGTTCCGAGGATTAGTGTTGAGGAACGAAATATTAATCCTACCACAGGTCAAAGTAATAGACTTGGTACACTTAATATGTATACACATAATTGCGCAACACTATAAAGAAGTGGTGCAATAAACTATCTCAACACACCTTTAAAAACCAAGTTGTTGTACAAACAATTATCTTTTTCTGTGAAACATGAGGATACCTGTATACACCAAAGGAGTAATTAATGACTTGAATATACTCACAGATGTGTCAACCCAACAAGGTATTCAAATGTCCCGGCGACCAGGGTTGAAATGTGATTCTGAGCCAGGAACAACCTCTCCAGATTCACGAGCCCTTTGAACATCTCTTTGTAGACGTGGCTGATTTGGTTGTATGACAGGTCCAGCCGCTGCAACGCCGTCATGTTGTAGAATGCATCGGACTCTATGAGGCTAATCTGGTTTTGACTCAGGTTTCTGTGGGAAATAGGAGTTAAATTAGAAAGTGTTACTTTAATATTTTTTTGTAGTTTCAGAACAAATAGATTTGAGTCCCCAGGCATTAGCATTGCTACGTAGCAAGAAAATAAAGTTAAGTAAAGAGAGGGCTGCTCAAAATAAGGGCCATGCATTTGGTTATTATTTGTCACAAATATTTAAATACGAATCATTTTAAATCTGGCAGTAGTTGTATTACAAAAAGACTAGACTTGCCAATAGGAATGATAACATTATTATTTCTTGGGTTTTGTTACAATATCTACAACTGTACTTACAATTTCTGTAAGTTGGGCAGGTACAGTTCCCTGGACAGGGTAGAGATAGCATTTCCTGACAGGTTCCTGAAAATAACAAGCATGGGTTTTATTTAATGACTTTATAAACATAACTAGCCATGGACAGGATGTTGTCGAGGACTGCAGGATTTTTCTCAAGTTTATAAAGTATCCTACAATTGAAACAGATGGTATTTGTCTTTATGAATACTTTCAATGTTCAATTAATCATATTTGTGTCGGAACAAGGCTTCATTGTCGGCATCAGTCTGCATGGTAGATATGTTTGTTATTGGCTGAACACTTACAGGCTGACCACGACGCTCCAGATTTTGCTCAAGTCTATCTCCGTGAGTTCCGTGACCTGGGTGGGAGCGCCGCCACACTTGAGCCTGAGCGAGTCCCCGGGCCGGGGCTCCGCCGCCGCCGCGGTCGCGGCCCCGTCGGCCGCCTTGCTGCTGTCGCACACGCATAGCGAAGGACAGCTCGCGACACCGCTGTGCACGCACAACGCTGCCAGTAACACCAGCGCGCGCCACTTCATCGTGCTCGCTTCTCACAAAACAGCAATAAATCGTATGGCACAAAGCCAAATACAAATAATTATCACATTTTCACAAATTCTTCAATGACACGTTTGAGTTATCGCACAAAGCAAATGGAAAATCAATAAACAATGAATGAGAGAAGTAGAAGCAATGAATTTTGGCACAGTTTTGTTTCCTGAATTAGTAATAAATTGGAATTATATACAAATAAACAAAACGAAAAGTAGGTATAAACGCTAACAACCATTCGTCTCGTCTCAACATTGAACGAATGAATGAATTGATCTGTTTGATTGAGTACTGACTGACGGAACTGAAACGGACTTCAGTTCATTCATTGAATGGAACCGAATGAACTAAATGAATGGAAATAATGAAAATAAATTATTCATCATTCTATCAAGGCAAAAGTACTTGAACTAAGCAGCAAGATAATTTGGAAGCGGTGGTAGATAAAAAATTGACGTTGTATAAATGCACCCAGTGTAGATGCAATAAAATATTTTTGAATTATGAAATTTTTTTATTGTCAAAATTTGCATGTTGCGAAACGTGACCTAATTGACAGTCAGGCTAGCCAACCGAACAAACTGAAAAGAATATTCAAAAGTTGAATTTCGTTGCAACTTGCAGTTGGAACAGAAATCAGAATTTAGGTGCACAATCTTCTGGAATTATTTTGTTTTTGCTTGTGTTTACTCAAACTCAACTGTGTTACTTGTAGTTCTTTATCTCACAATGAGCTATCAGCGGTGTTCGGATAGCGACGAATCGAAGAGAGATATCCCATCTTTCATCGAACCAAGACCTCCTTTTAGGGATGCAGAGAAGAGACCGGGGCCACAGAAAGGCACAAATTTATTGGAAATGTTCGAAGAAGATTCTGAAAGCGAGGATCGGGAAAGGGTCCAAGTATATTTGCGGTTGAAGCCTTGCAGTCAGCAGAACAATCTATACGAGGTGAAGTCTGACCGGTGCCTGGTCACCTCCGTGGACACGGCCCCTGCGGGCCACGGCCGCCGCACGCAGCATCATATTTCCAAAATGTACACTTTCTCGCACATTTTTGGACCGGAATCAAGTCAAAAAGTATGTGGTCAAGTGTAACGTTTCTAAGAATTTACTTCAATACGTAGGTAAATAAGTAATAACATTTTATTACCTACCATCGTCATCGTCAGTCTGCACTAGTCCACTGCTGGACATAGGCCTCCCCCAAGGCGCGCCATTGAACATCTGCCTTGTGCAGATCGTCACTCCACCTAGCTGGGGGTGCGTCCCACACTATGCTAGTTGCCGTGCTCTCATACACGTATCAAATTTAATATAACAATTGTTTTGAACAGGCTATATTTGAGCATGTGGTCAAAGACAACCTGAAGAAACTGCCTGATGGCCACAACTTCACTCTCCTAACTTACGGAGCATCAGGATCTGGCAAGACATACACCCTGATGGGCACGGTGGCGGCCCCCGGCCTGTTGCCCCGGTCGCTGGAGTATGTGTTCAAGGTGGTGGATGCGGCCCAGCAGCCTCTGTACAAGCCGTCCGATGGCAGCGCAGATAAACTCAGTACCGCTGAGCAGGAGAATGAGTTGCGGGTAAGGGGAAGTCAACTGCTGATAAGCAAGCTTTCCATTTAAAATATAACATTAGTGATATTATAAAATGACATAAATATAACATGAAAAAGAAATTCTTAGGTGCATGTAAAAAAACTGCAATAAATAAATAATGAATTATGAAAGCAAGTCGACTGCTGATATGGAAGCATCAGCTTTAAGCTGCATTTCCATAAAATAAATAAATAAATGTGAAGTCCACCAACCCGCACTGGGCTAGCGTGGTGGATTGTAGCCCGCACACCCTCGTTGAGAGGGTAGGGCTGAGCCCCAGCAGTGGGGACATGTTAATAGGCTGTTGATTTGATGTAGTGTTGTGTGTTGGTTGGCTGCAGTGGGTGCGGCAGTTGCGCGCGGCGTGCGCGCCGGCGCCCGCGCGCCAGAAGTACCGGCGCATGAGCACGTGCCTGCGCGGAGACCTCGCCGCCAGCGCGCCGGACCTCGCCGGCACCGCCGCGCACTACATCTGGGTAACAAACGCGTACAGCCTCGGGATACAGCATTCTGGCCAAATCTTACATTTCTGGCCAAAAAAATGCTGTATTCTCTTAGAACTTCTCCGTCTAAACAGGTTTTCTGTGAGGTCACTTCTCTGTCCTAGGTTAATTAACGTTATTAAAAAAGTGAAGACAAATTTATGAACTCAAAAAAAGGCAAAAATTTGGCCAGATAAGATAAGATAATCGTTTATTGTTTACATCAACGGTTATACATGGTGTCATACAGAACGTTTGAGTGGATGCGTGATGCGCCAGTACATGGCATACAATAATAAAATATAATTAATGGTGGGCAAAACAAATAAAAAAACACATTTTTATGTCACAGTATACAAGGGACAGAACAAAGTTTAAAATACCTATGTCATTATAATAATAATATTATGTGTTACATTTGTCAAAGTTAAATTTCGTAAACTCTTCTACACTATAAAAGCAATTTTGTACAAACACTTTAAATAAATACTGCTTAAATCTCTGGAATGGTAAATTCTTTACATGGTCAGGTAGTAAATCATACATTTTAATTGACATTTTATAGCTATTTTTTGCAAAACATGTTGTTTTCGCGGGAAATTCAACCAAGCGGTTAGGGTATCTGGACAAAAATGTGTAATTCTTTTTTTCGAACAAATGAAAATTTCTCTTTACAAACAGGCAAAGCTCTAGTATGTACATAGAGGGCAAGGTAAGTATGTTCAATTGTTTGAATAAAGGTCCACATGATTCCAATGGTTCTGCATCACGAACGCTCTTTGCACATCTGTTGAGTTCCCCCACAGGACCAGGCCGTAACGCAAAGCCGAGCATACAAATCCGTGATAGGCCACCAAGGCAGTGTTACGATCGCACAGCTTACAAAGACGGTACTATGCGTATATATAACGTTGATTCTATTGCAAACAGAGTTTACATGCATTTTCCAAGATAAATGTGTGTCTAACATCACTCCAAGGAATTTTGTCGTAGTGGACTCTACGATTGGTACATTATTATGTTGGATCAATAAGTTGGTGGGATTGCCGTTTTTATTATAAAACTGTAGGAAGGTAGTTTTTGTCAGTTTTCGTCAAGTTAACTTTTAAATTATTTAACTCCAACCAGTCAACAACTCTACTAATTCATTTTCAAAGTCTAGATCAGCGGTTTTCTTTATCACAATAGCTAAATCGTCGGCAAATAATGTAGTCGGATACTGTGTTATCAATGGGCCAGCCATTTTAGATTAGGACCAAACAATGCATGAAACTTGAATGATGTCTTTTGAATATTGAAAGGATATTCTTACTGTTTTCTGCCATAGTTGTACTTTTTAAACAAAGAAGTAAAAAATAATAATTAAATCATAGTTTTTAGTGGAATTTTTCATTTGTTGTAAAACATACATGACACAATACGTACTAATTAGTGAACTATTAGAATTTGTATTGAATGCCCTCGATGAGCGAGGGCGGTGCGGGCCGCACGTAACGATGCCGGTGTGTGCAGGTCTCCTTTGTGGAGATCTACAACGAGGGGGTGTACGACCTGCTGTCGAGCGGCGACCGCAACAAGGCCGCGGCCGCGCTGCGCGTGCGCGAGGACGCCCTAGGCAATGTCTACGTCAAGGTAACACTCGCATATTATTATTGAGGACTTACAGACATGAAGGGGCGGGCAGAGACACCGGAGCGCCAACACCTCTTTCCTCTTTCTTTCGCTCCGCTCAGTCTCATCATTCTCTTCACTCCTTTATATTGCATGTGCCCCACTAAAAACGTGATAAATAATAATAGTGAATTATATAATACTTTATTTTTGCTCTTTGCGAGTTAATAATCCATTTCTGGGCTATGTTTACAGTTGTCAAGTTCAGTGGGTAGTTTGTTTTAACTCGAGTGCAAATTCTGTACCCAACCGACGGACAACAAAGCGAGTTAATAAGAACGTGTTAAAGGCTAGTTTCTTGTGTCAGGGCGCGGCGCAGGCGTTCGTGCGCTCCGGCGAGGAGGCGTACGCCGTGCTGGTGGCGGGCAAGCACAACCTGCAGGTGGCCGCCACCGGCGTGCACGCGCGCTCCTCGCGCTCGCACTGCATCTTCACCATCACCATGCTCACGGAGACAGGTGCGTGCTGCGGCCGGCAGCCTGCGACCCACCCGCCCCGGCCGGCGGTGGCGGGCTGGGCTCACGTGCGGTGTACTGTGCAGCGTGCGGCGGCGTGCGCGCGGCGAGCGTGCGGCTGTGCGACCTGGCGGGCAGCGAGCGCGCGCGGCACACGCGCAACGCGGGCGCGCGCATGCAGGAGTCGCGCGCCATCAACTCGTCGCTGCACGTGCTGGAGCGCTGCCTGCGCATGCTGCGCCGCAACCAGCGCCGCCCGCTCGACGCCACCATCCTGCCCTACAGGTACACACACCTGCCTACAAGCCCAAACAAAAACTTTGACTATGTCATTCAAAAACAGCTTACAATGTCGCTGTGTTCGTTTTCTCTGTCTTACTTGTGATACTGCCATAATATATTATTTTTTTAGTCCATAAAGCTTTTTAGTCCAGGTAGCATTTTCCGCCATTTACAGTGCTTTTCACGACAAATGCGAGGAAAAAAAAGCGATGTTTTTATTATTGTATGTATGTTGCTTGCTTGTGTCTCGTGCCAGGGAGTCTAAGCTGACGCGTCTGCTGGGCGCGGGTCTGTGTGGGGGCCGCGCGGGCGCGCGCGGCGGGGAGGCCGTGGCGATGGTGGTGACGCTCAACCCGGAGGCGCGGTTCGCGCCCGAGGCGCGCCACGTGCTGCACCTCGCGGCCGTCGCCAGCGACATACGTGAGCCACGCACGCACCATACACATACATACAACACCTTTCAACCAACACTGCATCACCACACCCCGACACGCCCGGTATAAGCGACAGACGTATGTCAACCCAATCAGGCCCACCGTCAGTGAGCACGTTTCTGTTCACTTCGGATCTTCACTTAATGCTGACTAACTGAACTGATGCTATCTGTGGAGATCTGTAATTGGCCTCGTGTATTGTTTGATAATGTGGTGTTCCCGTGCAGTGACCGAGGTGGACAGCACGATGCCCGAGTCGACCCTGGAGAGCACGGCGTCCGCCGGCGCGGCCGACGAGTCCGCCGAGTGGGAGCTGATGCGGCTGCGCGCCGACAACGAGAGGCTGCACTTCGAGCTGGCTCAGTGAGTGACTATTACAAGTTCAACTATAGAATTACACATGTTATTACTCGGTCAAAGAGTTTCTTAATGATACGACCCTTCCTTACTAAGGAAATATTTGCATGTTGTGGTTGGCAGAATATTGTTGTTGTCCGTCTGTCTGTCTGTCTGTCTGTCGAGACCCTTTTCTAAGGAACGCGTAGAGGTATCAAGTTAAAATTAATACCAAATGTTCAGGTCTGCAGTCCCTTGGAGCTGTGAAAAATCAAACTTCTAAGTCAACGCAGTCAGAAGATATGGCCGATTTTGCCGCATTTTTTTAGTATTTTAGTCCAAAACCTATGGGGTACTTCTCGTTGACCTAGAATCATGAAATTTGGGAAGAAGCAAGGTCTATAGCACAAGTAAAGGAAAAAAACCGAAAACCGTAAATTTGTAGTTATAACTTTGCGTATGAGCAAGTCATCCATATACGTTTTAGTACCATGTGATATAACTACAAATTTTATTAACGATTGTGCGAGTGTGCCTAGTGTATGCTGACGGTGTTGTGGTGTGTGTCAGGGCGCTGGCGCGCGAGAGCGCCGCGGCGGTCGCGACGGAGGCCAAGCGCGTGCAGACGGCGGCCACCATGCACGAGCTGGTGGCGCAGGCGCAGGACATGACGCGCCGCTACTACGAGGCGCAGCTGCACGCGCTGCGGCGCGACGTACGTACACACACACCCACGTGCGGCGTCAGTAGCGCATTCCACGCCACTGGCCATGCTACACCATCGATGGATGGACAATGGGCATTTTAGACCAGCGCTTGTGAAGGAGGCTCCGCACCCATGCGTAGACGACAAATCGATGGAAACTATTTGGCTATTCTTACTTCGTTTCGTTAGTTTTTTTCCACACCACGAATAAGCTTAGTACCAGTGTAGTAGCCAATGGAACAAGCTAATTACGAAAGAGCTACCGCTAGTAAAACTTTTTTTTTTTTTTTACAAATTAAAATTTCGACTCTAGCACATCGCTGCTCGAGAATTGGTTTGTACTATATCAAGTCCTCCAGCCAAGGAGAGTTCAACTATAAAGTAACATATATAAAGTTCAAATTGTCCTTTGTTTTGGGGAGTTACCAAACCAATATTCGAGCGACTGTACAATTTCAACGCCCATTTTAACTGAAAATCTACCTGTTGGGTTGTTCAGTGCCCCGTGCTCGTATCACTTGAGTGACCGTCGTCGGTTATTGTGCTGGTCGTAGATGGAGGAGATGAGGGAGGAGTACGAGGCCCAGCTGAGCGCCGCGCGCCGCTCGTCACCGGCGCCGGCGCCCGACCACCACACGGTATGTACTATGACATGTAGTCTTATGTCTACACTTGTTAAACTATATTCAATTTGACGTGTAATGTGTATCAAATGAATGACATCTTGAGAGGGTATCCCAGAGCCCCAGCAGTGGGGACATGTAAATAGGTTGTTGATTGAATTATATTATTAAATAAATAAATATATAAAATTATTAATTAAAATAAATTATACGAATGTAGAACTGATTTGCAAATGCGGCAGAATTGAAGTTGCAAGGGTGACGTTTATATTGGCCTCTGCCTGTGCGTCGGACGCGCTTCCTTTTTGTACGCGATAGATAAGGCCACGCAAGGCAAAGTATTTCCTTTATTTTTTTAAAAAAAAAGCAATTTAAATACGGCAGCAAAAAATGATTTAAGGTAGGTAGTGGATTTTAAAAACTGAAAACTTTTCACTGATATCAACTGTTGTAGTATCTGGTAGATAGATGTAGTCTAGAAGTCCTAGTACATGAAACGTCTTGTTCTACCATTCCCTTAAATAAGACGTACTGTTTATGGGGCGCCCTGTATGTGTCATTCATCTACAGGCTGTAACAATCGTATTGAGTTATTTTCATTAATCGGTGTATCATCTAGTTGTAAGTGTTAGTATATATAGTCTTAGTTGTATTAGTTACCAATAGTTGTATTTACTGTACCCGTGGTGTTGTCTCTATGGGCCGCAGGTGGCGCAGCTCAGGACGCAGGTGGCTCTCCTAGAGGTGAGTTGGTCTCATTGGACAAGGAACCGAGATAAGCTTCATAACACCCACCCCTCAGGATTATTTATACTTCTTTTTATGTAGAACAGTTGCCTCTTGCGGCCTCGCCCGCGTTTTCTGTGTTACTTCTGATTTGCTCGGCTCGTAAAGGCCGTAGCGTGATGTTAAATAGTGTATTCTAACAACCTTCTTCAAAAATTGGACTATCAAACGCAAAAGGAATTTGTCAAATTCGACTGGTAGTTCCAGAGATAAGCGCGTTCAAACAAACAAACATTGTTAATGATAATGTGTGCGCTAGTGGCAGATTGGCTCACATTTGAACATGTTTCAGGAGAATGTTGCAGCGGCGTGCGTGTCGCGGGAGCTGGCGGAGGGCGAGCTGCGGCACCTGCGCGCCTGCCTCGACGACACACGCGGTAACTAGCAAGACAAGGCAGTACAGTAGTATAGTCCACCACGCCAGCCCAGCCAGAGCGGCCGGTGGGCTTCACATGCGCCTAACAATTTCTTCGTTTTCCTTCACCGTTCGAGCGCAGTCATGCCAATAGTGTTCTCGACACCTAAATACCACTGACTGCTCTTAAACGTAATCGCACATTCATTTGCAACTTTGTTTTCACACCCTGTCGCTGTCGACTTGTTTCAGAGAAATCCCAGGGTTACACTTCTGCGAACGATGAGGACATGGATGCAAGCGGCAGCGGCAGTGAGGAAGACGACGCAGCCAGCGACAGCCTGGAACCTACTTTCACAAAAGAAGACATAAATCGATCGAGACTACTGCGCCGCAGTCAGATCGACGAGACCGCAGGCACATTACGTACTGAAACAACGGATGCAGATAATCATCAATCCTCAGAAACCATCGTATTAGATAGTGATACTGACGATAGCATCTTGGAGACGACAAGACATACACTGAAGGATGATGATTCAATTAATGACACTAAAGGTTCTACTGACACCACCGAGGAGAGTGGAATGAGTGATAAATTAGGAGAAACGTTTGATAGTGCGGGCAATGGTACTCACTCTAATGAAATTAGTACAATGGACTCAAAAGATAGGAATAACTCCTTAAGAGGAACCTACTGTATCCAAAATGTTGAAACTTCAAATATTTCCGACGAGGATGCTAAAACAAAACCACTTCTAAGAGGAACATATTTTGTGGCTGATGCAAATCCTAAAACTAAGGAGAATACATTCCATGAACCTATCAATGATTGTGATGAAGAACCACATAAAATTAACATTAGTGTATCGAAAGTAGTTGTAAACAAAGATTTAATTAATAAAATGTCGAATATATCGGCAAAATCGAACCCTGAAAGTGATATTTCGTTAGCACAATTCGAGCAGTACGAAAAGGATGCAAATAACATCAAAGCCAGTGTGAATACGACTGTAGGATTCACTCACATACAAAATCTAAAAGAAAAGAGAATATTTTTTGAGGATAATCTTAAAACAGACCCTAATATTGAAACTAAGCAAATTAATAATGACAAAAAGACATACTTTGACAACATAGACGTCGGTAGCGGTGAATCATTGACTGAAGTCACGAGGAAATTAAACTCGATCACTGACAGATCGCCATCAATTGTCAAAGATGACGTCACAAATGACTTCGAACCGAATCACATAAAAAAACTTCTGGGACAAAGTTTCACGACGCAATCTGATATTATCCCGTCTTCAAAAAAGATTGCTATTCTGCCGAAGAAACATGTGTCCGTAGATATATTTGACGGTTTCGATTTACCGAACTTTATATTAAATTCCGACAATAAAAGAGATATGACCGAGTCTGCTTGTTCGCTGACAGAAAGACCTGATCCGTGCAAGAATATATCAAGGGACGTAAAACCTATAACAACTGTTCCAACAGACGAAGTACTAAAGAAAGTCATAAATATTGAAGTTGGTTTTGAAAAACTGTGTAAAGACATCGTATTAATGGAACACAATATGGAAACTACAGAACCAGTTAAAAGTGCTTTAGAGAAATCTGTACTGTCTAAAGAAACAACTGACAGTGTTATCATTGAAAAGTCTCAGATGGCCAATTACCTTGTAAACACTTGTGAAGAACCTGTTGTTGAAAACAATAATTCAGAAGGCAAATCAGATGGTGAGAAACAAGCTGATACGATACAAGAAACTCTCGAAGAACCGTTAAAAGAAAACCAATTTGCGAACAGCGACGAAACACAATCAGCTCATTTTAATAAAGAAAACAACACAATAGACGAATTTGATAATATCTACAAAGACATATCGGCGCCCAGAGCTACCGAATTTGAACTGCTCGTATCTCGAGAAGTCAGTTCCAATAATATAAACGTGAGTAACACCGAGCCAGGTGCGAGCGACACGGGAAAAACTAAATACAACCTCCGCCACAACAACACGTGTGTCGATACGAATGACATGGACAAAAATATGAGCACGGCTGTAGAGAGTCGAGGAAAAGTCAAAGATAACCCGCCGATAAAAAGGAATTTGAGATTGAGAAGAAGAAAAAACCAAGAGGAGGATGAGACTTCGGAGCGAGACAAAGAAAGTGCCAAGCTGAAGGACATCGTGAACCTGCAGAAGGAGTTCTCGGATGTGACGTTAGACGCGCCGGCCGCGAGCAAGCACGTGGAAGACATCGCGTCGCCCGAGAAGCTCGCGGGTGCGGAGAACCGCCCGCCGCCGCAAGGCTTCCTCAGCTGCCCCTCTAAGAGGTATCTACTCATTTGTACTGCGGAGGTTATACTGAAAGGTCCTCTTTCAAAAAATTAACATTTTTACTTACCGACATTAACTTCGGAACAAGTAAACTAATAAAATCGCCTAAACTTTAAAAACTTCATTTTTTTGGTGTTGGACTAATCCAACTGCATCGTTCGGAAAAAGGAAATCATGATTAAACTTTTAATGGTCACACGCACAGACCTAGTCACACGTGATTTTACACTCATCTAACAAATCGATACGTACACAATGAAAGGAGTCCCTTTAAATCATTGCTCGGAAATTGTGGGGGAGTTGGACTTTCGTTGTCTGTATCCGAGTTACTACAAGTGATGTGTTGTGTTGCAGCGTGACGCGGAGCCGCCGGAAGCTGTTCACGCCGCGCGCCGAGCCGCTCGACGAGCCCGCGGGCGAGCTCGCCGCCGGCGGGGACAGCCTCGAGCGCGTGCTCGTGCCGCGCCCCTCCTACCACCGCGGCCGCGCCAGGCGCAAGCTCTGAACAAGCCGCCAGACCCGTCCCGTACAGTGTATTATAGTGCTGCAGCCGCCGGAACACAAACAAAACCGGTTACAAACAAAATTAAGCAGAGGGTACGTCGTACACACAATGTGGGCGATGGGGCTATTAGTTTTCCTAAAACATATCGTAAAATGAACAACACTGAAATTTTCATCGTTCTCGGGCAATTAATTTTACATGTTTTAGCTCAATTGGTTTCCAGACGGATAAAATATCTTCGCAATTATAATGGACGAGAAAGGGGCGCTGTTGTTCAAAATATTGCTTGATTTAATGGAAAAAGCCGAATTTCAACTGGTCTTGAAATCGGTTCCCCTAATGTCTAAAAATGGAGATTTTGCCGACGTAATAATTTATTTTTTTCAAGGGATTAACGAGTCTAGCTAGAGTATAGTAGACTAACTAGAGTGACTGGCGAGTTTCACATTTAAATATGTACTTAGGGTCTCAATAAAGGTATTTAAGTCTTAGTAACTAAAATAATATTTTGAATAATAGCGTCCTTTTTATAGTTATCTTGTTCCGCTGGCTGCGGTACTACTATTACTTAGATAAGTAGACCTCGGCAACAACTAATGTATTATTTTCAAAACTTCAGTAAAACCAAACAGCGACGATGGACAACACCTCTGATAAATATTTAGATTATTGAATAGAATTATGTTATAGAATTTAGTTAGTTATTGAATTATTATAAAATATGCTATTATTTTATTTGTTTTATTTAAACTTCTCTGGCACTAGCGTTGCCAGCGGCTTCGCTCGCATTTTCGGGAACATTTTTCACGCGGTAACAATTAGCATATTGTGGTCATCTATACAAGGTGTGTGCAACATTTCATGACGATCGGGTGAACGGCTCAAGTAGGTTGGTAGTTTGTTGTGCGGTTGGTTGCGCCGGTTCTTCATCCCAGCGCTCACACGTTGGAAGCGGTGTTAGATAAAAAATTGACATTGTATAAATGTACCCAGTGTACTCCAACTGGGATCAGAGGGCAATAAAATAGTTTTAACTTTGACTTAATTTTTTGCAACAAAATAAATCATTTTAAACTACGATTTAAACTATTTAAAAAAAAACAATTTGGTCATTACACAATATATTTACACACTGCATGTCGGTCGGTCGGCGGCGCGGGCGCGCGTTCACAAGAAGCCGCTCATGGGGTCCTCGTCCCGGCGGCGCTTCATCTGGTAGGCCTCCACCTCGGCGTCGGTGGGCGCGCGCGCCGCGTACATGCTGTTGTAGGGCCGCTTGCGCTCGTCCACGGACAGCAGATGCTCCACTTTCTGCTGGTGCTGCACTTCCATCTCCAACGCCTGCACAAAATTCATTTGTTTATTCAAACCTAGCTATTGGCCGCGGCTTCGCCCGCATTGGATAAGTACCTATAAACCATCAAAATAAATAAAAAACCAAGAAATCAAGGTCTGGAAGAAATCGCTCTCAGCGATAAGACCGCCTAAATGTACATTATTGTAGGTCTCTGTTTTTCTCTTTGTCAGTATTTTTTAAATGTACAATAAAGTTGAAATGTACAAATAAGATTGAATTGAAGAAATCATCTGAATGACAGTGAAAACCGCATCAAAATCCGTTGCGCAGTTTAAAAGATCTAAGCGTACAGACAGACGCGGGAAGCGACATTGTTAAAAATCGCGTTCGGTTGTCACCATAACTACATTTTAGTCTGTCGTGCTCTTTTTTTTTACTTTAAAAATATGAAAAGGACGGCATGCATTTTAGAACTGTCAAATGAATTAGTCCCGTCGAGGTCCTGTCAGACAAGAAAATGTATCGGACTTCTATTGCAATTTAAAACATGGTGATTCAGACATGTCTGATAGGAGTCAACTAATTAGACAGTTCACAGCGCGCTCTACAAACGTAATTCCAAATCCCTCCAGAACCTTCGGTCCACATTCCCCATCAGTGTCCATTCAAAGTACAAATAAATACTAGACTCTGTGCGTGCGGCGCGCCCCTTA
This sequence comes from Metalampra italica, assembly GCA_949699065.1. Classification (NCBI taxonomy): domain Eukaryota; kingdom Metazoa; phylum Arthropoda; class Insecta; order Lepidoptera; family Oecophoridae; genus Metalampra; species Metalampra italica. The sequence continues at coordinate 10,726,700 of OX452984.1, forward strand.
CCTTCTTCAGCTTGTCCTCCTCCCGTTTCTCCTTCTTGAGCTCCTTCTTTTTCTTCTTCTTTGCTTTCTTCTTGTTCTTCTTCTTGCTCGTCTTCTCCGTCTTGGTCCGGACCTTCGCCTCGGACTCTGAGGCGCTGCTGTCCGACGCGGACGCCGACGACGACGACTTGTCAGACTTATCTGGAACACGGTTATATTTAATGTAAAGTGTGACGATCAGTGGTGATCAGTGGTGATCAGTGTTGATCAGTCGGCGGGTCGGACAAGTGGATAAACTACCACGTTCCATCGCTATGGATAATTGAATAATTACTAATAAAGAATGATTATGATTATGCAAGTTTTGTTCGAGAATTCGAATTTCGATGGTCCTCTTCTAGATTTGACCATTTCTGGATGTGACCACTTCTTCATCATCAATTATCAACGTCCCCACTGCTGGGGCTCAGGCCTACCCTCTCAACGAGGGTGTTCGGGCTATAGTCCACCACGCTAGCCCGGTGCAGGATGGTGGATTTCACACTTCTTCGGCGTATGCAGGTTTCCTCGCGATGTTTTCCTTCACCGTTTGTGAGCAGTCAGGAAATGTAAGTTTCGAGAAAAAACCCATTGGTACATGGCCCAGCCGGGATCGAACTCCGGAGCTTTCGATATGATAGGCCGCGTCTTATCTCCGACGCCACAGACGCTCTTAAATGACCACTTCTTGATTATTGCCAAATTAAATGCGCCAATGGGCGTATGCCTAGCAAGACACATTGTATGCCAAACAAAATAAAAGGTGAGATAAACCCCCAGTTGTTACCGGTGTGCCGTCGGGGGTGCGGGCGGGTGTGGGGCGGGGGCGCGGCGTCGGGGGCCGCCTCCGGCACGTCCAGCACCACCGACTTGCCCGCTTCGCCCACGCAGTACGACAGCTGCACAACAAACAAACAAACACAACGGGCCCAAATCAGGCCGAAGCTTAACAACTGGTAAACATAATAATATATACATAGGTGGACGGATAATTAGAAACATGGCAAGATGTTCATACGATCGAGGCACTTTGAAGCCATGGGTCTCCGTGAAGGATTGATCGGGGCATGATCGAGAGAGTAGATGAAGTACTTTTACATCGCTATAGACATCCAACTGATCAGATGAGCCGTCTGGAAGCAGCATCATCATGATTCCTTAACTTTTAGATTTTCATACATTTTGATGCCATTTTGTGGGTGTGTTTCTTCCTTCATGACGATGCTGCTTCCAAACAGCTTATCTGATCGGTTGGATATCTACAGCGATCTAAAAGTCCTCCATCTACTCTCTCGATGATCTTCATCAGATCATGCCCCGATCAATCCTTCACGGAGACCCATGGCTTCAAAGTGACCTCGATTGTATGAAAATCGTGCCCTGTTTCTAATTATCCGTCCACCTATGTACATATTATACTTTTAAGTAAATACAACTAACACTCGGAATCCGAAAACCAATAGATATGCTCATCACACAAATATTAGCCTCTACAAAACTGTTGGTCCGATTTGAACCGGTTTTTTTTTGTTTGAAAGCACGTGGTCTGACTTGAAATCTTGGATTGTGTACTTGGATTTTTTAAATTCTAACCCAAAAGGGGTGAAAAGGGATGTTAAGGTTTGTATGGGAACAAAAAATTACAGATCAAACTAACATGCCGCGGGTAACAGTAACATAGACGATACTTTTTAATGCGAACGAAGTCGCGGGACATAAGCTAGTATTAAATGAGAGTAAGAAAGAAAGAAAAATCATTTATTCGACCACAGCCATACATTTAAAATTAAATTAATTATTAGATCAGGTAGACGGTGCTGTGGATGCGAAAAGGTCACCGTCTTAGCATACAGCTGCACCCAAGAGGCGCAGCGCTGGTTTTCCTTTGGGGGGGGGGGGGGAGGTACTGGTGAAGGTCGTAGGACCGGAGATCCAGCAGCCCAGCAGTGGACGTCTACAGGCTGATATGAGAGGTGCATTACCTTGACGAAGGAGTGGCAGCACTTGTACCCCCAGCGCGCGGCGCGCCAGTACGAGCCCCACACGCTCGTGTGGTTGTTCACCACCACGTCCTCCTCGTACTTGCTCCTGACAAACAGACAAACAAACAAACAAACACACATTGGTTTAAGCAGGCAAACAAACATTAAGGCTGGTATACACTTTATTAGTGTGAGTGGCTTGTTTAGTCAAAAACACGTTCGGACAGTTTCTGTTTAGTGCTAAGCGAAGTACAGTATTTACAGCGCGTTATATTTTTTCTGCTCGGCTCAACACGTCTGGACAGGCAGTGTTTAGTTTATGTCAACAAAGCCTGTTCGTTTCTCCTGTTGTTTGAACTAAGCAGTTTAACAGTGTAGGATATCACCTACTAATCACAATACACTAAACAGTGCACTAATAACTTGGCACTTGGCTAATCAAAGTGTATACCAGCCTTTACACATCGTTGTTGGCTTGCGCGTAGGACTCACTTGGCGACCTGCTTCTCTGGCCCCGACACCAGGGTGCCGTCGCGGTTGTAGCGCGTGAACACCTCGGTCTGCGCCAGCAGCAGCTCGCGGGGCGGCGCCTCCAGGTGCTCCGCCCCGCCGTACTTCTCCAGCACGGATTGCTTCACCTGCAACATGACACACCAACCCGGGCATTAGTTTTTTATTCGGGTTTTACGGCCCTAGAATCAAGTCGTTTTAGGCCCACCATAGTTTTAAAATAATCATATAATAAATAACTGGCCGTTACAGCACGGCCTACATACAAAATAAATAGTTAATAGTTATCATATGTCAGCCAGCCACCGACCTGCGTCTTGAAGTGCTCCTTCTTGTGCTGGTACTGCTTCTGCAGCAGCTGCAGCTTGGTGGGTTCGGCCAGCAGGTGCACGTCGAGGCCGCGCGCGCGCGCCTCCCACGCGAACAGCTGCGCGCCCGCGTGCAGGCGCGTGTCGCCGCTGAACCGCACCACGTTCTCGCCCAAGTACTCCGACCTGCACGCGACACAACATCATACATACATACATACATACATGAGGCTGTACCCGGCCGTGGTCGGAGGGGGGACAGTACTCACTCGTTGCCGGTGCCGTTGGGGTTGTCGCGCATGGAGCGCGTCTTGGGGTCGTAGTACGCGGAGTCGGGGTCCAGGTTGCGCAGGTACTTGGCCGTGTCCTCGCGGATGCGCAGGTTGCGCACCGTGATGCGCTGCTTGGAGTCCACCTACACACACACACACACAGCTACAGCCATACAATACGTTGTTTGTTGATGCCACCCCAACAGTAGCTCCCAGGCCATACCTTGGTCCCCGGCATGTCCACCTCGTCCACATATTTGTCCTCGTCCTCTTCCGCGTTGTCGTCGTCTTCCGTCGCCGTTGGATCTGACAACAAACAAGTGTTTCGCTAATATTACTTACTGCAGCTTTTTTTTTTACATCTAAAGTGCAATACTTAGAAAGGTGTTAAATCCAACAATTACAACATTTATATGCAGAAATTGGACCCTGGAAAATGGACCCTACAGGATCTGTTGCGCCAAACCCTGGGCCACCAACCAATCTGCCAATCCAATTTGTGGTGGACTTCACATAAGCCTTACAAATTCTAATCTTTGGCGTATGAAGGTTTCCTCATGATGTTTTCCTTCACCTGTGATACTGTAATAAGCTGTACTTAAATTCTGAAAAACTCAAGCCAAGTCTCGAACCCACGGCCTCAGGAACGTGAGGCGAGCGCACCACCAACTATAGGCTACCATCACGGCTTACGTTTAAACATTAGTATTACAATGGGATAGTTTGTCACCGACCGGAATCCTAAGTAAGTGTGGTGAGTGAGTACCTTGCTCCAGCTTGTTGGCGCGGAGCTCGCGCTTGGCGTCCTCCACCTTCTGGTACTCGTCGACGATGGCGCGGTGCTGCGCCGGGTTGTACCCGTTCCAGCGGTCGCGCTTCCCGTCGTAGCTCAGGTTCAGCTCCGGCTGGCCGAACTCGTCCGCCGCGATGCCCGCGTTCGTGAACTTGGCACCAACCTACGTTCAATCAAACAAACAATACATTATGTATCCTCTTCTTTTTCCAAGGAGTCGGGATGGCTGGACTGACGGCCCAGGGGGAATTGCACTGCCGCTTTAGTGGAGTCAGTGCAGAGACCGCCAATCCCCGACTAAGAATAAGCTTTTCATTGTCCACCGTAACATAAGCCTCGCTGTGGGTTTTCCATTTCGTCCAGTCCCACGCCATGTTGTCCGCCCACATGGCTAGTGGACTGCCCCCCTCATTCAGGTCAGGGCCTCCAGACGAAATATCACTGCTACATCCATCTGTCCAGCACTATAGATGGCCAGACCGCCTGGTTGTCAGCATGCTTTTAATATAAAATCAAACAAATTTACTTTACCGTTTAATAGTTTTACAAAAACTACTCACTTTTCTGGGTCTTTCAAGGCAATCCTTCTTTTTATGTGTCATCGCACCACAGTTTTCACATGAGCCTTTCCTGAATTTTGTTGCTACTTTTGTCTGCAAAAGTCAGAGTAAAAGTACATTTATTTTACAGCCAAAGAGAGCGAAATATCTTAAATTTGTAAGTAAGCAAGTGTTCCGTAGGTACCTAATGCTTTTAATAAAAAGTATGAGTATTTGTTAATACGATCATCAATCATTTCCTAAAAAGTTATTCCTAATGAAACAAAGGCCGTGTGCTGTTGGGTTTGTTGCTGTTTCTGCCCACAGCTTTGCAGGTAGTAAAAGTAAAAAGTAGTTTTAGACAGAATTGACGTCAAAAAGAGCATATTGTATTACAATTTTGACTGAATGATATTTTTTTCTTTGAAAGTTGTGGCCGATGTACTCACCGTGTCAACTCCCTTGTTATAGAACGTGTCTAGTTTGGTGAACTGGGCCTCCCGGTCCTCCTGCGGCCGCTGGTGCTTGAGCGTGGGCCCCGCCGTGCCGTAGTACCACGGCGCCGACGAGATGTACTGCGGGATGTGCGGGTTTATGTCTTTCCCTGGAAATGTCGCAATATTTGCTATATTAGTACTATTAATATAAGTCGATACTATAATATAGGGGTTGAAGTGGAAAAAATTGCGCCCCCTTTTGTCCACGATTGCTTAATGTAAGAATCGACGTTTTTATTACGGAAACAAATTAGGTTATACTTTCAAAATGGGTATAAAATACCTGTTTCGTCGACGGCGGCGGGCGCTGTCCCCGCTTTCCGGGCTTCCTCCAACTCCTTGGCCTTCCTCCAGTCCTCTCTGGACTTCTTCTTGGGCTCATCCTCTTCGTCGCCAGTCTCATCCTTGTTGCGCAGAATCTGTGACACTGAGGCCCTTACGCTGTTCGACATGATGACGACAGTGGTTCTTGGTAATGTTATAAACTTAATATCACCATTAGTAGTTAAGGAGTCTGCAAAAATAATTTAATTCCTTCACATTTCCTTGTTTTGAAAAGAAGCAAATATTGTTACTTGTTGTTGATTTGTCCTCTATAGAGGACGGGCAAGGGAAGCTTCGTCCATACAGCCCTGTCTTATTTAAAGTATTATTTCTTATATTTATTTAAACCGGCGGTTACATACAGCACGACCTCCACAAAAACAGAGCACGACTAGAGTTAGTCGGCGATTTTCAATAAAACTGCAGCACGGCCTCCACGAAACAAATCTAGTGCCATTGAACGATCTGGAGCGTGGTGGTGGTTTAAGTGTAGGTTATGGACAATATCTGTACATATATTATTTTTGAATTGTGTTCAAAATGTTACTTCAAAGAATTTACTTCAGCGGTAATTTAACTTCATCGTATTTTTATTTATCTGGTAGAATCGTTTATACGCTTTTATTTAACTATCCCGCACAATATTTACTTTAATAGGCACTTGTTGCTTAGAAAACTATCACAGATATACACCAAAACCTACAATAAACATTTTTTAGGAAAACTAATTATAAAGATAACCGTCTCCGACCAAATCCCGCCAAAAAGTCCTTAAAAAATATGAATGAAATTGAATGATTAATTAAATGTCAGTCAAACAAGTGTCAATCAGAAATATTTTACGGTTTTGGAAACAATGTTAGATCAGTCGTAGTTACAATCGACAATTGAAGCCACAACCAGGAAAATAATAAGTTCAATAGCTCAAGTCTTGTTCAATAGCTCAAGTCTGGTGCTTGGTTCATGACAAGTTCACACTCGCTTGAAGTAGAGATGTCAACCGATTACAAATTTCAGCACCGGTAATTACCGATTAGTTTTTGAAAAAACCCGGTTTTTTAAGGTTTTTTCATTAAGTATGGAGACACTTAACTCAAATGTTGGTAAAAATAACAGAATTGTGAGTTTTGCTCTCACATAACTGTTTGTGTGTCACTTCACACCTTTTAATTAATTAATTTTGTAAATATAAAAAAAAAAATCTAAGAAATGAAACGAAAGTTACGAAGAAATCATGAAAATAAGTACCTACCAAGTATAGTCAATTGTGTTCAGATACGCATCAATTAATTATAATTCAGACTATATTCGGATACAAATATCATTTTTTTTTGTAACTAAGCAAAAAAAAAAGAAATCGGATTTTGAAAATAAAACCGGTTTTTACCGGTTAGATAGAAAACCGGTTTTGTAGAACCGGTTGACATCACTAGCTTGAAGTCGCTTGATTCACTCATACCCACACAGACATACGTTTAGACGTAATCAGTCAGACAGACAATTCTCATTCATTTTCATTTCCTTTTTGATTATTGGACCGTCCTATTAGTATTTTGTGCTCGTTTGTTAAATAAACCGTAATGATGGCTGAGGACACAACAGCCGATGCGACGAGACGCTTGAACGTCAAGAAACAGACCTTGGACGATGCGTATGCGGCGCCGGCTAACTTCCTCGAGATCGACGTGGTGAACCCCGTCACCACCATGGGAGTCGGGAAAAAGCGCTACACCGATTACGAAGTCCGCATGAGGGTAAGTCACTACCTATGTTGCACTTCCATTCCTCAACCAGCTAATTAGATTAACTTGTTTATTTGCGTGTCAATTTCGTTGTTTTGTGGGCGTATCGGTATTCGGTCAGTTCACCGAAGCAAGCCAATGTATTAGTGAACCAATTTGTAACAAAGCGATTTCCTGCTTACAGACGAACCTGCCCGTGTTCAAAGTGAAAGAGTCTAGCGTCAGACGGCGGTACAGCGACTTTGAATGGCTCAGAAATGAGCTGGAAAGAGACAGTAAGGTAAAGATGTTACTCATCAACTGTATATTTTTTGTGTTATCAACAAACATTGGTATCTGGTGATTCATACAATATTATTAGGTTGTATATAATTATTTCATTGGTCTTCATACTAAACTATTGAAATTGGGGAATAATTGGCTTCCTTCACCAAATTGTATTTTAATTGTAAATTATTGTTATTTGTGAGCTGATATGGATCTAGTTTTCCACATATAATTGGTCAGTTTAGTGTTTAGTCAAACACTATGAACGGAATATCATCCAGTGGCAGATAAGCTGGTATAGGGTTCTTCTGGGTGTCTCATTTCTGCCTCCAAATAACAAAGCTATCATTGTTAATGCTGATAATTATGTCATTTAACTACATTATGTGTGACGTGATTGTTTCACTTTTCAGATCGTAGTTCCACCGTTACCCGGCAAAGCACTGAAGAGGCAACTTCCGTTCCGAGGGGACGATGGTATTTTTGAAGATGAATTCATTGAGGACCGTAGGAAAGGTAAAATGCTTTGCCATAGTTAGTTGCTAAAAGATGGGACTTTACTTCAATTAAAAGTCAAATTAAATTAATTACTTCAAAATATTACAGACAAAAAGAAAAAAACAGATACAATAATGTACATCTAGGCATTCTTATCGCCGATAAGAGCGATTTCTTTTATTTATTTATTTATTTTATTTAAATGGAAAGGCAGCTAAAGCTGACGCTTCCATATCAGCAGTCGACTTGCTTTCATAATATTAATTTATTGCATCTTTTTAGATTTGAGAAAGTTGTCTAGTCTGTTCTTGAACATGTTTACGGAAGTGGCAGATACAACAGATTCTGGCAGATTATTCCATTTGGATGCAACCCTGTTGCTTAGAAAATTTCTGTAGGGGTTCAGCTGTGCATTGGCTCTTTGTATTCTCAAGTTGTGCCCTCTCAGTCTCTCTATGGGGTTAGGGTTAAATATGTTCCTTATGACAGATGAGTTGTAATGGTTGCTCAGAATCTTGAAGGTCTCAATTAGATCACCTCTATCTCTACGTTCTTTAAGTGTAGTAAGGTTCAAGCGCGACAATCTAGCATCATATTCGAGTCTTTTGAGTGCATGCGGTAGTTTTGTAGCTCGCCTCTGCACAACCTTTGGACAACCTTTTATTTTTTAATATCTTGAAGCTTTTCTATTGTCTGATGTTTTATTAAATGATTATAGTTTGGACCTAAACCTGCAATTTAAATTGTTTAACATATTATGCAGGACTGCCTGAAATAAATAAAGTTACAATAACCTTTCAGGTCTGGAAGTGTTCATCAACAAGATCGCAGGCCACCCCTTAGCACAGAACGAGCGGTGTCTGCACATGTTCCTACAAGAGGCGACAATCGACAAGAACTATGTGCCGGGCAAGATACGGAACACATAATAACCTCGGACCCACAGAGCTTGGCGGCTGACAATTCTACTCATGCACTAACCGGCAGTTTTGTAAATTGGCCCATTTTAACTTTCCCTTGAGTAACAAAGACGTTGTTCCCAGTTGTATCAGCCCGTGGTCATTGATACACTTCCTGTGAGGTCAGCCAGCATGAGGGAGGGAATTGTTCTAAAGCCGTCCCCTTTTCTGAATTTTATTGCAATTGTGAAGTAGATTGGTGTTCAAAAATATTGCCTTGTAGTTCCATACAAAATCACAATTTGCAATAACATTCTTAAAAAAAACTACAATAGTTACAATGGGAATATCATGAGCACTGCATTCCACAGATTGTATTTTGTAAAAAGTTTTAAGAAACTTGAACTGTTCGTTTTGTAAAAAGGAAACCCGCAGGCCGGTGGTGTCCGGTGCGGACACTGTATATTCTAATATTTAAATTAGAACAAAATTATTGAATTAAGATTATTTAAAGCAATATTATTGGAATTGTTAAATTATAATTCATGCTCATCCGTTTTATTGACATATATTTGAGATTGGGTTTGCCTGGAAAATGATTTAGTCGAAATTAAGTTAAATATATTTTCGTATCATATTTAATTAGGTTATTGTCATCGTGTATCTATTAATCTTATTTTTAATGTATCGGTATATAGTTTCGATTTTGAGAATCATTATTAATTGTTCAGTGGTCTCATTATTTATACGTAGTATCGGCAATACAATAAGACAATGTATATAAATTCTACACAGTTAGATACACTTCAAGCTTCAAGATCATTTTGTACAATAAACTAGTGTAAATAATGAGACTAAAGGTATACTGTGTGTATCATCACCGTCCCGGGTTGGTGGCCGGGACTGTGCGTTGGCCTCTGTGTCGAGTGGGATGTGGTGCTCGAGCAGCTACAAGTGGGGCGCGAAACTACCTCCGTGGATGTTATCTATCATAGATAACAATCACGGCTAGTGATTCAACTCACTGGTTGGCTCACAATGATATCTTCAGTTTAAACCAGGTTCACATTGATGGTTTACCTGGACTCACATTATTATGTACATTGTCACGTTTTCGTCTTTCATATTGGAAATAGACTCCATTCGGGACAATTTTCCCCGTTTTCCCCACATTGATCGAGGCAAACCAATTCAATTGAGATTTCGGGATATATAGCCACGACAAAAACGTGACATGCGCTGTGAGTCCAGCTCGATTGCAATTGTAGTTAATTTGCAACTCACGAAGACAACTGTCTCGGAAGCCTGGTAGGGAGCTTCGCCCCGGCAGCTGAGTGCCACATCTCGCGTGAGACGGAGCTCGCGCCAGACGTTTTGTTTCATTGATTTGCCAATGTGCACGAAAGGAAAATAATCTGAGAAAATAAAATAGATTATAAATAGTTACTATACAAAATGTTTTATTCTTAATAATGAACTATTGGTTTGGCGTTCACAGAAAATAATAATTATAAGCAGGGTATTAGCACCTAACTTCATCACCTGCTCCAAAGACTAATTTTTTTAAATTAAAATTAAATACTTTGGTGTACTAAATTGTTAAAATTTTTCATTTTTATGGTGAATGTTAGCTCTTACATTTTTACCATCCTCCAAACAATTGGCACAATCAACCACAAATCTTTACTAAATAATAAAGAAGTGAATTTTGTATAAATGTACTCGCAGGACTGTCAAAGGCACTACTGGGAATAATCACATAGAATGTGTGTTTTTGAAGTAATCTCTGCGACTATTGAACCGAAGCTGCGGGAAATTAGTGTTAATAATCGTACCTAGAAGCAGCAGCAGCCATCTTGAAAGTATAGAATTCATTCCGGTTGGACCACATCATCTGTCAGCACGGAATCGCACTTATTCATAACTATCCTTTTCTGTCGTTCAGGCAGGAAAGAGCAAAATATGACTTTCTGTCAGCACGGTCAGTGCTATAGCATGCTATAACACGCCGCAGCACTGACGGCAAAAGTGCGATGCCGTTTTTTTTATCGGACCATATGGTCCAACCCAGTTTTCCTTCGGAATTCGAAAGTCATTCAAAAGAACTATTTGTATATAGAAATAAAACATAATATTATAAATTAATTAACTGATAATAAAAAGAAATAAAATACGAATAAATTATAATTAAAATTTAATAAGTAAGTAATAATAATCCCATTGGCTGGCCGCGGCCTACAGCTTGTGGTCGGAGTGCGGGGGGGTGGCGGCCCCCCGCGCGGACTCCTCCTGCCGCCACAGCTTCTGGCCGCGCATCTCGATCTCCTCGTGCCACGCCTCCTGCGTTTTCCTGCAACACAGTTTTTGAAAGACTTTTAATTTAAAGGCTACTCTCATGAGTTATTTAAATTAAATTGACTATGTATAATTTGTAGTTTGCTGGTTTCATGAGAGCTCGGGCACCCTGTAGACTAGGCTTTGTGGACGACAAATGACAAAAAAAAATGGATTCAGGACATTATGCGTCTGCACGACTTTGATATTTAGGTCAATAAGCATAAGCATTTAAGGCATCATATTATGCATTTAGGCCTATAAGCATTTAGTACATTATGAAAATGCATAAATATGCGTTTGGGACATTATGCATTTGGGTAATTAAGCATTTAGGCATGAACATTTAGGATATTATGCGTTTGTAGGATATTATGCTAGGCCACGCGTTTAGATTTATGCGTTTATATAGTAGGACGTATTGTATTTAGGGCATTATCCATTTAGTTAGGACATTATGCATTTAGGTCAATTCAATAAGTATTTAGTAAAATTATGGATTTAGGACATAATGCGTATTCTATGATCGTGTCAGTGTCATTACCGAGGCACGAGGCATCATCCGGCGGGGCAACATCGTCACAACAATGTGACAACCACGAAGGTTACCGATGGTACAGTTAGCGCGACCTATGGCGGGCGTGTGCGTGTGCGCGCACCTGCAGTTGTCGGCGAGCGGGCCGGTGTTGGGGAAGACGGCCGCGAGCAGCGCGAGGCACGGCAGCACCACCACCGACAGGAACTGGATCTGCTCGGCGGGCTGGCTTGCGCTGCGCCGCCGGTCCATCATGGACAGCGGCGAGTAGCCCAGCGCGCGCTCGCGGTCGCCCTGACACCAACCAACCAACCACCACCTTACAAACTGGCACAGTTCACACGGCCAGCTTGCAACGGCAGTCCATTGAGGACCAATGTGGGTCGAAGAGGTACACATACGTAAAACCATCAATACCATACCTGATTCTGGCCAAGGCCTGTATAGTACTTTTCTCAAATAATGCGCGGAAATTCAAACTAAGAAGCGACTAAGTAATAATGATGTCAGCTCGCTCACCTGTTCGTAAAACTCTTCGTACACCGACTCGGCTATCGCCTTAGACACTCCGAACGGCTTGCAGCACCCGGACAGGTCGCAAGTTGTCATCAGGATGCCCTGGACATAAATACATGTTAACTGAACTACTGGTTGCGGCAAGCTTTTGTTTTTAATATACTAGATTGTTTAGAGTCTTGATGAAATGATAGGTTGATGGACCGGGCGTGGGGTCTTTTTTACGGATCCAGCGAAGCGAGCGCGGAGCGGGGTCACCGCTCATAGAGCTCAAGCAATCAGCGACAGCCTGTTCGTACAAAACCCTATTGTCATACGTGCCGCGTTGCCTCTTTCCGGCCCGGTAACCGGTCCGGTTGGTTGGTCGCACCTTGAGCATCCTGCGGTGCGCGGTGTCCGTCCAGTCGAAGGCGTGTTGCGCGAGCACTGGCGCGAGCTGCGCGCGCACCTGGAAGTAGGCGGCCAGGTCCGTGCTCAGGATGGCGTACTTCACCTCGTCGAGCACGCGCGCGCGCTCCGCCGGGCACAGCTTGTGCAGGATGCGCTTGTCCTGCACACATCGTTGACTCCTGCCTGCTCATGGCTCAGGTTACGGTGGACATTTTTGACTCGTGATTGGAAAAGAGTATTACCTCGATGAGTTTCTTGGCGAGGAAGTAGTGGTGGTACTCCAGGATGGAGGTGCGGTACATGGCCGCGAGCGGGTGCCGCGACAGCGCCAGGAAGTTGTTGTTGTAGCCGGGGTGGTCCAGGTCGTGGCACAGCCCCGCCAGCATCAGCGCCACCGTCTGGCGAGCAAGCAAGCAAGCAAACAAGTGCAGAGTGACGTTGAGACCCTCAGATGCAGCAGGCTCACCTCCTTGAAGTCGAAGTACCCCGCGTTGCCGGAGAGGATGAGGAACATGGTGTGCGTGAAGCAGAAGGCGTGCTCCGCGTTGTGGTAGGGGTTGGGGCGGTAGGCGCGCAGCGCGCTCAGCGCGAAGTCCGCCAGCGCCGCGCGGTCGAAGCGCTTGTCGGCGAACGTCTCCGAGTACATGTAGCACACCAGCCCCGGCATGTCCTCGCGCCCCCCCTCGCTCACGTGGTACTCGAAACTATACACGAAATATGTAGTAGGGACGGGTACTGAGCTGGTAATATATCCGTCGAGATATTGCTGGCTCCAACAAAATTAAACGTCGATCCAAATTTCGAGAATGCGATGCGACTGTTGAACTTGTAAGGGAGGAGAAATTTAATTTAATTGTTCACGTCTACAAGATGCATTACCTAGATGTGAGTGATCGGTCGGCCAACACGTTACCTCTTGAAGTTGCTGGGCGCCATGACGAGCCCGTTGGTCTCCATCAGCTCGTCGAGGTCGTGGCGGCACGGCCGCAGGTGCAGCGCCACCAGCTCGCTGTACACCACGTTCAGCTGCTCCTGGGATCAAGGGGACTAGGTGATGACACCGTTTGGAATGACAGCAAACAGATGTAGGTTAAGGCCTGACTCAACTAGATGAGATATCGTAGTATTAGTTCATGAACAAGAGTGCATTTCCTGATAATGCTTGCTTCCCTCCTCAAAGTTCCTCGATCTGCCCCTGAGCCATGCAGTGAGTTAATGACGTGAAAATTCGGTTCTGTACCGTTAAGATAAGAAGCAAAACTTACGATGAGATGTATGGGACAACCCTGCCCCGAGCAAGGTACCGGGCGCTCGGTTCACACTTTTCATTGCCGTAGCATGCGTCGACAGACAGCGAGTATAACGGCACTCTCACGTGGTAGGTCTTCTTCTGCTGCATGTTGTAGAAGTGCACGATGAGCGAGCAGTAGCCGACGAACACGTCGAACACCCGCTCGTCCTCCGCTGTGAAGCTCTCCGCGTTCGTCTTGTTCGTCAGCTGCACCACGCCTGCGCACAACACAACGTCCCCACTGCTTGTATCACCACCGAGTTGTTTAAAGCAGGAGGACCTCTCGGCTTAACAGTTCACTGTACATCGTCCTTCGTGGACATGGCCCCCATGGTCCTCGATGCGGGTCGTCGCGGGATGAGAGTGCGGTGTGTCGGTACGAACCGATGACGCCGCTCTTGTCTGTGATGGGCGCGGCGAGGCACGCGCGCACCGCCGTGCCCGTGGTGGGGTCCACCTCGTTGGCGAACCGCGCGTCGCGGCGCACGTCGCGCACGTTCAGCGCGCGCCCGCTGCGCGCCACCTCGCTCGCCGGCGTCTGCTCAGAGCTCAGGCTGCCGACCACACACCACACTCGGCATCGGAACAAAATGTACAGTCGGCTTAGTGGTTCGGCTGCCATGAGGGAGTGAATGGAATGTGTTACGCATTAGAAAATTTCTACACTATGGGATAGACACATGTTTTGGTTGCGAGTACTTTATCAAGGTTAACTATTTATCTATCAGTTAATTATTATCTATTTATTATCTTGGTTACAAGAAACAAAAACAAACTTGTACCACCACAGTTAAGGCTTAGTAAGGTCAGTAAATCATTCACGGGGCAATGTATACGCTTCTACAATAAACTACCAGAAGAAATATTAAATATGAATGACAGAAAATTTAAGACCCACATTAAACAACAACTTTGTAAGAAAGCTTATTATAAAACAGTCGATTATCTAAATGACAAAGATGCCTGGTGTTAATGTTACTTCAGCCTCGCACAATCTTTACAAAATAATGTTATGTACAAACTTGATTTTAAAAGATGTGTTGCGGAAGTTTGTTGCGCCGCTTCTTCTTCCCAGCTCTATATAACACCTTGGAAGCGGTGGTAGATAAAAAATTGACGTTGTATAAATGTACCCAGTGTACTTACATGCAATAACATGGTTTTGAATTTTGAATTTTTGAACTTGGGTTTGAAAAATAAATAAAAAACGCTCTCAACACGTCAGACCTCCCCCAAAATGATGAGAACATGTCACTCTCCACCAGGAGAGTCAAGCGCGAGTCGGGGCCCGCAGACTGGTAACAAATGTCGAGCAGAACTGACTTGACTTTGACCTTCTTCTTGGGCATGGTGGTGCTGTCCCCCCCGCCCCAGCCGTCGTCCCACATGTCCGCGAGCAGCGGCGCCCCCGCCCCCGCCGCGGCCTCCGCCCCCGCCGCCGCCTCGCGGTCCAGCACGAAGAAGCTGCTGCGCATCGCGCCCAGGAACGTCTTCACCACCGCCTGCAACGAAACAAAATACGGGATACCATGAAGATGTGTCATGTAACAGGACGGCCAGAGCCAGTCACTGGGTACTCACGAGCATGTCTGTGAGCATTGTGTCTATGGAGGCGAGGTCGCAGAAGTATCTGTGCAGCAGCGCGCGCAGCTCGCTGTCGAGGAGCGCGGTCCGCTGCAGCGTGGAGCGCGCGGCCGCCTGGTGCGCCGCCGCGCCCGCCCAGCACGCCACGCTCACCACGCAGTACACCACGTTCTGACACACCGTCGCATCTGTTAACTTGCCGCGAGCGGCCCTCCAAGTGGCACCTCGAGTGAGTCGTGCGTGTCTCACGTTGTCGTAGGGCTCCGCGTGGGTGCGGTACAGCTCGAGCACGGCGTAGCACTCCCCGTCGGGCTGCACGACGGGCATGCACAGCGCCACCTGCGCGTCCACCCAGCGGAGCCCCTCGGCGAAGCGCCGGTCGCGCGGCACGTCCTCCAGCAGCAGGAACTCCTTGGTGGCGGCCACGTGCGCCGCCGCCACCTTGCCTTCCGCTGCAACCAACCAAGCAACCATCGGCGCCTGCCATCACAAGACCAACCGGTTATTAGTGGCCCGCAATGCAGGGCCTACCCTCAAGTGTCTTTTATTTGAGAACCAGTTATAAGTTTCCCGCGATTCAACTCGCGGCCGCCCCACGAGATGGACCGGCCAGAAGCCGGTGGATGCGGCCGGAGGGAGGGGGTGTGGCCGCTTTTTGGGGAACGCCATGTCTAGAAATGGACGTCGAATAGCTGAAGATAACGATGGATCTTTAACCGTCATATAAATCGACGTTCATAGCACAACATTAGTTTCAAAATAGTATTTGCTAACCAATTGGTATATTGACCTCGTGACGCTCTGGATTCTTCGTGTTCTGAGGCATCAGCACGATCTCGTTCTTCAGTTTGTTCACGATGTACACGAACACGCCTGCAACCAACCAACCAACCAACCAACCAACCAACCGTCGCCACTTACATTCAGTTTTTCGTGTTATTGTTTATTTTATTCATTGTTGTGTAGTTGTATTATTCTTTAATTTCCGACACAATGTAAGTAGGTAGGTAGGTACCCATTTATTTAAGGGAATAAATTGAAACTGTAATAAGTTTAGGGGGAGGTCGTCACCGGAGCTGTTGGTGATGGTCTTGAGGACCATGGCGGTCTCGTAGAGCAGCGAGTCGAGGTCGACGCTGTCCTGCAGGAACACCGTGAACCGCGTGATGTCGAGGTAGGCGCCGGGCGCGGGCGCGGCGGGCGCGGCCGTCCGCCCGCGCCGCTCGATCTGCGCGTACGGCGCGATCACGCGCCGCGTCACCTTCTCCAGCCGCTCGCTGGCCACCAGGAAGTGGGACGCCGCCCTGCCCGCGCCCGCGCCCGCGCCACCCTCCCCCGCCACCCCCGCCGCCGCCGCAGGGGTGACGCACTCCTGACGGCTCTTCACAGACTTCACTTTCCTCGGCTCGAACATGATATTCAGATAGCTATTTCTAAATTGTCTTTTGACCTGTGTTTTTGACAATGTCAATTCAAGACTTGCAAGACAACATGAGTTCAACAAACTGATCAGAGTATAGCAACCTATTTATATCAACTAACATTTAGATATACAAACTCTTTGTGATATACAGGCTGTCCCAGAAACCCATGAACAAAAAATTTTGCCAGGGCCGTCATTTCTCTCTGCAGAAACCGACGATAATACTTTAACAGTTGATAGGCCTGCTAATTACCTCTCAGAAAAACTAATTTTTGGTTTAGTAAAAATGGCTTGGTTTTCGAGATTTTGTGATTTTTGTAAAAATCGAAAAATTTCTGCCTCATCTCTTTTTTTTAATGCCACAACTCTACAAATTAAATCTAGTTTTTGTCAAATATTCCTGATAGATAAATAGTTGGACAAACCCAAAAGTAAGGCTTTCACGTAGTATAATCTATTTTTTGACGTTTAATCCAGCTTAGCCGAAAAACAACTTATGAGCCACTTGTTATAATATTTCAGTCTGATCGTTTTTTTTTAAATTTTGGAACGAATCGATTTTAAAAAATTAATAAAGTAGTTCAAATTTAAAAATCATGGACAAAATCATTTTGCCCGTGGTACTCCTTTGACCCCCTTGAGGGTACTAGGGGGTGTTGCCCGTGGTACCGTCAGGGGGACAAAGGGTTACCACAAACAAAACAATTTTGCCCGTGGGCCCCCAGGCGGACTAGACGGTGGGACCACAGGCAAAAAGCGAAAAATATAACCAATTCTATTTTAAAATTTGAATTCACAATACGAATTTGATTTTTAAATTTGAACTACTTAATTCATTTTTTTTAATCAATTTGTTCCAAAATTTTGCGTCCCCTTTTGTACACTCTGACGCCAACGAGGCCAGGGCAGCGTCCGACTACAAAAAAGTGAAATTTCTTTCTTTCTTTTCTTCTGTCTGACAACCACTGAGCCAGCCTACTTATTGACAAGGCCTTAATAACACCTTTCTGTTATCATTTTTGGAACAATTTAGAATTAAGTTCACTGGATGTAGCCTCGCCCCGCAATTTTGAATTGAACAATTTTGAATGAAATTCAAATTGGAAATAAAGTCTTTACTTCATCCAAACCAACCACAGAATAAGCACCAAACTAATATAGCTGGAGACTTTTCAAATGGATTGATAAATATTAATAGGTACACCATTACGTACTATGTACATGATTTATCGCATTAACCTTATGATTAAACAAATAACAGGTTCCATCGGGATGGATTAAACATTAAAACACTCAACTACGAGGGTGGAGAGAGTAGCAAAAATAGCCCTGACAAAGAGCACACCGCACCGGGCCCTCAGCAGAGGGTCTTCCATCAGCTCGGTCCTGTGACACTCTCCATGCCATCTACGGCCATGTTATTGCTTTCTTTTGTTTTTTGGCCGGACTGTCTGTGGCTGGTGTGTTCTGCAAAGAAATACAGCTAGGTTTAAGTAATGATAATTAGGAATGCTACTCAAAGATAAGCCACCATCCAAGCGCTTTGAAATAAAGCAAGGATTAATATTAACCGACTGCTAGATAGATATGAACTTTAAGGGCCTCTTACACCACTTGCTGATAAAGTCCCAGATACCCTATCTGCAGGTTATCTGACAGATAGCCTGTTTTTTTGGTTTCACAGGTATCTGATTGCCTATATCTTATATATTTTATATAGTCTATCACACATATTTATCTGATAGATTAGTTTATCACTAAGATTACTATCTGTAACAATATCAGGAAGTGGTGAAAGAAGCCCTAACTATACTATTACCTACATTACACACATGGATTGCATCTTGTACATAAAAGAGTTGCAATTAAATTCATTTTTAAAAACTTTAATCATCTGCCTAAAATTCATAGAACCTCAAGAGCTGACATTCCCGCAATCAACATTTTGGTATGTGTCAGGCGGATACTTACAAATTCAATTGACATTTTCCTTTTAAACTTGTTGCTATCTCCATTGATTGTTACTGATTTGTTTTCTAATTTGATCCTTTTCATATGGCCTGACAACAAATCCGGTGGCGGCTTCACCCTCTCCGTGCCCCACGAGTGGGACTTGCGGCCCTGGCCGCTGCTGGCGCTCATCGTGTTGAGCCGCGGCGGCTTGGGCTCGGGGCTCATGCGACGCGTTTTGTTCAACACTTTGCCCCGCCCCGAGTCCCGGTACTTCCTCTGACCGAAGGGCACACAGTAGTGATGGAACAGCTCCAGGAGTTCATCTCGCGGCATGGCGGGCAGGTCGGGCACTTTCAGCTGTCTCTGACGAACACAACACCGAATTTAGCACAGTAACCCAACCCAACTATAAAATTTAAATAATCGTAAACTAAGGGGTTGAGCAAAATGATACTCCGTGAATTTGTACCTTGTAAATAGATCATTAGTAATTAGTAATTATCTATAAAATATTTGAGACTGACTACTCGAACGTGCTTCATAGCGAGCCCACAAAATTACTACCACATAGACAATGAGTTGTTTTTCGCATTGTTTGTATCCTCCGAAACCAATGAACGGAATCGAATGCGCTTTTCATTATTCGACAGCTCGGTTCTTTGGCGAAACAGTCAACGCGGTTAAACTTTACAAATTGAAGTACAATTTTAGATGAATGCAATAAGATTGAAGTACCTCATGGATTATAAACATTAGTTGCTCGTTACTTAAAAGTTCAGGGTGTAATAACATTTCACATGGTAAATCCATATTCGGACTGTGGTTTTCTAGATAAAAATAATCAAGTAAATATTAAAAATTACATTTCATTACAAGTGTGCTATGTAAATACCATAGAGTAACTAATAGGTAAATACTTTTTTTGTTGAATTCGTCCAAGTGCCAGCCAAAGAGAATATAATCACTACGTTATCAAGTGCGTCCAATGATGGTCAGGCACACAGGCAAAAGTCAATGGCGATACAGCCAGCTCATATTTGTGTAAGTTTTCCTTCGCGGCGGTTACAGTATGGGCCTTCCTTAATGGCATGAGCTGAAAGATACAAGCTTTGATTTTAATTTCGCGCACAATATGTACTCACAACCACATAATGTATAAAATACTATCACAATTACACAATAAAACCCGCGAAATACGTATATTTAAAAAATAAAACAGACGTAAAACCGTAATAATAATAGAAAAGACGTCCATCATCGTCCCGCCAAAAGAATCAGTTTTTTTTTCTTTTTGTTTAATTCAATTTTTTTTGATGGGTTTTACGGCCTTGGAGACGTATATAAAGGCTCAAAAATTGTTACTTAAATCTAGAAGTTTTTCCCGCGGAAACAGCTTTTCCCGAGGTATCTATATTTCATCATCATCATCAACAGCCTATTAATCTCCCCACTGCTGGGGCTCAGGCCTACCCTCTCAACGAGGGCGTGCGGGCTATAGTCCACCACGCTAGCCCAGTGCGGGTTGGTGGACTTCACATGCGCCTAAGAATTTCTTCTTCGGCGTATGCAGGTTTCCTCAAGATGTTTTCCTTCACCGTTTGAGAGCAGTCAGTACATGTACTTAAGTTTCGAGAAAAACCCATTGGTACATGGCCCAACCACCGGGGATCGAACCTCGGACCTTTCTATATGATAGGTCGCGTCTTATCCCCGAGGCCACTGACGCTCTATATTTCACTTCTGTAAAATTACATCAAAATCTGTTTCGCAGTTTCCTCAAAAGTTTCCGCAGAGGAAATCAAATAAGCAGGTCAGCGGCTCGCACAGACTCCAGACAGATCAGCGGCTCGTCAGCGAGCGCTCAGTGGCGCACTCAATAAAATCAACCAGATATCGATCAAATTATATATTTTGAAATCACCAAATATGACAATTATCTATATACATACACCTATCCACCCTTAAATTACAAGTAATTCGACGATGAAATATATTATTTTGAGTCTGTTAGAACTCTTCGATATCTCTCTTACAGTTCATACTTACATGGACAGATTTACCAGTGGTGGCATTACAGGCGAGGTGCGAGGTGGTCGCATGGGTTATCAGAAAAAATAATTATTATGAATTAATATTTTAACATGAGTGAGATGTGCCAATGCAAATATAATAACTTTAAAGTTCACAACAACTCTGTACGGACTAAGCTAAACACAATACACGAAATAGGTACCTACATTCATTTCACTTACAACTAGTGGTCATTGATCGCATGCTTTTGCAATATGTGATAAATACTTAACGACTACAGGTAGGTAAACCAGCCCACAGCCCATACAACACACCACCAACCAACCAACCACCCACCCACCCACCACACGTAGTCAAATTACAATACTGATGCATTAGGGATGCAACGATTATGACTTGGTGCATCGGAATCCTGCGGTTATCGTAATATTTAATAACAATAACTATACGATTACCGCACGACCTATTTAAATAGTACCTTTTATTGATAGACTGATCTTTATTATTGGTGTCTGACATTTGTAAATGATTGCTTTATTATTAAGAAATAATAATTATTTGTAATAACAATTTATAATAATTCACATGATGTAATAAATACGTTAGAATAAAATATATGAGTCAGTCATTCAATAGTGCATGCTGATATAGTTTCTGATTCAAGTTTATTCCGTTACTTGTATGCGTAACGCCGAAACAATATACATTACATAAATAAAAGTTTTTATTAAAATTCAATAAATAAAATACATATTTTAAAAATATCATAATTCTTCTCTTACATAAATAATCGTAATGCAACTGTAATCGTAACGATTCATATCGTACCTAATGGCCGATTGTTGCATCTCCAATTGTAAATTATCACATCTCTTACTTATATATAATCGTAGTAGCCCGCTCGGTGCTTCCCTCCCTGGCTCCCTGGCTCCCAGGCTCCCAGGCTCCCAGGCATACCTTACAACTACACGAGTCTACAACAAGTGAGCCACATATCTTAATTACCAAAATAGATTTGTTTTACATTTATTTACACATAATATATTCATCACAACTATTTACAACATTTGCAAGTCATTAATTACATAAAATAATCATTTATTTATTATTTACAATAATATTTATTTTAATGCCGGTGTGCAGTCACAATACACCGACGAGAAATATAAGTATAGTCACTTGTCAAGACTGGAAATTTGACCCTTGAAAGGGTTTGAGGTCATTGGGGTATATTAAGTAACCCCTGTCAACTAGGGGTCGAAATTTGAATAAATTGCTGCGATTTAATATGTATTATTTGTGAGATTGTGGGAAATAAAAGGTCGGATTTCCAGTCATCTTATGACGATATGCTTTAAAGAAATAAAGGTTACATTGAAGTAGATTGAAAAGAGTTTCATTTCAGATGTCATTTTAAGCTATATGTGAAAGTTACTTTGTAACTCAACGAGCGATTTTAACTAGTTTAGTAAATATCATCATTTAAATGACTACATATTGTTTCTCGCGAGTGTACTCGTACACCAGCCACCGAATGCAGCACGTCCTCCGTGACACGCGGCACGTGACGTCACGCCCGCCACACACAAGCACCCACCGCGCGCCGCCCCCCTTTGGTACGAACACTACTTCCACAATTGGAAGCGTTTGTTGGTGGCGGCGCGGGCGCCGGCGGGGCAGGGGCGGGAGGGGGGGAGGGGGGACCGTTTCTTAAAACGGAAACGGCGTGTTGTCTGCCCTCACCTCACGAGTGTGTGTGCGTGCAGCCGACAGCCGCCCCCTACCGCCCACCGACCGAACCGCACGCGATCCGTGTATACAACAAAATATCCCAAGATCATAAGCATTCTATGTATAGTTCTTAACAAAAAAAAATCTTCAAAATGCAGATGGCTTTTGAAGGTTTACTTTGCCAAAAACTATATAAACATATAATGTTTATGATCTTGTGGTCCTTTGTACAATCTAGCCGTAACAAGGTCGAGGTGGAAGGAACAACGGGCCCTTAGATTTCGACTTCATTTTAAAAAAAATACTTAAAGTTACACGACAAGTGTGCAGTGGGTCCGTATAAAAAATAATTCAAAATTAGAATTTGTAAGTATAATTATTGAAAATAGAGGAAACAAAAATATTTGTAATATGTACTTGTAAAAAAATTCAAAATCATCCAAGGCAGCTTGACTTGTACACCCATCGGCAGAGACGGAGGGCGACCGTACCGGCGCCGGCCCACTGCCACCCAGCACAAGTATATATACAATACACGGTTGTGGTCACACCAACATTACATTAATTACACTGATTCACTGGGCTCCATACAACGAGTAGTTTGCAGCAAGACTTGCTTGCAACACTGATATCGCCTCCATGGCACGTTTCCAACTGTGTGAACACCGCACGTCGCTACGACACAGTGCAGCACACTATGCTCGTGCTCGTGCTCCGCCTGCGGTCAAGCTAGCTTATGTCACGCGGCAACACCGGCGCACTGCGCATAGACTGTGTGGTGTGTCGATGAGACCGCCACCCCGGGCCCGGTCACCGTGGTGGGTAGAGTAGTGCTCTACCCGTGGACAGCGGCCTCTATTGTCTAATGCCATTAATGATGACGTTAAGCCAATTAGCCATTAAATGTTGGCGCTACAACGTGTACGTGTGGCGTCGAGCCGCCGCGCCGGCGGAGCACGAGCCATACAAGACACAGACAATATTACGTGGGGGGGGGGTTTATGAGTCAAAAAGTTAATGTATGTCAGAATGAATACACTAGTGTTGTGGAGTTGTTCCCCGCGGCCGCGGCTCGGGCGTCGCGCCCCGCGCGCCATGCGCGTCCAGCTCGCACCATGTGATGCTCGCTCGCTTGGTCCTCACTTGAACACATGCCAGTCAGTATAACGCTACACTAGTCGGTGTCTCTCCCTCACCGCGGGGGCGGCAGGAGGGGCAGCAGGTCCGCGGGCGCGCGGGGGAGCGCGCCCGCGTCCGCGCTCACGACGCGCAGCGCGCACGCGCCCACGCGCAGCGCCGCGCCGCACTCGATCTCCACGTTGCCCGCGTTCGCCTGAACACACACACACACACACATACACATACACGTCATTTTTTTTGGGTTAGACCAGAGAACTGCCATATATTATCTATACTTTCTACAATATAAAAGGCGAACCTGACTGACTGACTGACTGATCCACACACAGCCCAAACGGCTGAACCTAGAGACTTGAAATTTGGCACAGAGGTTCCTCATATAGCACTGACGTCCACTAAGAAAGGATTTTTCGAAAATCAACCCCTAAGTGGGTGAAATAGGGGTGCAAAGATTGTATGAAAGTCCCTCATTTTTAAAGTTGGAAACCTGAAAATTTGTATTTAGGCTATTCGATAAAAACCAATGAACACGTGTTTCAGCGATTTTGAAAATTCCACCCCTAAGTATGTAAAATAAGAGATGAAACGCGCACAGCCCAAACCGCTGTAGCTAGAATCGTGAACATTTATATTTAGGCTGTTAGTTTAAAAATAATAATGACGTGTTTCGCGAATTTTGAAAATTCCACCCCTAAGTATGAAAAATAGGGGATGAAACGCACAACCAAACCGCTGAGACTAGGGACTTAAAATTTGGCACAGAGGTTCCCTTTATAGCACTGACGTCCACTAAGAAACGAATTTTGAAATCATCCCCTAAGTGGGTGAAATAGGGGTGCAAAGATTCTCATATATAATTTATAGCTCAAGAACGGATCGACGGATTTTGATGAAACTCGGTACAGTTATAGCTTATATCCTGGAATAACATGTAGGCTACTTTTTACCGCGGTAAATTGTTCCCGCGGGAAACTCGATAACGGCTGAACGGATTCGGATGAAACTTGGTACAGTGACAGCTTATATCTTGGGATGACATATGGGCAACTTTTTACTGCGGTAAACTTTTCCCGCGGGAAAAATATTTAATTTTGATTAAACTTGGTACAGTGATAGCATATAAGTGTGGCTAACGGAACGAAAACCGCCGTGGGCGACGGGATTTTATATTTAGGCTGTCAGTTAAAAAACAATAATGACGTGTTTTGGCAATTTTGAAAATTCTACCCCTAAGTGTGTAAAATAAATCGTAACACACACTGGGCGGCGGCGCTGCGAAAGCGTTGCGGCGGCGAAGGTTTGTATGAAGAACGCGCCGCGCCGCCGCCGCTTTGATGTAAAGGGCTTCATACTATTTCGAACATTACAGAAAAAAACCGCAACGCTTTCGCAACGCCGCCGCTCAGTGTGTGTTACGCTTTAGGGATGAAACGCGCACAGCCCAAACCGCTGAGCCTAGGAACGTGAAATTTTAAATTTACTCTTTTAGTTTAAAAACCATAATGACATTATTTCGCGAATTTTGAAAATTCCACCCCTAAGTATGTAAAATAGAGGATGAAACATACAGCCCAAACCGCTGAGTCTCGAGACTTAAAATTTGCACAAAGGTTCTTCATATAGCTCTGACGTCATCTAAGAAAGGGGGTTTCAAAAATCATCCCCTAAGGTGGTGAAATAGGGGTGCAAAGATTGTATGAAAGTCCCTCATTTTTAATGATGGAAACGTGAAATTTTGTATTTAGGCTATTATGAAATTCCACCCCGGGAAGAAACGCGCACAGCCTGAACCACTGAGCCTAGAGACTTGAAATTTTGCAGAAAGGTTCCTCTGTGATGTCTACTACGAAATGTATTTTTACCGCGGGAAAACTTGCTGGAAAACCCTTTTTTACGCGGGCGAAGCCGCGGGCAAATGCTAGTATATAATAAAGTTGAATAATTTGCTGTTTTGAACGCGATAATATCTCTGGAACTACCAGTCGTATTTGAATGTTATTTTTGCATCTGATAGCCTATTTCTTGGGGAAGGTTATAGGCTATGTGTATGTCACGCTACGACCCTTAGGAGACGAGCAAAAAGAAAAATGTCAAGAATGTTAACTATTAAATCGGCGGTAACAATACTGACGAGAAACAGCGTGGCGAGGAAGAGGCGCGACACGTCGGCGTGCTCCTTGGCGGCGCGCGCCAGCACGCGCGCGAAGGGGGTGGGCTCGCAGGGGGCGGCGGCCGCGGGCGGTAGCGCGGCCAGCACGCGGCGCGCCAGCTCGCGCACGTCCACGCCGCCGCGCGCCTCGGCCTCGGCCGCGCGCCGCACCACGCCCGCCTGCCACGCCTCCCACTCGCACTCCGCCACGCCCACCCCCACGTCCGCCGCGCCGCCCGCACACGCGCTACTGATCTGCAACCAACACACGAACGTCCACGTGCATATGTTGAGCGGTCGGTGGTGGGTAAACAACTTACGTTGTGTAAATGTACCCAGTCAAGTGTACTCGCATGCAATAACATACATATATTGACCGTCCACGGTGCGCTGCGCACGCACACGTGGGCCCTCCACCGATACTCGACACACTCAGCGAGCCGGACACCCCGAATGCATCAAATTGATATAAAATACGTTGACTGGCGCACACGTTCGTTACATTTCGTTGTCAGACAGACGTTAATGTCAGTCAGGTAGTGGAGTGTGTGTGTGTGTGTGTGTGTGTGACTGACTGACCGCGTGTATGTGCGGCGAGCCGTCGACGCGGCTGGCGTCCGAGTCGCCGAGCCAGCTCTGCTCGAAGAACCCGTCGTCGTCGCTGTCCGCCCCCTTGGCCCCGCCCCCCGCGGCCACGCCCGCCGCCGCCAGCGCCGCCTCGCTGCTGCTCCACCCCAGGAACCCTGCAGACGACAACTTCCAACGTGAGCTCAATAACAGTTCAGTAGTCCTCGTGCACACCATTCATTAAACATAACTATAATTATGTATACCTACATAGTAGTTGTCTATCGTAGGGCTTCAAATTAATTGTACCTACAATGTGGCATGCAATAAAATACTTGGACGTGTCAACCGTACTATGGGTATATACTATATGTATTGACAAGGGGAGGACCATTCACAAATATGTATAACATCCGCGCCGGGAGTAACTTGTCGCAGTTTCCGTTATAACGGCTGAACTCCTCTCTCCTAGATCCTCGAATAACATTATGGGATACTTTTTAACGAGGACCAATAGCTCTCGAAGCCATCGTGTGGTCCATCAATCATTGAACACCATCCCATCGGGTCGCGGCCTATATACCTACAAATCCTACAAACATATATAAATGATAGATAGACATGTACTATGTCATCCAACTCACCGCCTTTATCCAGACTCGAATAATCGAAACCACGAAACTCTGAAAACAATATAACACACACAGTATGAGTACCGCAACTGCTCACCATTACACCCGCACGGAGCGGAGTCAACACACCAGCCCCCCGACGCCCACTGCTGGACGTAGGCCTGCACCGCGCCGGTCTCACAGTAGGCTAGTTATACGGTACTGCACAATATACCTCAATCCAATTGTGGTTGCAGTTCAAATGAAAGCTTGGGGACGGTGATCCCCGCAGGAGTACTCCACGGTGGCGGCCGGGGCCTAGCAGTCCACGTAATTAAATTAAATTTTATTTCAGACTACATATTTGTCCATGATAATAAAAGAACTTTATATTTATTGTTTACATAAATAGTTAATCAATTTTTACACAAAATCTTATTATTAACGCAATAAATGCGGCGAGCAAAGGTGCGCTAGTATGTACCGGGTGCGCGGCGGTGGGGGGGCGCGCGCAGCTCGCGGCGCAGCGCGAGCACGCGGTGCGCGCGCGCGCACAGCTCGGCGCGCAGCCACGCGCCCGACAGCGAGAACTCGCGCGCGCCGCCCAGCGCCTCGCGCAGCTCTGCGGCGCACACACACACACACACACGGCGTTATACATACAACAAACAACACATGAACAATACATACACAGGTGGACGGATAATTAGAAACAGGGCACGATTTTCATACAATCGAGGTCACTTTGAAGCCATGGGGCTCCGTGAAGGATTGATCGGGGCATGATCTGATGACGGGCATCGAGAGAGTACACGGAGGACTCTTAGTTCGGCGTAGATATCCAACTGATCAGATGAACCGTCTGGAAGCAGCACCGTTATGATTTCTTAACTTTAAGATTTTCATAGATTTTGATGCCAATTTGAGGGTTTTTTCTTCAAGACGATGCTGCTTCCAAACGGCTCATCTGATCAGTTGGTTAACTATAGCGTTCTAAAACTCCTCCATCTACTCTCTCGATGACCGCCATAAGATCATGCCCCGGTTAATCCTTCACGGATAGCCATGGCTTCAAAGTGACCTCGATTGTATGAAAATCTTGTCTTGTTTCTAATTATCCGTCCACCTGTGTACATATATATCTCCCCCCCTCCGCGCCGCACACATATATAATATTCACCTTTACTAATTATTATCTTGACCGTCGGCGCGACGTCCTCCGCGTCGGCGTCGCTCTTCCGCTTGCGCTCCTTCCTAGCGAGGGGCGGGGGCGTGGCCGGCGGCGGGGGCGTGGCCGGCGGCGGCGGCGTGGGCGCGGGGGACGGCGGGCGCGGCGTGGAGCACAGCGGCGGTGGCGGCGGGGAGGCGGGCGGCGGCGGCGGCGGCGCGTTGGCCACGATGGCGGCCTGCAGCTCCATCAGCGGGATGGGCCGCAGCGACCCGCCCCCCGCCGCGCCCCCCGCCTCCAGCTCGTCCACCAGCTGCCCGCCCTGCGCACACACACACACACACACACCACGTTACAACATTGCGCAGAGATACTGCCATTGGTCGGGAATAACAATCAATAGGCGCGTCCAGACCAAGCGAGCAGCCGCAAGCGGCAAACGCCGTACCCCGCGGTCGGTGTGGACGCGCATGCGGCTGCTCGCTGGGCCTGGACACGCCAAATACATAAGTAAAGGCCCACGCGCTATCGCAAGCGGTGAGTGACCGGTACAATGCTGTAGAGGCGGGGCTGACCTGCAGGCGCCAGGCGACGTGGAAGTCAGCGAGCAGGCCGATGGGCTCCCCCGCGTAGTCGACGAGCGGCGCGTCCGCGTCGGCGAGCACGCGCGGCTCCAGCTCCACGTACATGCGCGGCAGCGTGGGCGGCGGCCGCGCCGCGCCGCCCGCCTCCCGCGCCGCGCCCGCGCACGCCTCCAGCGCGATGTGCTCGAACACCGCGCCCCCCACCGCCGCCGCCGACGCCCGCCGCCGCCGCTTGGCCGTGGACGGCGTGGGCGCCTCCTCGCCGCTCGTGTTCGCTATCTCCCTGCAACCGACCGACCGACCCGTCACACCCAGTGTATGGAGGGCCGGGAGGGGGGAGGGAGCTCACACTCACAGCGTGCTGTTGTGCAGCGAGTCGCTGACGGTGAGCACGTGCTGGTAGAGGCAGTCCACCTTGCGGCCGTAGATGCTGGCCGACTGCTGCAGCAGCAGCGCCAGCTCCGCGAAGTTGGGCGCGGGCCGCATCCCCCCGCCGCCGCCCGCGCCCCCCACGTCCCCCTCGTCGCCGCTGTCCTCGTCGAGCGCGTGCAGGCCCGCCTCCGTCAGGTACTCCTCCAACAACTGCGCACGTCACACCACTTTACCGTGAGGGGTGTTATTTAATGGAAACTGAAGTGTGATATAATTATAGATTATTTATTGCCGGTTAGTACGTACATATGCAAAGGAGGGAAACGACTGAAGACGGACGTCGGTGGCGGGGTCGCCGCACCGCTGTGACATTATTGTTATATGACACTCTAGGCGTGCTGCTACAGCAGCCTGTTAGCGCAACATTATTTTACTTATGTACGCAACTCCCATAAAGTGATTGATTTATTTACCTTAATTTTTATGTCCAATCTATTAACCCTTTCGAACCCAATATGTCAAGTCCAGCTGTGGCGTTGGTTCAATGGCTAATAGCTATTTGCACCGACTGGAAAGCTCTGGAAGAGGCTTATGTCGCAGACAAGCAGGGGAGGATAATAAGAATTAAGAATGTTATGTTATGTAATTAATGTCAACCTCTGCATCGTACAGCCATTATAATAATAATAGCTATTTTAATTTGTATTCATTTGAAAAAGCAATATTTCGTTGTTGCCTTTGTCACTGTGGTCAAACATTTTGATGAGCGGTCGAACATAAATTTATCTATCAAAGTGTGTATCACATTAAATTGGCAAGACAGTACAATCAATTACGACCATTAATATTTTTTAATTTCTAAAAAATTTACCCCTCCGCGCAAGTTTTTATTTAGAGAGGAGAAAAGGGGCGCTGAGGAATATTTTTTATAGGTTTTATTGTGTGACAGTTAGCAGTCGGAGCACCCCGAAGGTTAGGTTCGTTAGGTTACTGGTGACCCTTTAAGACCAAGCGAAGCGAGCGACAGTACTCCAAAAAAGTGTCATTTTTCTGTCTTTTTTCCATTGCACCCCTTTTGTCCACACTGCCCAGAATATTATACATCAGCCAGTGTGCACTAATTCTTTAGGTTACTAGTAAAATATTGTTTGTCCTCCAGAGGAAATTCTATGTTGTAGGTACCCATAAGCAAATAGTAAATACTACATAGAAACAAACATTCTAAACCTACGCTTTATTCATTCTGGGACTCATCAGGGCCAGACCTGTTCAAATCACTCTGTCTCCAGTAAGCATACTACTTGAACCATCGTTAGCAACTGTTGTGTTAACATGGTCTCACACAAAGTATGTTGTACTAGGATTTGGATGCAGTGTTGAGTGGTTGAGTGTAAAGAAGGAAGCTGTTTGTTGTGTATGTTGGTTGGTTGTATGGTGCTTGTTGAGTGTGCGCGGGGGACGCACCGCGCTCAGGTCCGTGTCGAAGCTGCGTCGGAGGTCCCCGATAGGGCGCATCAGCTCCGCCACGATCTCGTCGAGCCGCTGCGAGTTCATGCTCCACCGTTTCTCGCGCTGCGACGAAATCCTTGCCCTGAAAACGGTGGGCGCTCATCGGTAACATTACTGTACGAGACGCGGCACGACTGCGACAGGCGTATATAAAGGCCTAGCTAAACATCTCCATCTCGGTGCCGAGTGGCGCGAAACCTACTGTCAACGACCCCTTTTTGGATTTGCGAATTCGGTTAAACAAATTACACCCCCATAAAACTGTTTTCACATCGTTAAGTTAGTGGAAACTTACCTCCGCTTCTCCTTGAAGTCGGCGTCCATTTTACAAACATAAAATCGTGTGATATTGAAGAACGTAATGACAACGGTGGCCATTTATTTATGTTTTCGAGGAGACATTTCCCACCAAGTTCGCTGACCGCCTGTCACTGCTCGCCGCGAACGTTCGCCGTTTGCCATTCGCCGTTGTGAAACTTTTCGCTCTGTATGTCTATGAATTTGTCTATGGCTTACAGAAAAAAGTTTTGTCATTTCGTTCACATTTGACGTAATTGCAAGGAAAATCATGAAAACCAAATTAAAATTTTAATTTACCCTCAGATTAATAATTAACCCATTTAATTTTCTATTCTAGAAATAAATGTAGAATTGTAGAGTCACAAACTATCTATGGATACTACGTATTGTAGTGTTCAGATCTTTTTAAAAATATACTCTATGGTGCTCGCTCTGATTGGCTGCTAGTGCTTATCTTGTTTTTTTTTAAATATGTACATTTATCGGCTGTAGAAACAACGTTATTTTAGGAAAATCATAGTTTATAATAATCATACACTAAAAACCCCGGCGGTTACAGACGCCAACGCAAATGCAGGCAATCAAACCAGATACAGCTAGCTACACGTTTGGCGAACCTTTGCGTGCCATCCACACGTTCACAAACTATAGAGGGATCACACCTCAGATGATACACGTTTGTCAGTGTGGCCAACCTATTGCTTTCGGAACTAAATCTAGTGCATTTTATAGATATCAGCGCTCAAAATTTAGCTTTAGAGCTTCAAGCTATTACATTTAAGAAATTCCAGATTAAATCCTCAACAACGTTGGGCACAAGGACATCTAATAAACTTTCCGACTTTAATTGTATCTTGTAAACGAAGTATATTGATATTTAATTTATTGACTTATTTGTATTGTTGCATTTATATTTTAAACGACATAATATTGTTGAAAATACTGGCTTTAAATCTGGTCCAAGGGGTTGGCAGCATTGGGAGCCTGCATTTGTGTTTGCGGCAAACGTGCGGACAGGACTGCTCAGAACATTAAAAACTATGATTGGCTGGACTTTGTTTCTAATTGGCCGTAAAACCATTACAAAAAAACAGGCTTTTTGGCGGGATGTTGTCGGAGACTGTTGTCTTTTTATTAAGTTTTCTAAAAAATGTATATTGTAGGTTTTGGTTTGGTGTTTATCTCTGTGATAGTCTTAAATGCAACAAGTGCCTATGAAAGTGTAAGTATATTGTGCGAGATAGAACTAGTTATATAAAAGCGTGTACACAACTCTAATAGATCGTTCCAAAATGTCCCTCGTTAAATCTTCATTATCCCTACTATCAGTTTAAGGCGGACGTGAACTGCAGTGTGGATCACCGAATGGCACTAGTTGTGATTTCGTGGAGGCCGAGCTGCGGTTTTATTGAAAATCGCCGACTGTAGTCGTGCTCTGTTATATGGAGGCCGTGCTGTAACCGCCGGTTTTTGAAGAAAAACAAACAAAATATAACTTGGCTGTATGATCTATGACTTTTGCCTGTCCATCATTGGACGAATTCAACGAAAAAAAAGAAACAAAGATAAATAAATCTATCTGCATCGTATCGGATCTCATTTTCATCTCATCTTCATTGGTTTTTTTTGGTGCGGTGGACTGTGTGGGTTGGGTTGGGTGGAGTTGCGGAGCTTGTTTGTTGTTTTGTGGGATTTGTTGAATTTTGTGCATTGCATTTGCTTGCTTGCCACAAGGTTCATAGGCGCTGGGACCGTGAGCTGTCTGTCTGTGTTTGTGTATAGTGTCGATCATGGGAAGCTCTCGGTGCTACTCTCTCATGAGGAGTTTGACGATCATCTTTAGTTGCGTGTTCCTGGTGAGTAGCATCAGCTGTTTGTTTTCTAACACGGGTGTAATATCGAGTAAGTACACAAGAGTTACGAATGCAGTTGTAAAGTTTGTAGTCAAAATTCGTTTAATCAAAATTGGAATACAATATTCTCTTTATAACGTCAATTCTGTCTAAAACTACTCTGTTTCCACGTGTACGCGCCGAAGGGAAGAAACAGCAACAAAGCCAACAGCACAGGGCCCAGCTTTCATACATATAGCTTGTACATTACAATATTTATGTACATGTATTTCGTTACCGAGCCGTGTGTGGCCCCCGCCTGCACGCACCTCCACGGCCCGCCTCACGGGAGTGTAGTGTCCCCGGGGTTGAGTGCACCACACACACTATTTATAACTTGTTAACGTTTGGTGCGCACCAACAGAACCGCCCGCGCGCTGTTTGGGGGGGGGGGGGGGGGGGGATAACGCCACCTCCCTCCTACCAACCACCTAGTTTCAACAGCACACATTAAAAAACCAATTTAATTAGCCCGTTCTACTTGTCTAGGTTGTCAGTGACACTATGAAGATATGTGTTTTATGCATAATATTGTTCAGGCCACTGAGCAACTGATTGTGCTTACATCCAGTTCTTTACACTTCACATCACTTTTTCTGTTTCTTGTTGCGATTGTTACTTAAAAAACCCAGTCTGTTTTATTGGTATATGTTTTGTGTTATACTTTGCTTCAAGCTTTGCATCTAATATTCTTATTGCCGCAGTGACTGTGGCTCGTGAAATGGTCATATCGATACCTATTCATTTTTAAATTATTCATTACATTAAGTATTGCACAAACTCAGAGCCCAAGCTAAAAATTTATTTGATAGCATTTTCGCCCACATCCGTCCTGTGTTTGAATATATCTACTGATAAGAAGGAAGGTATTCTTAGGGGCATGTGACGTCCACCGATCCGCACTGGGCCAGCATGGTGGACTATAGGCTGTTGATTGAACGTGCGTGTATTGGTTTTTTGCAGTGCGTGGGCGTCGCGACGTGCGCGTTCTGCGTGTGGGCGCTGTACGAGGGCGGCGCGGGCGGCGGCGGGGTGGGGGGCGGCGGCGCGGCGGGGGGCGGCGCGGCGCGCGCGGGCGCGGGCGCGGTGGGCGCGTGGGGCGCGGCGCTGGCGGTGGGCGCGCTCGGCGCGCTGACGGGCGCGGCGCGCGGCTCGGCCTCGCTGCTGGCGGGCGCGTTCGCGCTGCTGGCGCTGGCCGGCGTGGCGGAGGCGGCGGCCGCGTGGTGGGGCGCCGCGCACCTGCCGCAACTGCGCGCCGCGCTGCGCGAGCGGCTCGCCGACTCGCTGCGGCACGACTACGGCCGGCTGCACTCCGCCACGCAGGTCATCGACGCCATACAGCACGGGGTGAGTGCCAGCCGCATGTTCCGTACTCCTGCGGCCTGCAGCCGCCCGCCACCGCTCTCTCATTATAAAATATTAATTTCAAATGAAAAAATGTTGTACGGTCGCAGCTGGAGTGTTGCGGCGCGGAGAGCCCGCGCGACTGGCAGAGCTCGGCGTGGGCGCGCGCCCAGGCCGACCAGCCCGACCAGCCCGCCCAGCCCGACCAGCCCGCACCCCTCGACCTCTCCGTGGGCGCGCCCTCCGCCTACTACTGGGTGCCCGCCTCCTGCTGCGCGGTCAGTACATGCTGTAGTCAATCAAATACCAAATAACTTATTACTATTATCAATCGTTATATTCAATCTGGAAAAATTATATATGAGTACGCTGGATACATTATACACGTCAATTGTTTATATAATCTATCACCGCTTCCATGGCTTTAGAGAAGAAGAAGCGGCGCAACAAACTAGCGCAACAATATCTTTTCAAATTAAATTGTGTGTCAATTGTAAAGATTGTGCAAAGTTGAAGTGATATATTAATATCGGTCATGTTGGTTGGTTGGTTGGTGACAATGCAGGGCGCGGAGGGTGCGGAGGGCGCGGAGTGCGAGGCGTCGCGGCGCGTGTCGGCGGCGTCGCGCGGCGGCGGCGGGCTGCACGCGGCCGGGTGCGCGGCGCGCGCGCTGGCCGCGCTGGCCGCGCGCGCGCGTCCGCCCCTCGCCGCCGCCGCCGCGCTGGCCGCCGCGCACGCGCTGCTGCTGCTGCTCGCGCTCGGACTCTGCCTGCACGTGCGCGCGCCCGCCAGGTACAAGGCCTAGGCGCGCGCACTGCTCGCCCGCCTCCGTCAGCTCGTTCCCAGCTCGACACGTGTCTCTTGCGCATGTTTATTCGAAACATTACCCAGAAAACTTGAAATAAAAACGTTCGTTTTCACACACGAGCGGTCTGTCTCCTGCTATAGACAAATGTTGCCGGTTAATACGATACACTGTGTACACAATTCGACAATCGTAAAAATGTGGAACAATCCCTTCCCTTCCCCTGCACTCGCGCGCCGGTAAACAGAAACACACACACGTGTAGAGCCACGCCTCAATGTTTCTTTGTTTTCTGTAATGTTTCGAAAAACAGCAGGAGCCCCGGCTGTACCCCTCCCTCCCGTCGGGGACATGACGCTGGCTGCAGCGGGTCCGTGTCCGCACTCCGCGAGTCCGCGTGCGGACACATAGTGCCATAGTGAGGCGACAGTGAGGCGGCTTCCCCGCGAGGAGCGCTCCCTCCCTCCCTCACACCCGTGTTCAAATCTTGATTCCTAATGACTGCTCTCGCTCGACTGTTAAAATGCATTTATTGTGCTTTATACATATTTTTATTTATTATGATTTGTTTAGTTACAATTTGACGACTGAATTTCTGTTAAGACATCTGATCGAAGCAGCTTCTCGTAATGATTAGTCTTTATTTTATATACCTTAACGTGTATGTGTTTGCCCTTATTAGTAACATAATGTTTAGGGTGAGTGTGGTGTGTGTGTTGTAGGTAGTTGGTAGTGGAACACGACTAATATATATATGTCACGACGCAGTACACGTACCGGACTTACATACGCGGGTGGACGGATCATTGGAAACACGACAACATTTTGATACAATCGAAGTCACACCGAAGCCATGGGTCATTGCTCGAGGCATGACCTGATGACGGGCATCGAGAGAGCACAATAGATGGAGGACTTTTAGATCGCCATAGAAAATCTTTACCTGTTGGCAAACCAATAAATATAAAATTAAAAAACTATTACAACTGATCAGATGAGCCGTTTGGAAGCAGCATCGTCATGACTCGTTAACTTTTTTCATACATTTTGATGTCATTCTGATGATTTTGCAAATAAGAGGTGCTTTGTTTGTTTTTATTTCTTTAAATGCGTGTTCGTTCTGTAAGTGCTATCTGTATTATTATTGTTTTCATCAAACTTGCTCGTAAATGGTCATAATATGCGTGCATACACAAACACAGTGGCCTATATTATACACCCGCGGGAGTAATGAAAATCAGTACAATATTATACCCCTAGGGGCTGTAATGTGTTACGTTGTTTTTATAGCTGATGGTCTTCCATAAGAAAATAAATAAATGCCATTTTGCGGGTTCTTCATGACGATGCTGCTTCCAAATGACTCATCTGATCAATCTTAAAGTCCTCCGTCTACTCTCTCGATGCCCGTCATCAGATCACGCCCCGATCAATCCTTCACGCACACCCATGGCTTCGAAGTGACTTCGATTATATGAAAATCTTGCAGTGTTTCTAATTATCCGTCCACCTGTGTATATCGCAGTGAAACTGAACGCGACCACATCGCGCGACGCGCTCCATACAACTGATTACAAAACAATGCTTAGCGTGCACTGTTTTGTGGCCTCACTATGTGTGTGTGGGCGCTATCAGCTCGACGCGATAGTAGTGGAGTAGTAGTCCGTGTCGAGTAAGTAGCCAGTAAGCTTTAACCAAATGTGTGTTAGTCGTAAGTTGGTGTTGTCAGTGCCGAGTGCCGAGTGCCGAGTGCTAGCTGGGTGTCACCCTCTCTACTCCACATCTCTAGCGCGTCGTCTCGCTCGCACTTAGATCCAACCGAACAAGGAACACGTCACTTATTTACTGGGAATGAATGGTCCCACACAACCAAGTCACTACTATTCCTCCTTTGGTTTCATCTAAGACCGCACCGCACAGTGCAGCGGAGCGGCCAGGCCTCTACGGATGTTGGCTCTATCTATTTACTTAATACTTGTTTCGTTCGAAGATACACTTTTATATACCTATCTATACTATATTAATAGCATTAACAATTATTTATATGCTTTTGTAAATTTAAATTATTAATTTGTAACTTTGTTAACTTATTTGTATAGAGAGGTCACTTGTAGTAGCGCAGTGTGCGCGCCCGCCGGCGCCGCCGCCGCCGCCGCCGCCGCCGGGGCGCACCGAGTGCCCTATCTATAGATATACGTTTCGAAGGCGTGTAACCAAAGACTTTAAGAGATGCCGATCTCTTCGGCACCACGGTATACAGGGTGCTCGATAGGTAACTGGCGATGGGTCGCATATCAGAAAAGTACAAAGTAAGATTTTTTTTGGTCTACCAAAAATTATTGAAAAAAAAGAATCTCGAAACGGCTGGGTTCCCATTGAAATCATTTTATCATATTCGCCAGTTAACAAGTTACTGATCAACTACTCAACGGACACCCTGTATACAATATATTACATTTTTCTTTAGGTGTCTTACGAAAACAAACGCATTCACAGCTCGAAAACAAATAAATAACCGCAAAGTATTGTCATTATCTGCCAGAGTACGATGCAGGCGCACGTGGCCGCGGCCGGGACGCGGGCGTTGGTTTCATGACACACCTGCAGAGAAATGGAATATAGCACGTGTGTTCTCTGCGGAGAACACACACTCGCACGCGTGCGGCGAGTGGCGCCCGCCGTGGCGTACAAGCAAGCAAGCAAGCAAGCAAACAAGACTATACTTATGTTAAGTTAAGACTGATTTTGTGTCTGTTTTATTTTGGTGTTTCCTCGTAGCGATAAGTGAACTAACATTAAGTTTTAACTCAGTACAAATTGTTAGGAGAGTTTATATTAATATTAATAAATAATAAGCACATCATCTGTTTTGTTGACGTACCTACTCACTCGTTATAATAATTAATCGATGTATGTTCTGTCAACTGACTGTTTAGTTTGTATTAAGTGGGTGGCTGTTGATTGGTTGGACACTAATATATGTATGTATGTGGACACTAGCCGCGACCTTTTATTTACATGGCTCCATCCCCCCACCCCCACCCTCCCTCTGCTGGTGGAGTTATTTCGTCATTGGGGGACAAATGGCAAATAATATGTCCCATTGTGTCCCCTCAGGAGGACAGTGATCAGGGTGACAATAGAATAATCCGTCATCGGATCTCACTCGGTGGCGGCGGTGGATACTTTCTTTAAAAATAAATGTAATCTTCATCCGGAACTAGCCGTGCGTGGTGCGTGTGTGGTGCGTGCGCGGTGCGGGACACCAAGCGGCGGACGGACGGTGATGGATGACTGTCGGTGGTCGTTGACGCGTGACGCGTGACGCGTGACGCGCACCGCACATGCAAATGTGAATCTGATGCGTTTCCCGATCGTTTTGTTATTGGACACGCGTTCTCTACTCTCCGCGCGCCGCCGACATGTCTGCCGGCAGCTACGACCGGCTATTGCCGGGTTTCACTTTTTTAGGATTCCGTACCTCAAAAGGAACCCATAAAGGATCACTTCGTTGTCTGTCGAAACCCTTTTTCTCAGGAACGCGTGGAGGGATCAAGTTGAAATTAATATCAAACACTTGGTATACAAGGTCGTTTTTGCCGCATTTTGGTGATGAACTTCCGGTTCACCCAGAATGTTCATTATTATTTGTACCTCAGCCGTTCAAAAGTTACAGCCGGGGGTGTCGTTCAGACACAAGTTGGTATTTATAAACAAATTACTCCTCTTATTAAACACCCTGTGATACAGCTGCTGCAGTCGTGCGGTACGTACCTACTCTAGTTGTACGTGTTTAGTATGATGTAGCCGCGTGTCTTTAATATTTAGGGCACTCATCGCCTGATACTCGTTAGTGATGCAAGTAGGTAGGTAGTTATGTTAAACATGACGAGTCCAGCGTTGGTGCCCGGGCCGCGGCCGGGCCGGGCCGGGACCGGTGGAGGCGCCGACAATTGCCGCTCATTGTTCTCTTAACAGATCGTAATTGAAGACATTGTTAAGAGGAGGGTGAACTTGCGCAAGGAAGCTCCGATCGAGTATAAGGAACACCTACTGTATATAGTATTTGATGAAGACAAGCGACAATTAGTTGAATAAGCTGGCGCTCAGATGACAAAGGTGTGATCAATGATCTAAGTACCTACCTACATGTACCTGTCACATAGGTAGTTATGTTTTTTTAAGCTCAAGACAATTGACTAATTGTCTGCAAAATATAGCAGCTAGGGCTGTGAGCGGAAGTGATCGCTGGGCGCTCAAAACACAACAATCTGATCAAATTTCAAATCGGTAGGTAACTACTATAATTTTCTTACGATTACGAAAGAAATCGCAGAAACTTAATCCGCGATTAGAGTCCTCTATATACCTGTCCTCTATTTGAAAAATAATTACCTACCTATACCTAACTGTATTCAAGGTTTTATAAGAATCGCTCTTCTCAGCCGGGAATCGAACCGACACCCTCTGGTGCAGCAGAGGACCCGCTGGGTGTAAGTATGTTGGTTGTGATCCCGTGTATTCATGTGGCCGTTAAGGCCCCGGGGCGCGCCCTCCCCACAATTAATGGTTACTCAATGATCTCCATTAGGAGCAATCAATACAATTTACAACATTCCGCACTCGCGATGACCACTCATTGCTCCACCTACCGGCACCCGCACCTCGCCCGCACTTGCCCCGCACCTGCTCCGCACATCGCCCGCACCGACGCAACACACAACAGCTCAAGAACTATTGATATCTTTCATCGTGGCATCGGCCGAAACACGTCCACCGTTGGACAAAGGCCGGCCCCGTGCACCTGCACTGATGATCATTCATGCGCTCTATCAAATTAAACAAACTCATTTTCGGATGTATAATGATTAGATGTCTCAGTCAATCATAAACCATGTCAAAACATATTTCAATTATATTCATTTTATTCCATAACAAAATACATTGTGTGGGAAATTAAAACATTATAAAACTCTAAAACATTAAAAAGAACAAAAAACAATAAAAAGAAATAGATCAAATATTCCAAAATTCAAATTACAACAAAAAACTAATAAGCATGTCAAATAAATATTATTTTGTCCAACATTTTATAAATTTCCTCCAAACTCGTCAATATTTTAATAGCACTTCTTTAGCAGAAAATCTTTCAGACGTTTTTTAAACAAATGTGACTTATTTATAGACTTCAGGTCATTACATATAGAGGCAGGCCGTTGAACAATTTGAGGAACATCGTGAGGAAACATGCATTATACGTATGTCGAACATGTATTACTTAGGTGCGTGTCAAGTCCCGCTGCGTGGTGGACTATAGCCCGCACGTATCGTCGAGAGGGCACGCCCTGTTCGATATAAAAGTATTACTGTATATTTACATATACAGGGGAAGAAAAATCCTTTTTCTAAAAATATCGTGTTACAGAATGACCACGAGGACATGTAATGTCGTGCTGATATCACTAATTAGTATGACCACGAGGAAACGGCGGAAAAATGTCCATTTGCGTAGGTGTGCATTTTGAAAAAAGTCAACGCTTCAAAGAAACTTAAAATTAAACTTGTAACTTGGAATGCGCCGCGGCGCGGGCGGGACCTGTTGACGTGGTGGGGGACATTGACATGTAATAATTTAGAGAGGTAAAAAGCCTTAAAAACTACGCTTTAAAATAGGGTTCATTTGGGAAATAAGTAGGTACCATTAATTCGATTGTAGCTCAGAATAAATAATGGCAGGTATTGTAGGAAGTTTTAAAAATTGTCGTTGGATTTTATGTATATTTCCTGGACTATCAGGCGAATAGAGGGCAGGTGTGCCGGGTGGGGGAGGGGGCTTGCTCGGGATGAATGGGGCGCGGGGCGGGCGGGGGGCTGCACGCCAGCCAGCGCTTCCCGCGCTACATGCAGCCGCTTTATATCTAGCCGAAATATTACTTAGGTATTCTGTGCCGAAATATTGTTATGCAAGGCTGCAGCTTGATGGTTTCATTGCCGAGCGAAACACTCAATTTTTCACGAGCGAACTGCTAGGTGAATTGATATTTATTTATTTTATTTCTAAATGGAAAGGCAGCTTCTAGAAGAAGGAAGAAAAAATTAAAATAAAAGAACAGGGGCAGTGTGGACTAAAGGGGGCGCAATGAAAACTACTACTTAGAAAAAAATCACTTTTTTGTAATCGGACGCTGCCCTGGGGTTGTTGGCGACAGTATAACTGCTACTACTCCGGCGGATGGGGCAGGCAGGAAAAAAGATCTAACAATAAGTAAACTGCTATCCGTGGAAGAAAGGTGATTGGTGGGTGAGGTGAGGGTGTCGCTCCGCTCCGCTGTACA
The DNA here is from genome assembly GCA_949699065.1 of Metalampra italica. Lineage (NCBI taxonomy): Eukaryota > Metazoa > Arthropoda > Insecta > Lepidoptera > Oecophoridae > Metalampra > Metalampra italica. Next base: position 10,767,913 of record OX452984.1, read on the forward strand.
CGCGCGCGAGTAGCTGCTGGCTGCATGCAGCGCAGCGCGCGAGAGCTTAAAGCGCTCAGTGGTGTCGGGGGGTGCGCGGGGCGCGCGCGGGGGGCGCGCCTCGACGCGCCCGCCGGCCGGAGCGCCAAGTCGCGCCCAGCTTCAGTTCAGTGCCTTACGAGCCGCGGTCGCGTGCGCTCGCCTCCCCGCCGCCACCGCCGAGCCACGCACCGCGTGCGTCGAGTCCTCGCCAGCCCCATGCTCCCGCAGCGCCGGCCCCGCCCGCCCGCGCCCGCGCCCGCGCCCGCCGCCCGCTGGTGACGAGCGGCAGCATGCCGTGCGCGCGCGGCCTGTGCGCCGCCGACAAGGTGTTCATCTTCATCAACATCGCGTTTGCGGTGAGTCCCGCTCGCTCGGCCTGAGCCTACCTGCTGCCTGCACCTGCCCACTGCTGACCTGTTTGTTATTTATTCTGTGCCGAGACGCGCCCCGCGCCACCCCTCCCGTGTTGCACTATGGATGTTAGTCCAGGAATAGAATTAACCCGCATTAAATCCAACTCCAAATCAACGTTTATTTTTAATATAAATAAACATTGTCATTTTTTGTTTTTAGTTTTAAGAATTGTAGAACAGCGAAAACTGCTTTATTCTGACAATATAATATCTTCCCTTCTGTCGAGTTCTACCCAAAGGTTGTCTGGAAGAAACCACTTAAAGCGATAAGACAGCCTAAATGGTAGTAAGTAGGTATCTACAATCCGTACCTAGTGAGGTAGGTACCTGCACCTGTCTTTAATGTTATTTTCTCAAACATGCTACGAATACGAACAAATTTTGCACAACCTAGGTACCTACTCTGTGATAAATATGAATTGAAAGTTGAAAATGGAACAAACTTTTTAAAACACGAACAGTAGAGATAACTTTTTGTTTTTATTTAAATTTCGAACTGGATATAATTTGATACCTCCACGCGTTCCTGAGAAAAATGATCTTGACAGACGGACGGACGGACAGACAGACACGGACGACGAGAGTGATCCTTTATGGGTTACTTTTCTCCTCTTTTGAGGTACGGAACCCTAAAAACAGGGTACGACCAGAAGTTAGGAAGTCTGCGATTTTGACCAAAGTTCATAGCTCAGCGATAGTAACTCTAGCCAAGACTCACAATGTTGCAATTTTGGAACGAACATGAGAGTTGTTGCTAGCTTTTATTTAATTTCCCGTACAATAGGTATGCACATCACAAGCACATTTTGCTCAGATTAAGTGGGCCTCAGTGAGGTACCTACTTATCTGAGGCTTGCCTATTGTATAAACTAGGAAAATAACATAAGAGACTTATCACAGACATGACACTTCGGCTCCCGCCAAAACACCCGCAGAGCGTCACACACGTGCGGTGCGTGTGTCTCCAAGAATGTGGCGCGGTCACTTGACCAGTTCTAAACTAGTTAGATACGCGACAATTTATTTCTAAAACATTTTCATGCGAACGCTTGATTTGTTTTGTAGCGTAATAGGTAGTAAGTAGTTTATATTTGTTTAATTGGTTTACTGTAATAAATAATGTCCAATCTGAAAAATAAATAAAGATATAGGTAGCGGTTTTTAAGGTTCTGTAGTGTAAAATGTTACAGATTGAACATTATTATCGTAAATCGTTTATTTGTATGTTACTAGCTGATTAGGCATTTCTTTTTTTTTGTTTTTGCTCGGCTCCTGAGGGTCCTTAGCGTGATCCTAAAGAATTGAGCTATCAAAATGCAACAATAACACTTCCAATCCGACCAGAGAGACATTAGTGCGTGCTAACATGATACAAACTTGAAGCTTTATTATAATACCTACCACAGCTACCTAAGAGTAGGTACCTATAGATCGGTGTAGTGTATATTGTGACACGTCAGCTGACACGTGTGTCCGCTGGGTTGGTGGCTGGAGCTAGGACCGAGCGATAAGCTCGCACTTCGCACTTGAGTTTCAGTTTATTGCATTGTTCATGGTTTTGTCTGTGTATTAGGTATTATTACCTACACTTATAAATATGTTATTGGAACATACCTAGTCCGCGAGCGCCGCGCGGCCAGTGGTTGGCCGGTGTCCCGGCGGGAGGAGCCCGGTGGAGTCCAACCAAGCATCTCACTCTCGAGTGTCCCATGCCGCTGGCCGCCGCCCCGGTCAACACGCATCACGAGTAGGCAGGTGTATGTAGGTACATGAATCACGATATAAATATTCTTGCATTGTGTAGTGAGTAGTGTCGTGTCATAGAAATCCCGCATCGAAACAAGAACATTCCGGTAACATGTAGGCAGGTACCTACCTACATACGTATGGCCGCTGACACACTGCTACAAATGCAAGATTCTTGTGGTGATTCATGTAGTGTTGTGGCTGCGGCGGAATGTGCAGCTGTGCGGTACAAAGGTCACCACACCACTGAGCAGTGGCGGTCACCATCACCACCACCACCACCATCACCACCACCACCACCACCACCACCACCACCACGGTACTCGCTTGTCGCTAATGACTCGAGCCCTCCACTCTATGTGTTTTGATTCTTGAAGAGGACTCGGGTAAAAAAACTAAGAACGAAGATTCGACTGGAAGCTCGATTTTCTATGAAGATAGGGTTAGAAAAAGAAGCAGTGCTTGGAGGGAAAGTACCCACCTACCCACGTACACCGGACTAATGTGTGTATCATAAAAATAGTAGGCACTTACTAGGTAACAATTAGCATGTTTAGTGAAGGAAGGCCGTGACGTATCAGTTTCGTAACAAAAAGTCAAGTTTAAGTCAACTCATAGCACAATATGTATTTATAAATATAAATATTCTTCATTCTCAAATTGAATGTTAAATTTCATGGCCTTCCTTCAATTAATGATAACGTGTTACTTACAACGAATTTATCCTCACGACTTTTATGAGTAATCAAAAAAATACAGGTGTTATTTCCACATATTTTGTCCGGTTCGATTCCCGGAACAGACACGAGAGGATTCTTAAAATTCTCTCAATGCAGTTCCATTTTTTTTATATAAAAGAACGTTGCTTTATAGCAACTATTCAAATAATTTATCCACTCCCAATATGGATCAGTAATAAAAGCATTCTATGTGTGTCAAAATCGTGTCAAAATAATCACAAAATGACTCAATCACACATTCTCATTTTCAAATTCAATAGTGAAAAGATACTTCCTCCTCCTCCCGCTACTCCGCTTCCTTTGTCCGCACCCCCCCGGTAAATGGCACCATAGGTTCCGATACTAAATATGCAAGATGCGATCTCCACAGGGAGCGCGCGCGCGACCAAAGAGATTTGAAACTTCTTGATTTTAATCATCAACATACGTACTTCAAACACGGCTTCTTGTTTTTCCACGTTGTTGAGTAGTAGTAGGTATATGTATATAGATCGGTAGGTAGCAGAGGTATGCGGTATGCGGCATGCGGCTCGGTTGGTCAACTGGTGGATTATGTCACTCAACAAACTGTGAATATTTGTGTGACACACACGCACATACATAGGTACACATATCGTATGACTGGATGTATTTACACACGTGTACAGGGTGTGTGTGCCGCAGGCCTATTCAATGTGCTGCTTCTCAAACTAAACAAGAACATACAAACAGTGTAAACATCATTTTCATTACTCATACTCTGAAAGTAGTAAGGTCTGAAATTGCCTGAAGAGCGGGTTGAAAGTAGTACATCTCAGCCCTAGGGAGAATCGCTTTCAACTGACAGCTGTCAAATTATATTTAAAAAAAACTAGTACTATTTTGACATTTCTATTGGACCATGATCCAACTGTCTATACAGCCACTCAATTACAGCGCGATGTAAAATTGAAATAACATAAAGTTATGTAATAATTAAAGAATATATTTTTTAAATGACTTTATTATAATTATTACTGTCAACTATTTCTTTAAAATAACATAGATTTGGGCAAAATATTTACCATTTTTTCAATGATGGAAATGAAAAATAATGGCAGAATAGTTGGCCGGCCACAGAAAAAAAAACAAAGTAGACGGGAAAGCGGTAATCCGATCTTCATTTGTTTTTGATTTTGATTCGAGTTGTAGAGTTTTGTTTATACTTCCGTATAGCAGAGATTTGTATTAACATTCATTTTATGTTTTTGTTTTTACTTTCAGTGTATTCTTAATGAAAAGCACAGTGTTTCCCTCGGGTTCAAGACTTATTTAGAGGTCCCTCGAACTATTGGCGCCCTCGCTACGCGTCGGGCGATAGTGTGATAGTGTTATCAGCAGGGGTCACACACATACTTGCTTATCATTTATACATGTAGGTACCTATCACATCTCTACCGGTATCACAGCTCTACTTTCGGTTTAAATTTGTTGTTTATAAGTAGGCACTCGGAGTATGAGAGAGACGACAGTACTACTACGGTACGTTAGATTGAGTACTCGCAGTAATAACACTTTATTGACCGAGCGAGCGAAGCGTCTCAGTTTCGAGATTGCCCAAAAATGCTCTTGTCCGTCTGTCAGTCTTTCTGTCTGTCTGTAACTCTCTGCAGGTCGCATTTTTCAACCGATTTTGACGAAAATTTGCCGTGTTCAACTGCCAGCCAATCGGTTGCTTTTCACGGCACTCTAACAGCTAAGTAGGTTCTATTAGTTTGAATGATTTTTTTCCTCGTGAATTCATGGTGTGGGGTATCGTTGGATAGGTCTTTCAAAAATATCGCGCGTGTGTGGAAAACATTTTTCGATTTAGGGATCCGATCGCGAAATGGTGTTAATTTTTGTCACTTTAGTACAAAATTCCCAACTCCAAAGTTAACTTCTGATCGTTTCATTTAGGTTTTGTTTATACGGGCTGGCGCGGCGAGGTCTCGCACCGAACCACTAGTTACTATTTATGTTTAGGTATTAGATACCTAGGTATTGTAAGATGTATTTGAATCATACTCAGTAATTAGGCGGAGTTTTTTGTCGGCGTTCACTTGTAGGTACCTACACGCGTGCGTTGCGATATACTTACCTATACCCAATAATACTTATAACGTAATGGTACCTATCTCGTATGTTTACTCGTGCTAATGAAATGAAAAAAGTTTAAGACGTGCGTCTCTCGCTCATAGTGAGTGAGCCTGTCTGGTCGCTGGTCGCTGGTCGCTGGTCGCTCGTCGCTCGTCACGTCCCATTCATACTCATCCGCGCTCTTGTCTCGTGATAACGAATTAACAAGACACCTAATTAGTGTATAAAACTGCGCGATCAAAATCAGAAGCCTATTCAATCCAGTGGTCATTCATGCATTCAATCAATTATGTAGGTATTCAATCCAACTCTGGAAGGCGGAGACCAGCCCTCCCTCCCTCCACGTGGCGGGGCGGACGGAACAGTGCTCGCTTCAATACACGCTAAGCATTGTTTCGTGTGTCTACAGCAGCCTGGACCCACAATACAGCGCGACGCATTGTGAGGACACTCCCGCGCGGCGCGGCGCGCCCACTACAGCTGTATTGTGTTGGTGGAGTGCGTCGGTCCGCGCCGACGACGACGCGCACACAATGGACGTGCCGGTCAATTGTAAATACAGTCGCGAGGCGCGCGGGTCAAGGCGGAGGATGCGCGTGCGCACACTCACACTCACACCACTCACATTGGCCTTCAACTACAAAATGCAACACACATTTTTTCTAAGATTTTCCTTAATAACTGAGTTCTGCTCAAACTGTCGTGGCGCGCGACGCGCGACGCGTGACGCGCGGAGCCGATCGATGAACAGCCGAGCTGTTCATCTTCTCTCTTGTGCCGCAAAACATTCAACTTGTTCCAGTGTGAACTCAATCGGTGCAGCAGTAGTCGAGTCACCCTGGGGCCTGGGGGCAGGTGGACAGGCCCGCACCCCCCGGAGCTGTTGGACATGTCCCACTGTCCGACACGTCGGGGCCGGGTGCTGCTCGGGCCCCCCGCAGCGGCGCCGCCCGCACACACACACAGCGGCTTTGTAGGAGATGTCGTGACCCCTGACCCGTGATAGCAACATTCCTGCGATATTAACAAACGAACAGTGTCGTGGCGATGGCGGGCGACGAGCCGGGGTCGCGACCCGCACGCAGTGAGGCGCGCTCCTTGTGCGCTTATCTCTGCTCGAGCGCTCCATCCATGGCAGAGCGCCCCCCCCGCCCCCCGCACACTGACAGCTGATGCACCCTGCATTCATAATAGCACCTGAGTACAAAATGACGCCTTTCTTACCCGAGATATGAAGCTTATTCCAAGGGTAAAAAAAGCCATGTTGGACTCGGCACGAACGATTTTTTTCTACTACCTGAAAGTCTAGCGGATAAAAAGCAGTTTTGCACACGCAGATTTCGACTACCAAAATATACCGAGTGATCTGAGACTGCGAGAGTATTCCGAGCGTGTGAGGTGAAAATAGTACATTGTTACCTCAGGGGTGAAAGTAACTTATTTAGTCCCGAGATGGGGTTTGGGGACTCTAAATAAGTCTAGAACCCGAGGGAAACACTGTGCTTTTCATTACGAATACAATGAAAGTAAAAACAAATACATATAATGAGTGTTATTACAAATATCTGCCATACGGAAGTATACAGGGTGTAACATTTGGATGGGTCAGTACGGGGAAGTCATAAACTATAGGAGATACGAAGATCTGTTCTCAGGAACCATGTCATCGATTTTAAGGTTTGAAAAACTGCATTCATAGATTTAAAAAAAAGCTCATACACTACTCGGGAATCGAACCTGGACATTTTGAAAAAAAAACTTTTATTGTTATGGATATTGGTTGTGTAGGTTGTAAGCAAAATGTTGCTATGAAGCCTTGTATCTAAAATTAGTAGAATGTGATGTAAATAATTATTTTATGCGATTCCGGAAAAAATGTATTGGTGCAAACGCCCCCATCAAATGGTTCGCGAAATCTCTCGATTTATCTCCACTAGATTATTTCATGTGGAGTTACGTTAAATATGAAGTCCACAACACAAGCTTGGACACCGCTGGACATCTTATAGCAGCCAGAGGCCATTCTAACACAATTACACACAAAACGCAACAACAAAATCGTTATTATATAATTATTGACGGGTCTTACACACGAAATAGTTTTATTTACCGTTGCCCGAATGAATACAAAGCGCGAAAGTCTAAAATGTACTATAACAAAATCGTTACCTACACGAGTTGATTAATTCGAACATTTAGCTACGTAAATAATTAAAAGAATATTAAATACAAGACATTCTATTAATTTTAGACACAAAGTTTCTTAGCAACATTTACTCCTTACAACCTACACAATCAATAGCCATAATAAAATAACGTACTCCTATAGTTTCGGACTTTCCTGTACTGACCCATCCAAATGTCACCCTGTATAAACAAAACTCTACAACTTGAAAAAACAAATGAAGATCGGCTATTCTGCCATTATTTTTCATTTCCATCATTGAAAAAATTTAAAATATTTTTTCGAAATCTATGTTATTTTAAAGAAATAGTTGACAGTAATAGCTTTTTCCGGTGTTCTGTGACAGTAATAATTGTAATAAAGTCATTTAAAAATATATACTTATTCTGTAATTATTACTTAATTTTATGTTATTTCAATTTTACATCGCGCTGTAATTGAGTGGAAGTAGACTCGTGGCTGTATAGGAACTTGGAACATGGTCAATATACAAATGTCAATATACATGAGAAATGTCAATATAGTAGGTACTAGTTTTTTTTCTCATAATTTGACAGCTGTCAGTTGAAAACGATTCTCCCTATAGGGCTGATGGTGATCGAAGGCTGACATGTATTACTTTGAACCCGCCTCCTCAGGCAACTTCAGACCTACTTTTAGACGTGATCACCCATCATCATATGGCGGATTGTGAGGGAGACGCGGTGACGCCGCGCACACCACGCGGCGTCTACTCCCTCGGCAGCCGCAAGCACTCCGAAGCACTCCTTACTCTTTTTAAGCGGCGGTCACTTTAAGAAAATGTTAAATCTACACCAATCAAAATGTAAATGATGTTGGAATTCACATCCGCTATCAGGCCGAAATTCGCTTCGAACGCCGGCATGTCCCCGAACAAGTCGGACGTCACTTAAGTAGGTAGTGTACTTTTACGACGTCTCCTACTGTTCAAGTGGAGACGAGCGTGACTGTGGCGGGCTGGACGCGCGCCAGCTCGCGGGCGGGACGGCGGATCAATAGCAAGTCACACTCAAATACTGTCCGTTGCAGATGTACAGCGGCGCGCTGCTGGCGACGGCGGCGCGGCTCGCGTGGGACCCCAGCACGTACGCGTGGTTCCGCTTCCTGTGCGCGGCGCAGTACCGCGTGTCGGCCGCCTACGTGCTGGCCGCCGGCCTGTGGCTGGCCGCGCTCGTCTACCTGGCCGCCAGCGCCGCTACCACCGCCGCCGCCGCCGCCCCCGCGCCGCACCGCTCCCACCGCGCCGCCAGGAACTCGCTGCACGTGGTGAGTTCCGCGCAACGATCCTTTACCGAATAGACATCTACGTCATATCGTATTCCGACCGAAGTACCTAATGCTAAATTCTTATAATCACGTATAGATTGAGGCAATGAATGGATGACCTCCACGGCGATGACGGGCGCAAGTATCTTCGATGTGTGTTCGATGTAATTGGATGATGGAGCATAATTCGTGTTCCGTGAAATGTAGGTTTTTTGTGTGCGGCGAGCGCGAGCGCGAGCGCGAGCGCGATGACGGCGAGAGTCGAGACCGACGAGCGTCATGCGATGACGATGTCGGTAGCTACAGTTGCGGTTAGCCACTCGGCTCGTATCACATACGTGTGTAGTATGTATGTATGTATGTTGTCTGGTCGGTCGGCAGTACGCCGCCGGCGTGGCGTGCCTGGCGGCGAGCGAGGTGGCGTACGGCGCGTGGATGGGCGCGTCGCTGGCGGCGTGGTGGCGCTCCGCCCCGCAGGCCGAGCTGGCGCGCCGCGGGCTCGACCTGCTGCACGACCTCAAGCCCGCGCTGCTCGCCGTCGAGCGGTACCGCGACGTCGCCCGCCCGCTCTACGATATGATCGAGGTGAGCGCACACACACACACACACAATATGCTTTGTTTACAATGTATTTAATATTGAAGGTAATATGCTCTCGAATAAAATATATGCATTAGAGAGATTAATGAACTGGTCAGATAATTTATTCAACTCGACTGTATATATATATGTTACTGTCCCTGCTGTAGGTACCTACCTACATCCTACACCTGTGTGTGTATCGTAGGTACTAGGTACATACAAGTATGTGTTGCAGGAGGTGGAGCGCGAGGCGCCCAACAACGTGTACGTCATACTGGTGTTCGGGGCCCTCGGCGCGGCCCTGCAGGTACGTGACGTGACGTGCACTACATACATACATCTACTGGGCCGACCGACACGCGCTCGACGCTGCCATTTATAAGAAATCATCGTCTCATACAAGTATCGCAGGGGTTTATGAGCGGGTCACCTTGAATGCGCGCAATTCATTTTTTGTGTCTCTTTGGCGGGGGGAGTGAGGCGCGACGCGGGGAGGCAGCCCGCCCGCCCGCCGCGCGGCGCCATAGCGTTTATTTATTGGTTCGCTCAGTCGTACACTGTGCTTGAAGTCGCTCGCTTCTCGCTCCCGCGCCCCTTTCGCACGTCTCGCGTCCCTGTACTACAGTTTGTTAGTTTAATTTTTTACCATAATATAATGAACATTTGAATAGTAAAATTGGTGAGCCGTCGGCGAAAGTCGAAACTAGCCTTCCTAGTCCTTCCTCGGGTAAGAAAAAGCGTTATTTTCAACTCAGCATGAACAATACTTTTTTTTACTAAATAGGTACCTGAAAGTTTAGAAAAAAACAAAATAATAAATAGGTCAATAATTGCTAAGAGTTTGTGTTGTTGTGTTGTTAGTTCGTGCTACTCAATACTAGATGTCGCCACTAGTAGAATGCATCGCGCTAACAACACAGAAAACTTAGTATTGTACAGGACTTTCATTTCAGGTAATAGAAAAAGTAACGTTCGTACAGAATACAGAATGGCTTTTCTTGACCCTCAGAATTAAGCTTTCGACGTTCGCCTTCAGCTCATGTCGAAACTAGCTTCATCCCTCGGGTAAGAAAAGCTTCCTTTTGTAGGTACTCGGTACGAAATATACTATGTATTTTACTCAAGGAAGTGGAAATTAATATTGAAGTGTGATTTTTAAAGTAAGGTAGTACTTACATACTTCGTAGGGTGTTTGCGTGACAATAATTTTTCAAATATTTTTCAATGTCAATGCGCATTTTGCAGGTGGCGGCGTTCATAATGGCGCGTCGGCTGGCGCGGCGGTACGCGGGCGCGGCGGGCGGGGCGGGCGGGGCGCGCGGCGCGGGGGCGGGCGCGCTGGAGGACAAGGGGGAGAAGGGTCCTGGGGGCGCGTGCCCGCGCGCGGGGGACGAGGACAGCGACGACGGCGGGCCCGACGCCGTCGACGCGCCGCCCGGCTGGCGCAGGAAGGCCAACCTGCGCATGTACACTATACTCGACAAGATTTTCTAGCAGGTGAGTGGAGGAACCATCCTACAAACCGCGAAGAGCAATCCTATAAATTGTCCACTCGTAATTCGTTTACTGTACCGTGCGGCGTGTGTCGGTTGGTTGCAGGACGCGGCGGCGGCGGCGGCGCGGGCGCGCGCGCGGGCGGCGCCGGCGCCGGCGCGGGGCCGCGCGGGGCGGGCGCGCCGGCGCGCGGGCGGGCGGCCCCCGCGCGCGCGCGACGCCGCCTGGGACGCCGTGCACGCGCAGCTGCGCGCCGCGCGCGCGCCGCCCGCGCCCTCCGCGCCCCCCGCCGCCGCGCTGCTCATCCTGCACGCCGCCGACCTGTAGCCGGTGTCGTCTCATGTGAAGCCTATGCTACACTGCCAAGTGCCAAAACATAACTAATAATTATAGAGGTAGATAGGTATAAGACCATATATTAACTACATATATTTTTTATGTGATAGTTATGTTATTACCAGTAGCCAAATCGCTGTCTTGTCTCGAACATGCGTACCTATTACAGGGTGTAACATTTGGATGGATCAGTGCGGTGAAGTCCGAAACTATAGGAGATACGAAGATCTATTCTCAGGAACCATGTCATCGATTTTAGTAAAAAGAAAAACTGCATTCATAGATTTTAAAAAAACTCATACACTACTCGGGAATCAAATGACCTGGACATTTTGTAAAAAAAAACATAAGTACGTTATTTTATTATGGCTATTGATTGTGTAGGTTGTAAGCAGTAAATGTTGCTAAGAAATTTTGTATCTAAAATTAATAGAAGGACTTGCTTGTATTTAATATTATTTTGATTATTTACGTAGCTAAATGTTCGAATTAATCAACTCGTGTAGGTAACGATTTTGTTATAGTACATTTTAGACTTTCGCGCTTTGTATTCATTCGGGCAACGGTAAATAAAACTATTTCGTGTGTAAGACCCGTCAATAATTATATAATAACGATTTTGTTGTCGTGTTTTGTGTGTAATTGTGTTAGAATGTCCTCTGGCTGCTATCAGATGTCCAGCGGTGTCCAAGCTTGTGTCGTGGACTTCATATTTAACGTCCCCCACCCGCATGAAATAATCTAGTGGAGTTAAATCGGGGGATTTCGCGGACCATTTGATGGGGGCGTTCGTACCAATACATTTTTTTCCGGAATCGCATAAAATAATTATTTACATCACATTCTATTAATTTTAGATACAAGGTTTCTTAGCAACATTTACTGCCTACACAACCAATATTCATAATAAAATAATAGAAGTTTTTTTTTTCAAAATGTCCAGGTTCGATTCCCGAGTAGTGTAGTGTGTGTGTGTATGAGCTTTCTTTGAATATAGGAATGCAGTTTTTCACATCTGTGGTCATATCCATGGTCTGTTATATCACATGGTCCTCAGAGCATATTTTTCTATGTCTTATAGTTTGGGACTTCCCCATACTGCCCCATGTGAATGTTCCACCCTGTATGTACACTGTGTCGACGCGACGACGACGCTTACATTAAGTAGTCCAGTTATTATTTTGTGTCATTTGATTGTAACTTGTGTATGAACAATAACCGACTGCCATATTTTACTAGATAATGAATATTTAGGTAGAATAAAGTGATTAGGTGCCCCGATAAGTGATATTTGGTTAAAGTGTCAAATCTATTGTAAAATAAATAAGTCATATCATATCACCGCAGTGTTTGAAAGATAACAGTTAGGTTGAGGTGCGCGCACCCAACATTACATTTTATACAATAACAAATGAACACTTAGAGCTGGAGGTGGGTGGCAGGTGGATGGCAGGTGGGTGGCAGCAGGCACCCGCACCCGCACCCGCCCCCGCCTGGCAAGCGGCCTAGAGTCCCTTAGGGACAGGTGCTTGCTGTCAACAGGCTTGAACAGGTATATATACATCGGGTCGAATTAATCAGATAAATGACAAAAAATTACTGAGTATACCTACTAATTGAAAATTGTTCATTCTTGAGGTTCCTACGACTATAATATATTGTGTAATATAATGTGACGTGGTGTTCGTGAGCGCCGCGCCGCGGTGTGGTACGGTCGACCGCGCGCGCGTCAATGAAAACAAAACCAGTAAATATAAACTGGCCTCTCATAGTATTGAAACTCCCTAGCCAGGCGGTTGAAGTGTTTCCGCTCACGTGCGGGCGACTGTACTTGTTGACAGTTTGTTTAATAATTATGTCACATCCAGTTGCAAAATTCAAATCCTGAATTTATTAGTCAGCAATTGTTTTGGTCGAGTGATAATTGTGATAGGTATAGTATATTTCGTACCGAGTACAACAGGAAACTTTTCTTACCCGAGGGATGAAGCTTATTCCAAGGGTAAAGAAAAGCCATGTTGTACTCGGCACGAACGATACTTTTTCTACTACCTGAAAGTCCGTTAAGTACTAAAAATATAACAAATTATGGTTTACATCAGAATTGCTATCAGAAGAATAAAATTAGCCATGTATTGTATTCTATCCAAATTCGATACCGCGATGCATTCTACTGGTGGCGACATCTAGTATTGAGTAGTACGAACTGAGGAACACGAAGTGGCCAGTAACATTTTGCTAACTTCGTGCTACGGGGCCGCGAGATAATTTCGAATGTCTGGACAAACTTACCTCGCACGCGCCGGTCTATCGGCCGGCACTAATAACTGGCCAGTATCATTCTGACAGCCCGCGTCAGTCTGTAGACCGGCGCTAATAACTGGCCAGTATCATTCTGACAGCCCGCGTCAGTCTGTAGACCGGCGCTAATAACTGGCCAGTATCATTCTGACAGTACGGGGCAGCGAGAGAATTTCGAGTGTCTGGATAAACTTACCTTAAAAAGAATTTAACCGAGTACGAAATGAAATTTCGTGTCCGTTCACCTAGCGTACACATAAGAGATTCTGGGCTAGTTTTAGTGCCAATAAATAGTACCCAAATAGTACCTAAATAGTACCTACATCAAATAAATAGTACCCCTGTGGTTTAAGAAATATACGTCAGTCTAATTTCGTACTGACCTGAGAGTCATTTTCCACCGGGGTCCACAAAGATCTATTTTCGAAACTAGGTTATTTCGAGTATGAAATGAACTTTTTACTCACGGTAGTAGAAATAATAGGTAGGTAGGTACTTATCGGAGAGCAATAACCATTATTAAATTACAAAGGTAATAAATATTTGATTGGTAATAAGAATACTTACTTAGTATGTATAAGAATTCATGACCGACAAATCAGATGTACTAAGGTAGTAGGTATTATGTGATACGTCATATTCATAATGTATTTTTGAATGTTAAAATAATAAATAGGGTTTGCATCGAATTAATTGGAATTTGAACATTCCAAAAATTGAGAGAGATAAAATAAGAATCGATTTCCTATCCCAAAAGTAGTATTAAGGCGCACTGTTTGTAACTTTTATGTTTACGGGGGGCCGCCCCCGGCGGCGAGACGCTCGCTGGGCGCACGTTCAATTTAATTAAATGCGCACGGAGTTTGTATGAGTGTGAAGTAATAGTGTATCGTGTAGGAGATGTAATCTGCCATATTGTTGAATGCATAAATTCCACTAGTAACGGTTGTTTTGACAGGTGCCAAATAGTGTTAAGTATTTAGTATTTACTACTCATGTTGGATATCGCCGGGGCCCGGGCGAGGCGGTAGGGGCACGGCGCGGGGGCGCGGGGGCGCGGGGGCGCGGGAGGACAGACAATAATACACGCACAAGTGCGCGCCGACCGAATGTGTCCTGCTGGGTGACGTCACAACTGCCATTCACAAACTTGGAGCATTCTCAGAATAAGGATATCTTGTATACATATTTACTGTTAATTTAATAGTCGCAGTGTTGTCGACGCGGTGCACGGTGCACGGTGCACGGCGCTACATAGTTGTAATGCTTGCTAAAGTACTTACATACATATCTTCACGCTATATAGGTCCCTGGCGTCAGGGCACAAACAACGGAGCGCCAAGTATCGCGATCCTGACACACCTTTTTCGCTTCGCTCAGTCTCATCATTCTCCTCATACACGCTCGCCGCGGGACGAGAATGTACTAAACATAATCATGCCATACCTACCTATTTACGACTTTTTTTTGTTAAGAAACAAGAATGACTCAGGTGCCTAGTGTTGTGACGTCACTCTGCTAGATGCCTCGATGCGATCGGAACTGAGCCCCCACCGCGCCCGCGCCCGCGCCCACGCGTCGGCTCGCGTTGCGTGTACTTAGGTACCTACTTGCGTACTGCATTAGTAAGTACCCACGCAAGTACATGGGTAGGTACCTACCTACGGCACGTGGTGCGCAAACTACTTTTAATATTGAACATAACACGTTTTACTCAAATGAGAGTATTGTAGGTAGGTTGTAATGTAGCTCCATTTATTGTACGTTATTATTGTAATGAGTACACACACCCGTGTACACCCGTGTACAGGGCATGGTGACGAATTGAAGCAATAAAGTGATATTTTTATATATATTTAGTTTGTTTCATCTTGTATTGAGTTGACTTATCCTCTGAGAAATGTGATGAGCGGCACAGTGCATGTCCGTGACCCCAGCGGGACCACCACGTCAGATCGCTAGCTGGTTGAATATCTTGTAAATCAATAAAGGCACAGAAGATATAATAGTACCTTATAAATAATGTGTGCCAGTTCGGTGGGCGGGTGATGCCATGCCATTAGGACAAACTTTTGGACTTATTATCCTTAAGTTGGTGACACAACATTCAAAAGGGGCTGAATGAAACGAGCAGGTGAATAGTTCAACATTTATTTATTATAATATATTTGAGATCAAAATTGGTTGACGCCGGCTCGAGGGCGCGGGGCGCTGTCACCCGCGGCCAGCCAGCCAGCAGCGAGCGAGCCAGCCAGCAGGCAGCAGCCAGCGAGCCAGCCAGCCAGCCAGCCAGCAGCCAGCTAGCCAGCCAGCCAGTCCCGCCACACCACAGCTACTCGCAAACAGTGCAACAACTAACAGTGAGCGGCGCGCCCGCCCCCCGCCCCGCGCCTACACTAACGTAGCTAACCGTAGTATTTGAAGCTATAATTTATCAGACATATAGCTATTACAATAATAATTAGAACATTTGCTAGATCATCAACAAAATATACCAGCGAGGGCGCCCCGCCCGCCCCGCCCTCGCTACATTTATATATTTAGTACACAGTACATAATATGTAAGTATATCTACTGATCACACCACTGATATGACATCGCGTTCCCATAGAAGGTACTTTACATTATAATATACATCAGAAATAGTTAGCAGAGTACCTACACTCTCGCCTGGTGCACTGCACGCGCGCGCGCACGCGCACCGGCGCACGTTCACCGCCGCCCGTCCGCGAACACAACCACCCACAGACACACACAACACACATACATTATGAAGATATATTATACGGACTGGAAAAAAATCTTTTTATTTTTTATAATACATAAAGTACCTACCTATTTAATTCGTACCGAGTACAAAATTAAGCCTTTTCTTACTCGAGGAAGTAAGCTTTCAGCGATACCTGAAAGTCCGATACACTACTAAATAAACAAAAAGTACCTCCTTAACAGAATTCTTTTTTCCGCAAAATTGTCTTTGAGGAGTGGCCAGCGCGCCATTCTGACAGCGCGCGCCGGTGTCCGTCGGCTTTTTACTCAAGGCACCACTTAGTAAAATAATATATACTATAGGATCTTCTGCTCAGAAAGTATCTCCTTGCTTTTTTGATAACGCGGCAGAAAACGTAGGTAGGTAAGTATTTTTAGTTAATTCTGTCATACATACAAGTATGCGGGCGGAAAAAGTGCATAAATAGGTATCGATTTTAACTACTGGTTTTTTTAAATATTTTGATAAAGCCTGGAGATAGACTAATTTAATTAGGTACCTATGACGCTGCCAAATAGCCACTGCTCGTTTTCTTTTTTATTCTTTCTTTTATATTTTCTTAATTATTTAGAAAAGAAATGAGAGTGGCTATAACTCTTGTTTTATCTGACTTTTCAATTTATACATTAATTGCTTTCACGAACACAATTTAATAAATAATTTAACTCTTTTAAATAAAACAAAAAATGAAAAATAAAAACAAGTTTTCTGCATTCGCGTACCGCACGCGCCTATTATTACTGCCGCAGTAAGCGGGTGCTAGGCTAGGTGTGCTGCGTGTGCTGTGTGTGCTGCGTGTGCTGCGTGTGCTGGGCCGGCCGCCAGGGAACATACAGACGAGCTGCTACACCTACACGGCCTCTTGTATTGACGGCACCTGCCACCTGCCACCTGCCTACGTAACTACCACTCGAGTTGTCCACACTCAACTTGGTCTCTCCTGTAGCGGGGACGCGGACGGCGTGTCGGGGTGGGGCCTGCTACCGTCACACACACACACACACACACACCGGCCTATACACACATGCATACATACATCGCAGGCGCCCGCCAGTGGCGGCGTGCGGCGGCGTGCGGCGACGTGCGGGGGCGTGCCGCGACGTGCGGCGACGTGCGGCGGCGTGCGGCGACGTGCGGCGGCGTGCGGCGACGAGCGGCAGGCGCCGCCGCGAGGAGAGGCCGGTGGGTGGCGCCGCGCAGGAGGAGACACGCTGCATATCTTATTATACTAATAGTGCGAGTGCTGGGTATAGGTTCAGGAGGCTACAGACACGTCGCACTCGACACCGACAACGAGCGGGGGCGGCCGGCGGCCGGCGGCCGGCGGCCAGCGGCCAGCGGGCGCGGCGCCTATCGGTAGCTGGGCTGCTGCTGCTGCTGGTCGGCCAGGAACGGGTTGGCGGGGCGCGGCGCGGGCTGGCCCGGCACGCCCAGGCTCTCCGCACCGCTGTAGCCCTGCGAGCAAGCGAGCGACGGTCACCGCGGGCCGGGGGGCCGGGGGCCGGGGGCCGGGGGCGGCGGGTACCTGGGTGGCGCCGTACGAGTCGTGGTGCGCGAGGTCGGCCAGCCGCGTGGAGGACAGCGCGCGCGGCAGCGGCGCGGAGGGCACGCCGTGCGGCGCCAGCACGCCCAGGCCCGCCTCGGCGAGCGCGCGCGCGCGCTCCTCGGCGTCGGCGCCGTCGGCCGCGGGCGCCGCGCCCTCGTCGAGCGCGCCGCCGCGGAAGTTGACGGCGGCGAAGGCGGCCAGCGCGACGCCGCACAGCAGGCCGTAGCCGGCGAAGGTGCGCGTGGTGCCCCAGCGCGCGACGGCCGCGCCGCCCAGCACGGCGCCGCAGCCGCGGCCCAGCCCGTGGTGCAGCCCCTGCAGCACGCCCTGCGCCGACGAGCGCAGCCCCGCCGGCGAGTTGTGCGCGATGTACGAGCAGCACGCCGCCCACACGGCCGCGTGCGTCACGCCCTGCACGAACTCGAACGGCAGCACCCACCACGGGTTGCTCAGCCACGCGATGTACAGGAAGCGCACCACGTTGCCCGCCAGCCCCAGGCACAGCACCTGCACGCACGCAAGAGCACGCCGCCGCATGAGCACGCATGCGCCGGCACGCGCCGCGACCACCTCGCTCACGTGACTCACCTTCACGTGACCCATCTGCGTGATCAGCTTGAAGCTGAAGAAGTAGGCGAAGATCTCGGAGATGTGGTTGATGACGGAGGCGACGCCGAACAGCGTGGGCGAGCCGCCGATGTCCTGCGGACAACACGCAAGAGTACATACACGCACTGCGCACTGCGCACTGCGGACCGTCCGCGCCGCGTCAGAGCGCGCGCCCACCTCCCCACCTGGAGGTGCCAGAAGAGGAAGGTGAAGATGAGGCCGATGCCGAAGCCCATGAACCAGGCGACGAGCAGGAACGACGCCGCCTTCACGTTCTGGAACTGGCGCAGCACCGTCACCCACTCGGGCATCTCGCGCGTCGTCTGCGCGAACACCTGACACACACACACACACACACATACATACACTTTAATATACAATTAACGGTCAGACAGGAAGAATTCCCGAATTATTATTTTTTTCGATTTAAACTAAGCATTTAATTGAGTTGATCACACTATATAATACTGCTCAGATTTCACCGCTGGCAAATTAGAGGCCAAGTCTTCGAAGAACACGTTCGAACTTCGATCCCAGAAGATTCTATCCAAAACGTCAAAATAAATGGATATGTAGTTTGAATTCTCATACCTACGTGCCGCAAGGTTCAATACTAGGTTCGTTCCAGTTTAAGTTCCATAATCTAAGATCTGCTTGATATGTGCCAAGCAGAGTGCTGTTGCCAGAACACATATTTGCCGAAGGTACGGCCCCGGGTGACTCCAGCAACAGTGGTGTGCACTTTGCTGGCCCGTATCAAGTAAGTATTAATGTCAAGGGGAAAAGGAGCAAAAACTAATAAGTCCTAATAGTCCTATATCGCGATTTTCGTATGAATGGCCACGAAGGCAACACATTTGGAGTTGGTAGGAGACCTTACCTCAGAAGCATTCATCGGTGCTTTCAGAAGATTAGTGGCTAGACCAGGAAGCTGTGCACATCTCTGGCTGGAGTGACCAGGGCCGAAACTTTGTTGGGGCCAATAAAGAACTTGTGTTAGCCAACTTGTGTGATGGAACCAAGACAAGCTACAGTTTGAAGCTCCAATCAGAGTCTCTTGCAATGGATGGCGCTCAATATCGATTTATCTATGAAATATAATAATATGAATATCATATGACATCTGAAGATATAACTACCCTGCTACGCCAAACAGAAGCCTGCCTGACTTGTAGGGCATCGTGCCCATTGACGAGTCCGATACCGACAGTATAGTCCCTGGCTATATTGTTTGTTACGTACCTACCTATAGTTGTTTTAGTATTTAGAGTAGATAGGTACGTACGCACCGTAATAAACGACTACATTTACAAAGTGTCTAGGGGACCTTGGCGGGGTGCAGCGCCGGGTGCGGCGGCGCGGCGGGCGGCGGCGCCGCGCCCGTGTCCAGCCCCGGCAGCTGCAGCTGCTCCGCCAGCTGCTGCTGGAGCTTCTCCTCGCGCGAGGGCTCCGCCGCCAGCGCCGGCCCCGCCGCCGCCGGCTCCACCGCCTCCAACTCGTACTTGAACCGGATCTGCGCACCCACCGCACGTGGCATCAGTAGGTACACGCACAGTGGCACACGGAGCCGGCGCAGGACGCCAGCAGCCAGTGCTGACCTGCGTGGCGGTGAGGAGCGCGGCGCCCATCAGCACGGAGAAGGTGGCGAAGCAGATGGCGTAGTTCTTCTCGTAGCGCTGCGGGCCGCCGCACGGGTGCGCGCTGAACTCCGTGCTGTGGTCCAGCGCGATGCCCACCAGGAACATGGCCAGCCCCCAGCCCAGCGAGCCGAACATGCGCTGGTGGCCGTACCTGCGGACAGACGGACGGACGGTCGGACATGAGGCGGCGCGCGCGTGGCGTCGTGGCGCGGGGGTGTCGCACGCACCTGTCCGCGTCCTCGCCCAGCAGCGTGATGACCGCCGAGTCGGCGAGCGTGATGGCGGGCGCGCTGAAGAACTCGCCGATGACGACGAGCAGCAGCAGCAGGAAGAAGGTCTTCTGTATGTCTGGCGTGCGGTACACGATGGACGAGTGCAGCGGCGTCACCCACGAGGCGTGCAGCGCCTCCTGGTAGTTGTCGGCGTCGGCCACGCGCAGCGGCGAGCCGTCGGCGGGCGCGGGCCCGCGCGCGGCCAGCGGCTCGCGGCCCGCGGCCGGCCGCGCGCCGTCCGCGTCGTAGTCGGGCGCCGCCAGGCGGTACGCGGTCGCGTTGAGCGGCTGCACGCACGCCACGGCCGCCGGCTGCACCCAGCTGAGCGGCATCGTGAACACCACCCAGGCGGCCAGCGAGGCGAGCAGCATCGTGCGGCCCTGGCGCCGCCGGTCGGCCAGCCCGCCCCAGAAGGGCGCCGACAGGAACTCCACGAAGGGCCGCGTGCCGATGAGCAGCCCGCACTGGCCCGCGTTCATGCCCATCTGCTTGAAGTACACGCCCATCAGCGGGAACAGCGAGCCGAACGCAGAGTAGAAGAAGAAGTAGAAGGTCTTGACGGTGAGCAGCTCGGGGTCCACGGCGCCCGCGCCGCACACCAGCTCCACCACGTCGCCGCGCCCGCGCACCTTGTGCGTCGCCTCCTTGGGCGCAGGGTACCTGACACATACCATCATGTACATTATCTACATGACTAGGTACCTATTGTTTAGTAGTAGCCACCTATAGATCGCCGGAATCATCTTGGCGGTTGTGTGAAGTTGGCTAATTTCTGCGCAAGTGTTATACAGTGTCAGCGGGGAGCTGTGCGTGCGGGGGTTCACTCACTAGAGGCGCACGCACCTACAGTTAACGAATAACTTTTTTAGGCGAAGGCTCCCTCATACAGCCAAGTCTCACGTAATGATTATTATGTTATTGTACTTTTTGTTTACATTATTTACCGTGGCATATTTAACAAGTTTCTGTTTGCATTTATAATTTATTATTACTGTTATTTTTATTATACGTTCGTAGCAGTTAAAAAAAAAATTAAAACATTCAACCGATCAACAGTTTGTACATCTCTATGTATCACACTACGTCGCTCACGCACACATAGACTGTAAACACTGTAAGCGATGTGCTAACAATCTGTGACTCTGTTCATTCAACCGCCGAAATGATTCGGACGCGATCCATACCTACTGTTTGTGAAAATGATGATGTATGTATGTGTGTGTGTGTGTGTGTATGCGTGTGTGTGTGTGTGTATGCGTGTGTGTGTGTGTGTGTGCGGGCGGTGCAGCCTCAATTATGTAAGAGCGAGCCCTAGTGACGTCACTCGCTCGTTACAGTGTGTGGCGCTGCACGTGTGCTTGCTTACACGTGGTGGGTGTAAGTATAGTGTTACCTGGTGGTGTCCACCTCGCCGTGCTCGTCGGGGCGCACGAGCGGGCGCGCGCCGCCGGCCGCACCCTCCATGCTGTGCGCGTGTCTCGCCCGCCGCCCGACGACTGCCGCCCCCGCCCGGCCCGCGCTCCCCCGCGCTCCCCCGCGCCCGCCCGCGCCCGCCCGCGCCGCTCGATGCGGCCGCGCGCGCGCTCTCCACCGACCGACCGCCCTCCCCCACCGCCCGCCTCGCATACACACTACGTAATCGTATTCTGGCAGATTGAAAAATACAAGTGGATACGAAACATACACAATAGGTTAGCATCTGATTTAGAGCCTCATAATATCTCAAATTATGCAGCATTTTAATGCCGTTGTTGGACTGTTACATTAATAAAAAGCGAATAATAATAAAAAGGAACCTTTTAGGTCTAACTACGTACGCTCTTACACTAATGTATATATCTAGAGATCATTTTGAGTGGACGCCACGCACACATACAAATTAATTCTTTTATTTTTAGTACCTACCTATATACCTAATTTAATGATCTTCTCATTGACTGCTTGTTGACTGCCATCAATTCACTTTACGTAATAACTTTAATTAATTTGTTTGTTTGTTTGTTTCTCGCCGACTCACAATTATCTAGATACCTACCAGCCGACCGACAGACTTCGTTCTGTCAAAAGCAAGTAGATACAATTACAATTTATCACCCCCGTTCTCTCCTCCCCTCCCCTCCCCCACCCCCTCTTCCTTTTCTTAATAATGTGAAAATACAAAACCCGTCACTATTTATACTAGTAGTTCCGTGAGAACAGTAGACCTCGCCAGCCCTTATAAACCAAACCTAAAAGAAACCAACAAAAGTCAACTTTGGAAACAGAAAAAGTACCTACTAAAGTGACAAAAATTAGCACTTTAAAGCTTAATATTTCGCAAACGGATCCCTGAATCGAAAAATGTTTATCACACACCCGCGATATTTTTGAAAGACCCATCCAACGATACCCCACACCATGGATATCACGCGGAAAAAAATAATTTTCCATTTTACGTATGCAGTTCTATGAACATAATTTATTTTTTCAACTTTCTTAAGTCGATCCACTATTACTCAAAAACTAATAGAACCTACTTAGCCGTAATAGTTTTCCTTGTAACTACGTTATATATGCTACTGCCATGAATTTTTTCACATTTCCAGAAGCAACCGTTTAGCTGGCAGGGGGGGGGACACGTGACTCTAACAAAAATTACCGCTTTAAAGCTTAATATTTCGCCAACGGATCCCTAAATCGAAAAAATGGTATTCACACACCAGCAATATTTTTGAAAGACCTATCCAACGATATCCCACACTATGGGATTCACAAGAAAAAAAAAGTTCACTCCCACTTTGCGAGTATGGTAGGTACTCTAAAAAAAATGTTTTTCAAAATTTTATTCTACTCATTTTGTAGGTTTAATTAATTTATACATATGCCAAATTTTCGTCAAAATCGGTTGAAAAATGCGACCTGTAGAGAATTACAGACAGACAGACAGACAGACAGACAGACAGACAGACAGACAGACAGACAGACAGACAGACAGCCGGACAAGAGCATTTTTGGCCAGTCTCGAAACGTAGACGCTTCGCTCGCTTCGCTCGCTCGGTCAATAAGATAGCTGTAGCCCGTGGCTTCGTCCGCGTGGAAATAAGTTATTCCCGCTGAATTAGTTTACCGCGAGAAAAGTAGCCTATATGTTATTCCAGTATCTAAGCTATCACTGTACATACCAAGTTTCATCAAAATCCGTTCAGCTGTTGTTGAGCTAAAAGTGTTCACCCCGTCCCACCCTCCCCCTCTCCCTTAAATTGTAAAATCCAAAAACCCGTCATTATTTATTTATGATACACTTTCATTTTCAAGTTACTGCCTTGTTAAGTAAAGAAACCTGTACTCCCGTGCAAATTTTCACCCCCCCCATCGCCACTCCCCGTCCCCCCCCCCCCCTCCCTCCCGCCCCCAATACAAAATCCCGTTATTATATGTTTATATCCTGGAATAACGTACGGGTTATTTTAAATACAATTTTTTTTATCCTTGTTTTTTATCCTTAAGTTTCAACAAAATTAAGTTTTTTTCCAGCGGGAAAATCCAAAAATCTATCATCATTTTTTTATGATACTGTGAGAATGAGTGGACGTCGTAGGGTCACAAAGGGGAATCAAAGTTACTCACGGCTTGTTGGGACTTTCTCGACGTACGGGCCCGTTGTTTTCTTCTATAGTTGGTCTAACCAGTGCAACCCGTGGCTAGGACAAATTTACTTAATGGTTTTTCACAGCGCAATCACAGTGGTTCGAAAATCGTGTCGTGTTCGCTCGCGGTTCTGAGCGCACTGCGGCGTCGAGGCCGCGCTCGCCGGAGTACGGGAAAAGTGGGTAGTTGGAGATTAGCATGGAATTGTTGTCACAATACAATTACAATTTTCAAGTTACCTAAAAGAAAGCCTTTAAAGAAACCGATACTCCCGTGAAAATGTTCACCCCATCCATTCCCCAACGGACAGGTACAGTTTGACTTGTCTACAACTTGCGTCGAGTAGTTGACGCCACGGTGAATGAGATGGCGCCACTTTGTACTTGAAATGAATTGAGTTTCCCGTGGGAACAGTTTACCGCGGTAAAAAGTAGCCTTTATGTTATTCCGGGCTACTGCTGTACCAAGTTACATCAAAATTCGTGTAGCCGTTCTTCAGTTATAAGTGGTCTAACTAACACGACTTTGTTTTATATATTAAAAAATATAATTAAGAAGAAGAAGAAAAAAAGAAGAATAAAATAATAAGATATATAAGATAAGATTAAGAATTAAGTTAAGAGATACACTAGTGTAGGAGCGGAGGTAGTTAGACATAAAAGGTTCCTTTTTATTATTTGTCGCTTTTCAGTTTCTTTTTTTCGACGGTTTAATTTTTTTGTTAAATTTTTTTATTTTTTACTTTTTTGTGACCAACATATACTAATTAATTCCCTCGACTCGACCGCCTTCCGTCTCCATCATTAACCATCGATGGTAGTCATAATCCATAAATCATAAGTTAGGTATAAAGTTCTCATTCATCATCATCATCAGCCTGTACTAGCACTCCATCTAGCCGGGGGGCGTCCCGCACTACGCTTGCCCAGTCGTCGTCTCCACTCTAGAACTCGTCTACCCCAGCGGTTATCGATTCTCTGCTAGACGTGGCCAGCCCACTGCCACTTCAACGTGCTAATCCTTTGAGATATGTCGAAGACTTTGGTTCTCTGGCAGATCCCAACCACGATTTAGCTGCTGTACACCGTTGAAGAGTTCCCTCGACTGTCTCAGTCTGTCGTCCGTCTCCGTCATCAGGTCAACTGCAGGTCTCCGTCATGTTGTAGTATCATAAGAACTACCTAAGTGTGCCAAACAGTTTCAACAGAAACGATGAGAATGTATTTGGTGAACGATCAGTCATCCCCTAATTTTCTACCCTTAGGGTAGAATTTTTTTCTTCTAATTTAAATGGGACCAAATTCAAATTCAAATTCAAATTCAAAAGTATTTTATTGCATGTAAGTACACTAGGTACATTTATACAACGTCAATTTTTTATCTACCACCGCCTCCAAGGTGTTATATAGAGCTGGGAAGAAGAAGCGGCGCAACAAACTTCCGCAACACATCTTTTAAAATCAAGTTTGTACATAACATTATTTTGTAAAGATTGTGCGAGGCTGAAGTAACATTAACACCAGGCATCTTTGTCCTTTAGATAATCGACTGTTTTATAATAAGCTTTCTTACAAAGTTGTTGTTTAATGTGAGTCTTAAATTTTCTGTCATTCATATTTAAGATTTCTTCTGGTAGTTTATTGTAGAAGCGTATACATTGCCCCGTGAATGATTTACTGACCTTACTAAGCCTTAACTGTGGTGGTACAAGTTTGTTTTTGTTTCTTGTAACATAAGCTGTGTTCATATCACAGTGCCTCAAAAAGAGAGATATATTTTTGCGGACATACAAAATATTCTCAAAAATGTATTGACTGGCAACGGTTAATATATTAATTTCTTTAAACTTTTCTCTTAATGATTCTCTACAACGTAAATTATAGATCGCCCTAACAGCTCTCTTTTGCAAAATAAAGATGGTTTCTATATCTGCCGCTTGACCCCACAGTAGGATGCCGTATGACATGATGCTGTGGAAGTAGCTGAAATAGACTAATCTCGCAGTAGCAATATCTGTTAATTGTCTAATTTTCCTAACGGCGTAGGCGGCCGAGCTTAGTCTGCCAGCTAGTGAAGCTATGTGGGGCCCCCATTGAAGAGATGAGTCTATAGTTATACCTAGGAACACCGTGCTTTTGATAAATTCTAATCTTTCTGTACCTAAAGTTACATTATTAACTACATGTCTTACATTTGGTAGGCAAAATTTAATACATTTAGTTTTTGTTGTATTTAATGCTAGATTATTAATGCTGAACCAGTTAAGTACTTGTGTGAGAGTATTGTTTACCTCAGGAAGATCACAAGCTCTTCTGCTAATTTTAAAAATCAGAGAAGTGTCATCGGCAAATAATACTATGTTGGACATGTTTTGTATTAAAAATGGCAAGTCATTTATATATACAAGAAAAAGAAAAGGACCCAGAACTGAGCCCTGGGGCACCCCCATTTTCACAACTGAACCAGATGATTTAACTCCATTTATATCAACTTTTTGTACTCTATTTTCAAGGTAAGATTTAAGTAATTCGAATGCTCTGTCTTTCACGCCATAATGTTTTAATTTGAGTAGCAAGGTTTCGTGATTAACGCAATCAAATGCTTTGGAGAGATCGCAGAAGATGCCTATTGCATCATGTGAAGCTTCCCAAGCATCAAAAATATGCTTAACAAGCATGACTCCTGCGTCGGTGGTTGATCGTCCCTTAGTAAATCCGAACTGACGATCGTGAAGAAGTTGTTTGAGATTGAAATGACAAAGCAGTTGATTCAGTATGATCTTTTCGAAAATCTTGCTAAGCACGGGGAGAACTGACACTGGTCTAAAATTACTGGGATCTAGTTTGTCACCAGATTTAAACAGTGGTATGATTTTACTTTGCTTCATTAGGTCAGGGAAAATACCTTGATTAATACTCATGTTAAATATAAAAGCTAAGTAAGGCGCAATAATCGTTATAACTGAGTTAACTACTTTAACAGACATTCCCCATAGATCTTCAGAAGATTTTAGTTTTAATGATTTAAAAGCCTTAATAATATCTAGAGAGTTTATGTGTCTAAAATTAAAAACTGTTTCACATATTGTAACGTTATTTACAAGCAAATTTTCGGCAAGAATAGGCGATGAATGCAGAGCTTCGGTGGTTTTAATAGGGATGTTAGTGAAAAAAGTTTCAAAGGACTCTGCTACTTCTGTTTTAGAATTAATTATTTTACCATTATTTCTGATTGCATATTCATTTTCACGTGGTTTAGTTTTGGCAGTTTCATTATTTATGATTTTCCATACTGCTTTAACTTTATTATCCGAATTTTTAATTTTATTACTTAAATAATATGACTTGGCTATTTTACAAACTTTCCTAAAAATTTTAGAGTAATTTTTGACATATTCATGGAATCTGTCGTCAACTCTGTAAGACTTTTCGTTGTACAAATCAAATAACTTGGTCCTGCTTTTCCGAATACCAGTGGTTGCCCAGTCACTAAATTTAAACTTGTTTTTAATATTAATTTTCCTAGTTTTAAAAATATTACCGAATTCCTGAGACAGTGTCGTGAAGAAATCGACATAGAAATCATTGATTTCCACCTGATCAGTAACAGGAATCGGCAATTTAATTGAAAGAGCATCTTTATATCTCTCCATTCGACTGACAGTGTTGGGCCTAGTAAGGATTTCAGTTTTTGTATGTTTTATATTACCTGGAAAGGTAACACTTTGCCCACAGTGGTCTGATGTTAGGCAATTTATAATTGTCTTTTCTATAAAATCACAATTGCAAAAGAAATTATCTAGGCAAGTACCTGTGGTACTTGTAATCCTAGTTGGTTCAAGAAAAATATTATTTAAATTAAAGGAATTAAATAAGCCAATTAATCGAGTTGAAAACCTGGAGTTAGTTTCTAGTAGATCTACATTAAAGTCTCCACAAATTATTATATGTTTTCTACTTTTAAGAAGTATTTTCATAACATCTTCCATTACTGACTCAAAAGTAGGAAATTTAGAGTCATATGGGGGTCTGTATACGCATACCACAATATGTTTCTCCATCTCAACACAAGACAATTCAATGTGCCATTCAACTGAAAGTCCCACAATGTCTTTGCGTTCCTTGGCCTTGATACCATTTCTCATGAGTATGAGGGACCCTCCACGTGCTGCGTACTTTCGGTTGAATGAACTTATAACATGATAATTTTCGTATCCAAACAACATTTCATGCTCTTTAAGGTGATGCTCAGTAATACATAACAAGTCAATATTAGGATCACTTTCTAAATATAATTCTACTTCTAACATCTTGCCGGAGAAGCTCTGTATATTTTGGTGAATAATTTTAAGTCCCTTTGGCTTCTCCTTTGTCCTAATACTTTGTACTAATACTTTGTTGTCAGAAAAGCCCCGAATGTTTTGATGTAATGATTGAGTAAAATTGGGCTTTCCTTTTGTCATAACTGAGCTAGACAATCCCTGCCTCTGGTTTAACACTGATAAACCATCATTTGCGGAATTTTCTATTGTCGTGGTATCTACTCTAAAAAATGTATAAGTTTATTAGTATTACTACTAACATTCGTCATAAAATGTTGTAAATTATATGCTACTAAAGTAGCTAATTGTCTTTTATATGTCATTGATAAATACATATTGCTTTCAGTCAAAGTGAATTTGTCAATACACTTATTTGTATCAAAGTACAATATAGTGTCATTATACATGCATAGTGCGTTATATAAGTGTAAATTCATTTTAAATATGCGATTATTGTGCGCCTGTGACAAGTTACAACAATAGGGAAATGCGCAATTTATGAATTTACATCTAGTTTTGTTCTTAATCTCTATCAATATTTCTATAGTCCTATTTATGTCCGCTTGGGTGACGTTTTTGTGGCTCCCCAACATGATAACCACCGTGGTGTTCTCATCAAACGTACTCGTGTCCCTCAATAATCTATTAATAATGTCGTTATAGGACAAATCCGGACAACAAATGTTTATTACTTGTTGGTCTAATTTATTATACAGAAGGGGACCAAAATCTTTTCCTATACCATCTGAATAAATAATGGTTTTCTGTTGCGGCTGCGGCAGTGACGCCCGCTCCACCCCCGAGCCCGCGCCCGCCGCCGCCCCGCTGACGTCGGCCTTGTCCGTCTCATATTCGTCAGCGTCACCTTTCCGAGCAGCCGCTGCAGCGCGCGCGGCCAGCGAGAGTCGCTTACCGCGCCGACGGCGGCGGCGGCGCTTAGTGGAGCGAGTGGCACCCCCACGCTTGTCCCCTGGGCACGGAGGTGTCGCCGCCACCACCTGGTCGCCCTTTTTATTCCCAATGCCATCATTAGACGCTATGCTATTACACGGCACGCAACACGGCGCGCCGCACGCCGCACCACACGGTGCGCGGCACGCCGCGTCGCACGGCATATCACCTGCCGCGCCACACGGCGCGTCACACGCCACGCTACACAGTGCGTCAGACATAGAGGAGTACGCGGAATGTAAAGTGATACTCACAGACGGGGACGGCGGCGGATCACTTGTCGGAGATATCATACAGTTACACATGTGATTATTCGTCAGAGATGCAAACCTTTCTTCATTATATCTACTTAGCTCCAACAAGTTATCCATCGCCAGCATGAGTTCACTGTTTTCTTGTAGTGCAAGGTTATATTTGGTGGTGACTGTTTCTAACGACTGTTTTAACTCCTCTATTTCCAACCGCAAACACCGTGTGTCGCATTCACAACTACTTCGGGAATCCTCAGCTGTGAGGTCAATAGTCACAGTATTATTTATAGTATTATTCTGTAATATTATGGTATTAATATTGTATTGCTCAGAGGATGAGCTAGCGGGGTAGGACGTGCTGACAAGCTCTTGAAATAGCGACTGAGTTTGCTGCATCTTCAGGTCTTCATTCGTGGCTGTGAGATGTGAAATTTCGTCGCGAGCCTCGCGTAGGCCTCTTTCCAAGTTCTTCACATGGCCCAGGGTCTCCTCAAACTGTCCTCTGTCGCGGTCCGAGCTGTCAATTACGCATAGAAGTTGATCTCTTTGCGCAACAACATCCTGGAATTGAATGTCCATCTCCGCTATCTCATCCTTTAATGCTTTATTTTTATTTATGATTGTTACAATTTCCTTTTCACTATCTTCTCTTTCCATTAACAACCGCCCATTCAACTCCTTAGCTGATTTAAGTTCTATCAAAACTACTTTCAGCTGACTTTCCAACTCCTTGTGGTGTGCAGCTCTGCGGGTCAGCATTTTGCTTTTTAATTAATAAAAACGAAAATACAAATTAAAAAAAAAAAAACAGAAACGATTTGAATAAGCGACTTTTGAATTTGAATGAGCGGTCAAAATTTCGAGTTTATTACCCGCCAGAATAACTGAGCTTGTACCAGCTCCTTACAATTTGGCAAAAACGCTACCGCTTATGAATCTTGTACCACACAACAATACGAGTATGCGATTAGCCTAACAACATGTAATAATTACAATAAAAGCAATATTTAAGATTGGTATCTAGAAAGAGGAATGCTTATTTCGTCCCTAGTTTAAAATTATTATTGTATCAATGATTGTATCGCTTTGGATAATTAATCTGTAATGTTACTATATATTATTATTTGTACAATTATTACTAATTTGGAAATTGAAATTTGACTTAAGAATTATTTAAATCTTGGTCTAAATTAATAAAAATGTTTTACTCGCCTTAAATTGGAATGAATGAATAGAACATAATTTCCAAATAATTTCTCAAGTACCCTACGAGCCGGTATGGCCGTCACTTTTTATTCACTATTTACTAATATAACTTATTAGTATGCACCTAAATACAACACAATACACTTATTACACGAATATCTAACGATGGCACTGGTTTTTTACAACTAATAATTACAAATGCGTTTGAAATTAAAAATAATCAGCGGAGCTGTTGTGTTTACGTCTTATATGTACAGCGCCCCCAAGCGGACCAATATCGAAGTATACCTTATCCGATAGAAAAATAATTATCAAAATAGGACTGCTCTGTAAAAAGTTATGCGTGGCCATACATAAAAAAAAATAATCATAAAATATACGGATCGAATTGAGAATCTCCTTTTTCTTTTTTTTTTTTCGTCGGATGAAAATAAGTCCACGACCGCTGCTGCCCATCAGGTTACAGCCGGCATATTTTGCCGGTTATGAACATCGATTAGCTTACTGGGTATATCAAACGAAAATCTCTTTAGCCGTTTCAGCGCGAAACAATAACAAACATCCAAACAATAAGTAGAATGTCGCGGCCACGGCTGGGCGACCGACCACCCGACCACCCGACCACCCGACCACCCGACCACCCCACCACCCCACCACCCGACGGCCGGAGGCTCCTCACCCACAGCGCCATCTGTGGCGACATGGGAGAACTAGCGCCTCGGATTATAATGGTATCCTTTCATTTGTTCAGATTTTGAACACTTGAGTCATTTCCTTCAAGCGATTTCTTCCAGAAAACTTCATACATAACATAAAGTTCCCGCCTACGCTAAAATAAAAACAATATTTTAGGGGCGCGGCCGTTCAGTGTCGCGTATTACGTGCGGGACCGACCGAGGCCGGCGCATGTCAGTAGTGCCTTGTAAATTGTATGAAGCGCCATCTAGCGGCTGCTGTGGAAAAGAAAGAAATATAATTTCAATGCAATCAATATATATTTGGTGGTTTGGAGACTCCAGCACCTCCGCCGCTAGCTCCTCACCTTTATTATTTTTTAAATTTATTTGTCGAATGGAATTTGTGCACCTACCTAGGCATAATAGGGTGGGTGGGAGGGCAATTTTTCCCGTTCCCGGCGTCCCAGCGGGACCGGAGAGGTGTCGTGAGAAGCGGAGCGGCGTTGGCCACACGCACGGCACGAAAAAATAAGTACACTCAATACAATAAACTGAAATTAAATTAAATTTGTATAAAAAATGTATGATACTAAATAATATATATGAACAGACGTGGATACAATTACAATTGGTCAAAACAACCGGCTATAATCATAGCCATTTTGGCAAAATAAACATATAATACCTTACACATAGAAACCTTACACAAATAAACCTAACACATATAAACGTAACGCATTCAAACCTAACGCATTCAAACCTAACGCATTTAAACCTAACACATTCAAACCTTACGCATTCAAACCTAACGCATTCAAACCTAACGCATATAAACCTAACGCAATTAAACCTAACGCATTCAAACCTATCGCATTCAAACCTAACGCATTCAAACCTAACGCATTTAAACCTAACACATTCAAACCTTACGCATTCAAACCTAACGCATTCAAACCTAACGCATATAAACCTAACGCAATTAAACCTAACGCATTCAAACCTATCGCATTCAAACCTAACGCATTCAAACCTAACGCATTTAAACCTAACACATTCAAACCTAACGCATTTAAACCTAACACATTCAAACCTAACGCATTCAAACCTAACGCATTTAAACCTAACACATTCAAACCTTACGCATTCAAACCTAACGCATTCAAACCTAACGCATTCAAACCTAACGCATTCAAACCTAACACATTCAAACCTAACGCATTTAAACCTAACACATTCAAACCTAACGCATATAAACCTAACGCATTCAAAACTATCGCATTCAAACCTAACGCATTCAAACCTAACGCATTCAAACCTTACGCATTCAAACCTTACGCATTCAAACCTTACGCATTCAAACCTAACGCATTCAAACCTTACGCATTCAAACCTAACGCATTCAAACCTAACGCATATAAACCTAACGCAATTAAACCTAACGCATTCAAACCTATCGCATTCAAACCTAACGCATTCAAACCTAACGCATTCAAACCTAACACATTCAAACCTAACGCATTGAAACCTAACACATTCAAACCTAACGCATATAAACCTAATGCATTCAAACCTATCGCATTCAAACCTAACGCATTCAAACCTAACGCATTCAAACCTAACGCATTCAAACCTAACGCATTCAAACCTAACGCATTCAAACCTAACACATTCAAACCTAACGCATTTAAACCTAACACATTCAAACCTAACGCATATAAACCTAACGCATTCAAAACTATCGCATTCAAACCTAACGCATTCAAACCTAACGCATTCAAACCTTACGCATTCAAACCTTACGCATTCAAACCTTACGCATTCAAACCTAACGCATTCAAACCTTACGCATTCAAACCTAACGCATTCAAACCTAACGCATATAAACCTAACGCAATTAAACCTAACGCATTCAAACCTATCGCATTCAAACCTAACGCATTCAAACCTAACGCATTCAAACCTAACACATTCAAACCTAACGCATTGAAACCTAACACATTCAAACCTAACGCATATAAACCTAATGCATTCAAACCTATCGCATTCAAACCTAACGCATTCAAACCTAACGCATTCAAACCTAACGCATTCAAACCTTACGCATTCAAACCTTACGCATTCAAACCTTACGCATTCAAACCTAACGCATTCAAACCTAACGCATTCAAACCTCACGGATTTAAACCTAACGGATTCAAACCTAACGCATATAAACCTAACGCAATTAAACCTAACGCATTCAAACCTATCGCATTCAAACCTAACGCATTCAAACCTAACGCATTCAAACCTAACGCATTCAAACCTAACGCATTCAAACCTTACGCATTCAAACCTTACGCATTCAAACCTTACGCATTCAAACCTACCGCATTCAAACCTAACGCATTCAAACCTAACGCATTCAAACCTAACGCATTCAAACCTAACGCATATAAACCTAACGCAATTAAACCTAACGCATTCAAACCTATCGCATTCAAACCTAACGCATTCAAACCTAACGCATTCAAACCTAACGCATTCAAACCTTACGCATTCAAACCTAACGCATTCAAACCTAACGCATTCAAACCTAACGCATTCAAACCTTACGCATTCAAACCTAACGCATTCAAACCTAACGCATTTACACCTAACGCATTTAAACCCTACGCATTTAAACCTTACGCATTTAAACCTAACGCATTTAAACCTAAAGCATTTAAACCTAACACAAATAAACCTAACACAAATAAATCTAACACTTAAACGCATTTAAATCATCATCAACAGCCTATTAACCTCCCCACTGCTGGGGCTCAGGCCTACCCTCTCAACGAGGGTGTGCGGGCACCACGCTAGCCCAGTGCGGGTTGGTGGACTTCACATGCGCCTAAGAATTTCTTCTTCAGCGTATGCAGGTTTCCTCACGATGTTTTCCTTCACCGTTTGAGAGCAGTCAGTAAAATGTACTTAAGTTTTCGAGAAAAAACCCATTGGTACATGGCCCAACCGGGGATCGAACCTCGGACCTTTCGATATCATAGGTCGCGTCTTATCCCCGAGGCCACTGACGCTCTGTTGATTTAAATGCGTTAGGTTTAAATGCGTTAGGTTTAAATGCTTTAGGTTTAAATGCTTTAGGTTTAAATGCGTTAGGTTAGGTTAGGTTAGGTTAGGTTAGGTTAGGTTAGGTTAGGTTAGGTTAGGCCCTGTGTGCTGGGGCGAGGAATACAGCCACGGTATCCCCTGCCTGTCGTACAAGCCGACTAAAAGGGGTCGTCGGGGTCGCGGGCGGCCGGGGCGGGGGCCTCGGTCGTCCATAACATCTGACGCGGCCCCGAGGAGAGCGGCAGCACGGAGTGGCCTCGTGCTGCTGCAGCACCGCGAGGGTGCTGGGGGGAGGAAGCACTCCCCCCGAGGTGGGCCGCTGCAAAGCGGCGGGGCGCTTGGAGTGGCTTCGGAAGCGAGCTCATCGACCCCGGAGTCACTACATGTGCCTGAGATGGCCACCGTGTGGTTTTAGTGGGTATGCCCTGTAAGGGAGACTCCCACATATCCTGGCCTCCTCCCCCGAGGGGTCCGGGAATGCATAAAGCATTTCCACACGTAAAAAAAAAAAAAAAAAAAAAAAGGTTAGGTTAGGTTAGGTTAGGTTAGGTTAGGTTAGGTTAGGTTAGGTTAGGTTAGGTTAGGTTAGGTTAGGTTAGGTTAGGTTAGGTT